>OY744529.1:57226579-57454079 GCA_963556195.1 Sepiola atlantica | reverse complement strand
TTATGTTATATTTGTTCATGTTTTGTGTTCTATTTTTGTGTGGTTGTTCATTGGATCTTAAACTGGTAAATAAAACCAACAAGGACTGACAATAAAGTTTGTTTCTTTAAGTAGTGTTTAATTACCTCAAAAGAGTTCATAGGGCCAGAAAGAAAAACGAGCCACTGGCGATTAGTTTGCTTCTTCTTGGCTAGTCGTCTTTTGATGCAAACGTCGATTCAAATCTTTGATTCATCGTACCAAAGACAAACGTCAGCTGTCCAGATCCCTTCACTTTTTGGTAAGTCTGTTATTTTACCTTCTTCGTTAGGGGGCCTCTTTACTTTACTCATTTTTCTACACAGGAGAGGGATTATTTTCCTTGGGTTATCGAGTCGACTAATTGTGACTAGGATTTCTATCCTTACCCTCCCCCTTTCTCTCTATCTCTTCCTATTTTACCCTTTCTCTAACTATATCTCTTTATTTTCGAATCTATCCTTTTGTGTATATTCACATTCTTTTGCTATTTTATTCAATTATTTCGTTTGATGTTTCCCTTTTAGTCGCGCTTTGATTTACATTGTCAACATTTTATTTACTATCTGAATGTCATGTAATTTGTGTAGGGATTTTCTTTTGTAAAAATACATGAACCTTTCTTTCGTTAAACATATGTCATTTTATGCAATACTAAATTGGGATTTTCTCATTTTCCATAGAATTTGTATTTAAATTTGAATATTTTTTGTGACTGCATCTTAAATAAAAAAGGGTGTTAGTTATTATATTAAAAGTGGGCGCTAAATAGATCCGACGTAGATTACATAATTCCTCTATGATGGCATGACACGGTGGCTAACTGGTTAACGACGCGGACTAGGTACTTAGGTGTGCCGGGTTCGAATCCAGTTCGTACCACAGTAATACTTTCATAAAAAAACACACCTGACCTTGTGTCTAACCTCTTGGAAAGGAGGTAAATAAAATTCCTCTATGATATGATATATTTGAATGAAAATTATATCATCTCGTAAATTGACAACAACATTTCTGATGAATGTATACTAATGAAATGGCTGTAAAGTGTTAATATTAATTATATATATATATATATATATATATATATATAAAAGCAATATACTCGCCCCAGAATAGGTAGGAAAAATAAATATATCATTAGTTTTAAGTTTTAATGTTTTTCTTTCTTTTGTATGATACGGTTAAATGTTATACTTTAAAAAAATAATGTACTAACATCATATACCCCGTTGTCTAGATTACACACTCCATAATTCATAATGGTAAGCTCAATAGTTTAGGATTTTACCAAGCACATACATATTATCGACACTCACGCACGCACACTTGGCCTGTAAACATGCATTAATTAGTATAACTCAAAATTTGATGTAGAGTAATTCTGTTTTATTTTAGTATTTTGTATCTAACTGATTCTAACATTTTTTGATGGCGGGTGCTAGTTTGGGTGGGCGCACACTCTAAATAGTAAAGTATACAAAATAAAAATTTACCTATGTTACTCACCGAGTTGCCGAGAATATATATTCTATAATTCATATTGATAGGTTCATTAAAAATGAATTTGTTTAATATATATGAACCCTCTAAATGTTAAGATTGACACAAAACATAATTTGCCTATGTTGTTCATCGTATGTTTTAGAATATGTTACAAAATTCATAATGAATCGTTCATTAGTTTAGGAGATTACGCTGCACACACACACACATACACCCCCACACCCACCCATATATATATATATATATATATATATATATATATATATATATATATATATATATATATATATATTAATAAAGATAATAGTATTGGTTGCTATATTTTTAAAACATAATGCTGCTTTATCGGTGTTATTATGTAGATTTCAATTTTAAGAGACAAAGCCAACCTCGCATGGTGACTTCCAATTTTCCGCATTCCGTTATTCAGACCATGTGGTCATATCACATGTGACTGCTATTCCACTATTATATTTTTCTGGACATATGAAAGCATAGCAACAACGTCGGAGTCAACCACGTCGTTTGAAAGAAGAAGTCGAGACACTGGCAGTCAGCATGCGCTGTTGACTTTGTGTCTCAAAACCTAGATCTACATAAGAAAGTTTTAACACGGATATTGAACACTATGCTTTAGAAATAAAAACATGTCACCACTTTGACAGACATCTACATGTTGCTCGTTTCATTAGTCATGTTATTGTCGAATCGGCTGCTCTCGTCACATGTTCTTTATAAAACGGTATTGTCGATTTTAAAAGAGTGTGTTTATGTTTATCTTTGATATTTCTGGAACATTTTTATAGTAATCGTCCCAGACAAGGCATGAAGCTAACAAGAACGAAACATGATTATGGCAATATCAAGATATGTCTATTGGCTTTAGTCTTGAAAAGCCCAAGGCTATAGGTAGGAAAACAGTCAGCAGGAAGAGAGTTCCACCAGTCTACAGTTCTTGGAAAGAAGCTACTGAAATAGGAAGCTGTTTTAGAATGAGGTATCAAAACAGCGAATTGGTGGAGACCATTAGACGAACGAGCTGAAACAAAAGAAGGGGGGATTATAGCACATCACTCTGAAGAACACATGACATAATAATATTTATTTAAAAGACTGAGACTAGCAACATTACGTCTGGGAGCGAGGGGGGCAGAGAAAAAAGAGTAAGGCCAATAAAATCGCACCTTATCAAGAACCCTGAAATAGAAAAGAGATTCACCATCCAAAATATGACAACAGTACTCCATAATGGTCTGATTGTGGATTTGTAGGGATAGAGAATAGCTTCGGGTGTGAGAAAGTGTTTAGAGCGATAGAGAGAACCGACTTTACGAGAATCAGAAAAAGCAATGAATCTAATGTATGAATTCCAAGACAGATTTGATTAGAGAGAAAAGCCAAGAAGTTTCAGAGTCGATTTCCCTCACAAGATCCACGAGAATATTAGGAAGTAAAACGGCCAAGCTTACAGTTGAAACACACGAGCTGATTCGTAACAGGATTATACGCAAGAAGCCATTTCGTACGCCAATCCACAACTGAAAAGCAAACTGAAAATCGGCGAAAAGCAACACTAGAATAGACAGTGATATCATCGACATAAATGATAGTTTCTGAACCATATTTACTTGACGATCAGTTATATCGAGAATAGACAGTGTTGGGCATAGAATAGAGCTCTGTGGAACGCCAGCATTGATAGGAAAAGAGAATGAAGATGCACCGTCCAAAGCTACTCGCAATCTTCGATCAGAAAGAAAATATTTAATAATGTAAAGGACGTCAGAACCAATACCATAACTCTTAAGTTTATGTAGGCGACCAGAATGCTACACTATATCGAACACCTTCAAAATGTCAAGCGTAATGACTCTACCATCTCTTGAATTATCCATAACCCGACAGATACGCTCATTTACAACAGTTAAAGAATCAGTATTTGAACGAAAATCACGAAAGACAAAATGAACATCACTATAAAAGCCCGGACTTTTCAGAAAATGAACAAGCTTGCAATTGAGCAATCTTTCAAACACTTTGCTAATAACATAACACAGACTAACAAGGTGAAACTTAGTTGGGTCAGACCGATCAGTAGCATTTTAAAGATAGGAACCACAGAGGAATCCTTCCAACAAGAAGAGAAACAGGATTTAGAAAAACAGAGATTGAATGATTTAGAGAGGATAGAAGAAGGTTCAAGAGCACAGCGTTTGAGAACCACAACATGAATTGAATCAGGACTGGAAGCCTTAGACTGGTGAAGTTCAGAAAGAAACCGGGAAACCAACTTTGAAGTGATAATAACAGAATCAAGCGACTGATCAGTTTTCAAAAGAACATCTAGAAGAACAGTACCCGAAGTATCAAGAGGAGAATTGTCAGCAAAAAGACAAGCAAAGGGATCAGCCTTATCATTAGAAGATGAAATAACCCGAAGACCATTAAAAAGAGGAGGAATAGCAGACTTGCCACTATTAATGACACTATTGTAAATTCTCCAAAAATCATGAGAGCCAACACTTTGAGATGAGACGGAGACATACCAAAGATAGGACTCCATAGAACGTCACATAGTAAGCTGCGAAGATTATCCCAATCAGCCTTTCTGTAGTTGAACGTTTTCCTATGTTAGGGACGATCAATAGAAGACTTCACCGAAAAATCAACCTCAACATCAACAACAGCATTTCCAGAAGAACCAAAGGGAGGGGAAGAGGAAATAACACATGCGTTAGGAACAGAAGTGAGTAAAAAGATCAAGTAAGGAAGGTTGATAAATATCATTATCAGAAAAATATGTGGGGAAGGCGACAATTTAGGACAAGTCATGAGAGAGAGAAAAGTTAAGGCAGATTTCACCAGCTAGATCTGTGCGGTTAGAGTGAGGGAGCCACTCAGAATAATGAGTATTGATGTCACCAAAACCAAAGACGGAGCTTGACAGATGAATTTGCAACGCATCATCAATACTGCTGGATATAGCATCAACAACAAAACAGTCATTGTCAGTACAAAAAAACAAAAACAAATAGGAAGTGGGGTGCAGAAAAGCCTCAGACAGATAAAAGGACATTATGAGATTCAAGGCTGGGGGCACGTGAAATGTGGAGATTCTTGCGAAAAAAGCAAGTTCATGCAAATGTGTTGAAGAGTCTAAGAGAACTAGAGGCAAATAACTATCTACATGTAGATCGTTGCTATTAATAGAAGCATCCAGATTAGTCTCACAAATGGCCAGGATGTGAGGAGATTTGCCCAGGAGAAAAGACTGAACATCAGGAGAGTTTGACCTCAAACCTCAAATGTTACTATGGGAAATAGTAAGGTGTTTGTTGTGTGGATTTGTAGAAGGCATAATAATAAAAAGGGAGAGAAATGTAAAATCACTTCAAGACACACCAAGCCTCCAGCATTCAATGTCCTGGACTCTAAACAGGCTAGCTAAAAAATAAGCCCTTCAAGAGCCCAATAGGCAGAGAAGAGTTTACTAGGCTGGCTGACAAAAGGTCTACCTCAAAACTCGTTACGTGGCAAAACAGAAACCTTTCTTATCGTGACACCATCACGCTCGAATAAAGGCTAAAGATAACCTTTTCCCCCGGGGGTAAGACACTAGCCTGTCATTTTAAGAGTCTTTTGGGTCAAATGTAACCAGGAACTATGCAATACAGTAGAGGGGGTCAGCTCCCTGGAGTATTTACATACCCACATATATGTAAAACTAGAGTGATGTTTTTTTTAGTAAACTTTATATTATACTCGCATATATATGACAATAATAAATACTCAAAAGTAACTAATAACAACACCTCACTGCAGTAGATCTGGTCGTCAAAATTGTATTTCTGTCCTACTATCTTACACCACTGTATACACCCGCAACTAGCAAGAATTCAAATTTGAACGTTAGATTTCCGAACGCTTAACTTTCAAAATTATTTCACATCAAAATCGACTCACAAAATAATGTTCAGGTACGGTTAAATAGTATTGTTAAACTATATTGTGTCGCTTTTTTGTTTCCTTTACTCAATTTATGTACTAAAAAGTACATAAATTGAGTAAAGGAAACAAAAAAAAGACACAATATAGTTTAACAATACTATTTAACCGTACCTGAACATTATTAGTATGCATTATAATATACCTTTATATATTTAACAGTAATAACTATTTAAAATGAACACATGACTTCAGCTCCATAGTAACACTTTTGGTGATTGATTTTGAATTCACCAATATCATTAGAAAAATATATCGACTCCAGTGATTGAAGCGTTATTCATCAATATTATTTTCAATATTTTTTTTTTTGGGGGGGGGGGGTCCTTTAAAAAAGTAACGCAATTTGACTATTATTAAAAATAATAAACTGATAGAACGTCTGACAATGCAATTTAATTTTATTAACTTTTTTTAAATTTAATTTTCGAAGCTATACTTCTTCATCAGCATAAAGATATATCAAAATACCTTTTTTATCTTTTGGGGGTTAGGGTTAGGGTTAGGGAGGGTAATTTCAGCTGTTCAAATGACAAAGAATGATACGTTTCTATGACTGAAACGGACTAGAAAATATTCTTACTCTGCATCTTTGCTACGTTTTAGATCCTATCATTATCGGGTGGAAAAATTATAAATCTCAACTATCAGGATGCAAATTTCTTACGGTTATTGCTTCTTCCCAGTTGTAAACAGCTGTCCACTATCGTTGCCCACCCATTCTGTTATGATCCCGATAGGCTTTTGCAGTTGACAGTTCCCCAAAAGAAGGTTTGACACCAGGTTCTCACCTTTTAAAAGTTAGTTTCCAATATATTTTGTTTCTAATGAACTTTTGATATTAGTCTGTTTCAAAGAAATATATCACATATTTGTGCTCTTAAATTTGCTTAACAATAACATTAATAACCATATTACAGTAGCGCTCATCATGAATATTAATTCTGAAAATATGAAACTAATAAATCAATATTTATTTTAATGTATGGACTTTTGTATCTTCCCTACGCTGAGATGAGATTAAACCTGTTTATCTTTCTATAATCAATGATATTCATTTTATCAAAAGATCATTTAACGAACCCTAAATACTATCAGTATTACTCATCCAAACATAGTCTTCTAACAGATTAAAATTAATGAATGAAATTAAAGAAATGAATAAAACATAATAAAACAAACACAACTATATTTTATAAGAATAATGAATTCCAATATGATAATGAAGTAGGCTAAGCGAGTTCAAACCGTTGTATCCACTTTCGCGTTGAAAAAGTTACGAATGCACACGCCAGTTAAGATATAGGTAAATAGATGGAGTAGTCAGATATCTGATACATATTACTGTTTCTTCTGATACCACGTAGACCATGAGAGTCTGTTGTATGCTTATCTTGCGAGAATTGTGACATTTACGTAGCTATAACACTCCGGAGTTGCTATTAGAAAGGATCACTGTACAATCTAGACCCACTACTTAATGAAAGTGTTTGACTTCATTCTAAACGCCTCATACAAATTATGCTTTTTTAGCTCTGGTGGATGTGTTGTGATGAGTTCAGTTCGCAATTGATGTTTATTGTGCTTGCATTTAGATTATTACTTCTTACTTTTTACTAACAGACTTCGCCCACTCGCTATCATTTCGCAATTTAATTCATATTTATTATTTGAACTTATTGAAACGAAATTAATCGACACCAAAAAAGACAAAACTCCCTCTTTCTCTCTTTCCCTCTCTATAAGATAAGAAAAGAAAAGAAAACTAATCGATAAGAAGAAAAAATGAATCGATAAAAAAGAAAACAAAACTACTGGATAAGAAGACAAAACCTATCGATAAAAAACAAAACTCTTTCACTACCTTCGTTCTGTTTTAATAATAATAAGCGGATGTTTTTGCGTCTATATTAAAAGTGAAATAAATTATTTACTTTCTTTTTTATTATTATCAGATATAAGTAAGATTAAGCCTATACTCTTTTAATCGTAAACTTTAAATTTGCATACGTGATTATTCTTTCTCTTATTGTTTATTATTATCAGATATTATTGAGATTAAAATTCATCTTCTTGGCTCATGAAAATTAAAATGTACATACGTGATTATTAAATCAAGCTGAAAACACGTAGGTTCACTTTTATTTTATTTATAAATATTTACGACTGTGATAAATTCAAGTCAGGTAGAATGCAAACAATTATGTATCAAGTCAGAAGTTTAAACTATTAAATACATTTTCAGTATAATTTCCATTGCGTTAGTCGATAGTGATAAGGTTCAATAATTCGGATTTAGTGAATGGCGACCAACTTAATCAAAATACTATTCTAACATATAGTGTTGTATTGCCCTGTTTTTCTAGTCATCTGCCTGTACCAAACGCGTGTTCCCCATCTTTAATTGACACCGCGTGGTTACAACTCAACGTGACAACCCAACTCAACCAGAATTTGCAGTTCAGATCTTCATTAAAAGCCTGGTCAAGGCTATTGTTTAACGCAAGCCGAAGTCAAAAACTGCTGTTTTCTATGCGTAACAAACTTCTCCACCGATGTCGTGGTCATCCATACAAGTGCCTTAGATAACAGCTCCGTATCACATTCTCTACTGGTAAAATAGAGCGACCGTTATTTCTCACCTGAAGCCGTCCAACACGCAATAGTGTCGCTCCTCTCGCGTTATACAACAAAAGTAGAGAAAACGTATCATTTATAAAATCCACTCAAACACAAAATGTTGAAGTGTATAAATTAAAAGTTTACAGAAACAAGAATACAAGCGAGGTCTCGACTGGAAGGTTTTGCATCAGTTCTCGAACCAATCAGCCCGGATAGTGGTGACGATCGCAGGCCCAACTGGATGACGGTATTTGCTTTCCGAGCCGAAAAGCCGCTGGTCTGGGACGTCACTTGTTCCGACTCCTTCTCACCAACAAGGATTGCGGGATTAGCGGTCAATCCCGGTACTGCGGCGCTGCTCGCCAAAACAAGGAAGCACGGCAAATACAGCTCGCTCACTGACCGATTCATCTTCCAACAAATTTCAGTGGAAACGTCAGGCGTGCTTGGTCCCGAGACTGTTAGAATTTTTCAAGACATCAGACGGATGATATCAACGTCTAGGAACGAGAGTCAGCTTGGTTGTTTTCTGGCGGTCGTTTGTGGAAACACAATGTAAATTACGGTGTCGTCCGGGAATATATAGATGTCATTCGAGGTCGTGCATGTGTTTGTGTATCATGCAAATAAGATTTTTGGGGGACTCTCGAAATAAAAAAGAATACAGTCACAAACAATGTTCAAATTTATATACAAATTTTATAAACATTTATATACAAATTCTATAAACATTTATATACAAATTCTATAAACGTTTATATACACATTCTATAAAAATGTATATACCAATTCTATAAACATTTATATACAAATTCTATAAAAATGTATATACGAATTCTATAAAAATTTATATACGAATTCTATAAAAAAATTATATACGAATTCTAAAAAAAAGTTATGATTTAGTGATGAGTTAATTTATTTAGAATGTTCGTTTAGCAACATTTCACAGACAAAATGAAAAATTAAACAATAGTTGAACTACAATATAAAAGAGAAAATCGACTATTAGACATGGAATGTGTTTCAAGAAGCAAATAAGACAAAATGAAAATAATTATGAAAACAAAAAATAAAGACTACATTAAAATTCATAACTAAATAGCGGTAATAATAATAATAATAATAATAATAATAATAATAATAATAATAATAATAATAATAATAATAATAATAATAATAATAATAATAATCGTAGACTTTACCGTTCCAGCAGACCACAGAGAACTGAAAGGAATATGGAGCATGAAGAAAGTTTGTATAATACCAATAATCGTAGGAGCACTAAGAACAATCCCAAAAAAACTGGAGAAAAGACTGGGAGAAATTGGAATCAAGGGGCTATCGAAACCATACAAAGGACGGCAATGATCAAAACAGCTGCAATCTTAAGGAAAATCCTCGAATGCGGAAACTAACACATAAGCTACAAAGGCTAACCAGTCACAAGGAATTTACAGCGGAGAAAACAAAACCACACGAAGAACACCACAAGAGCCAAGGAACAGAATCTGCAAGAAACAGCACTTCATAATCTCCCCCCCCCCCAAATAAATTACACCGGCCTCACCTATCACTACACAAAAATAAACCAAGA
Source organism: Sepiola atlantica (assembly GCA_963556195.1). Lineage (NCBI taxonomy): Eukaryota > Metazoa > Mollusca > Cephalopoda > Sepiida > Sepiolidae > Sepiola > Sepiola atlantica. The sequence continues at coordinate 57,444,331 of OY744529.1, read as the reverse complement.
AACAGAAATTACGAGAAACACAATGATCTCCTCCCTCTCCTCACCCACCCCCCAAAAAATAAAAAAAAATTTTTTTTCTTAAATAAGGGAAGAGAAAAGGAAAAAGAACAACAACAAAAAAAAGGAATTGAAAGGAAAAAATTTAAAAATTAAAAAAATTATAATTTTTAAATTTTATTTTTTATTTTTTATTTTTATTTTTTAAAATTAATTTAAAGAAATATTATTTTATTCATTTATTTATTTTTTTAACTGGTGCCGGCCTAGGCTGACACCAGACAATATATTTATAGAGGGTCGAGGAGGATGAGAAGACCGAGGAGAGACGGCATAAACCAGACCTCCACTAGAAAAGTGCAGACAATGCTGAGACCTTGGGGAGGCTTATTGCCACCCAAATCCCAGAGAATACCAATTGTCCTTACCAGCGAGAAATCAATGGTAAGAGACTGTTGCGATACCGCATCGTTATCGAAAAGAGGTGAAGAATACTGGAAGTCTGGGGAGACTTGTTGTCACTCAGACTCCAGGAAATACCACTGGTTGTTGTCGGTGAGCAATCACTGACGATGATCTGTGTGAGAACTCCTAGTGAGTACAAATAATAATAATAATAATCTAAAACTAATGGAGATTTGGTATTTTCCCGTCTGAAGCCAAAACTATACTGTTATTTCTATTAATAATGGAGAGTTTGTATTTTTCTGTCAGAAGTTGAAACAATACCATTACTTCTATTAAAAATATGTCTATCAGAAGGCGAAACTATATATTTACTTCCATTAATAATGGAGATTTGGTATTTTTCTATCTGAAGCCGAAAGTATTACTTCTATTCCTTATGGAGATTTTGTATCTGTCTGTTTGAAGCCGAAACTAACGCATTGCTATCTTTCAATCCTCAATTTAGGAGGATAGTGTATATATGTTCTGTTGTCATGATAGCATCTTCCCAGACATTACCTCCTCCTTTAGGTGGGTAGAGTAGTATATGTTCGTTCGGCATATATACTAGGAGGAAGTGTTACTAATAATGATAATAATAGTAATAATAATAATAATAATAATAATAATAATTTATAAAACAATGCGAACGAACGAACAATGTAGAAACCAAAATAGATTAAACTGAGGAGAACAGTAAATATAAACACTGTGGACAAAGAAGTGAAACGGTAAATCAGCTAATAAAAGAATTCAAAAGGAACACAAAGCACAGACACAACTGTGTGGTAAAGGCAACCCACTTGAAACTATGCAAACATATACAATCTTTATATTTTACAGGCACAAACCGGATACGTTATTGGAAAATAAAAATCATAAAATTCTCTGAAAGTACAAACTGACATACTCACCCAGCCAAGGAGACTGTACGTGATAATTATAAACAGGAAGGAAAAAATTGGCACTTCGTAGATTTCGCCGTCCCAGCAGTTCACAATGTTAAGATCAAGGAAGCAGAACACATAAAAAATACATGGAACTTGCAAAACAACTGAGAAGAAATATGAAACACGAAAAAATACTGTAATACCAATAATTACCAGAGCACGAGGAGCAGTTCCGAAAAGCCCGTAAAAAAGACTAGTAGAAATTGGAATGAAAAAGAAAGTTGCTATGATGAAACATACTGCACTGATGAAAATAACTTAACTATTAAGGAAAATTTATGAATGCGGAAAAAAACGCATTGTTTTCCGCATTCATAAATTTTCCTTAATAGTTAAGTTATTTTCATCAGTGCAGTATGTTTCATCATAGCAACTTTCTTTTTCATTCCAATTTCTACTAGTCTTTTTTAACGCCATCTAACTAGGGAAAATTCAAATAAAAACAGAACCCAAAATTATCAAAATAACATTACATGTGACCAATGGAACTATAACTGACACTCCTCCGATCAAAAACATCCACACACTTATGTGGTGGCACCGGCTTCAGCTTGCACCACACAAAATGACCGGGAAGGGTCGAGGAGGATTGAAAGACCGAGAATAAAGAGGATCCTCTAGGCCTCTACTGGATGAGCACCGAGAGTACTAGATTCCTGGGAAGGCTTATTAACACTCAAATTACAGAGAAAACCAACGGCTGCTATCAGCGAGAAATCAATGGTAAACAGCTGTTGCGAGAATGAAAAAGGATTTTTAACTGTTATCGAAAGAGACGGCGAAAACTTGATGCTACTCATACTCGAGGGAAAATCACTTGTTGCTGTCAGTTAATCGATCTCGTGTTAGAAGGCTTAGTGAGTAAATAATAATAATAATAATAATAATAATAATAATAATAATAATAATAATAATGATAATAAAAATGGTGCTATTGTAACATCATGAGGGGCCTGCTATTTTTGAAAAGGTGTACTTCAACTAGTATGAATTGTAAATTAGGTGAAATTGATAAATAGAGCGCGAGTTAAACTGACGTCAATGAAATAACCGAATAGACAAGTTGTGCCGAGATAAAAAAATTGAGGTCGGCAAGTTGACAGACAACGGGACTATGACGTCATACATGTGACTGTAGGAAAGCCAGTCTGCCATGGAGTTCGAGGGGAGTGAATGTAGACAAATATTATATGGAAACTTTAAGCAGTTAGTTTGTGATGGACCTTTGAAGCGGGCTGCCATCTACAAAATTGTCTGAAACTTTAAGCTAAGTCTGATAGGACGAAAATGAGTCCAACGCATCTCTCCCCACACCCTGTCAGAAGTTATGAATTTGCTAAGTTAGAAAATAGAAGAACAGATAGATTAATCTAGGAAACGGTGGTCTCTCTCCCAGGCGTTATCTAAAAAAGGATGAATAAAACCTTTGAACTTTGTCGTATAAAATGTCTGTCAACAGATACACCACTATGAAGATCGCGGGCCAGGAGACACTAAAGATACCAACGCAACTGAGAAAGTAAAACATCCACGGCACAACGGAGATGAACCACGACGAAGAAATAAAGAGAACATCAACGGGGTGATATGCCGGAGAGGGCGACGACAACGGCCAGCGAAAAATGAAGTGAAGAAAAGTAACAGGTAAATTTCATTCTTAATAATTACCACGGCACACATGATACATAAAATAATTTATGAGAGACATTTTTTAAACACACGTAAAATAATTTGTGAGAGACATTTAAAAAAAAATACGTAAAAGAGTATAAAATACGCGACAACGGGGTATGTGACCAAGAACGCGAAAATCGCGTTCGTTAAGAGAAAAAAGATTACAAACAGTTTAAAGGGTTACAATTACGATAGTATCACATTTAAAACACACCAACGCACGCATTTGTAACGGACACGCCCCCCCCCCATGACGCACAAGTAAAAAGAGAAGACACAAAGAAATTTACTAGCAGTTTAAATGCTTTAGAAATACTTATAAAATCCTGTGCTAAATCGACAAACTTCATAGTGACGTTTCAAACTTTTCGACTTTCGAGAAAAGTTTATGTGAACTGTATAATAACAACTAAGTAGCGAGAGTTTCAGTCAAATCGTTACATTATTCGTTATTGAGACGGATAAATGACAACATCAGCAATAATATTCCGAATATTAATACAAATAAATAAATCATATAAAAAATAAATTATCAAAAATAGTGTTAGTTGTCTACCTCAAATTCTCTGATTTATTAAAGCATCAAAAAAGTATTATTATTATTATCATCATTATTATCATTATTATTATTATTATTATTATTATTATTATTATTATTATTATTATTATTATTATTATTATTATTATTATTACAATGAGGCTGGAAAGAAAATGAAAATAAAATGAGAAAATCAATGATTAAACGACTGAAGGATTTGTTATGGAGTGCATTTAAAATGAATGAAATTCATTAGTTGGAGATGACAGGAGGTTAGGTTAAATTTGGAATGTGACACGTTGGGAATCAGTACTTATTTGGAATGTCTTCAATATTAAAATGATCGAATCACACTTGAATTCCATGCTATTACATCTCTCCTACCAGTGGCAAGCAAGATTCGCGAAACTAACAATGTCGATTAAAAAGTATGCGATTGCGAATGCGCCGTCTATTCATGCATGTGTTTATCATTTTTTCTTTGTACTCGATGTGCACTAATCTTTTTCTAGCCCATTCTGTTCGATTCGTTTTATATTGCAGTTTCTCCTATTTTCATTATACGCCACTTCTTTTTTATTATATGTGTACTCTAATATGTCACATTATCATTGTCATATCATCTTTAGACGTGAGATTTGTTTGGTTTTTTATTTTTCTTTACAAAATTTCTTTTTTTTTGCATTTGTTGGGGATTGAGCATCCTACCGGATGCCAATAATTACATCGCTATTACAGATACTGTAACTGAGAGATCTTTTTAGGATTCTAACCGCCCTCTTTAAGTGCAACTGTTTAGATTTCTCTTGAACTTGATTCACCGGCTATATTCGCCGGGTAAATTTTTAAGTTCTTTTTCATGAACCCAGTGGCTCATATGATTACTGCAATGATTGAAAGATTCCAGTTTCTTTTCAAGACCTTGGTATTTAGTTCTTTTCTGCCTCTCAGCTCTGTTTATGCCGGCATCATTAGGTACACTAACTTAAACTAGGGTTGCTACTCTCTCTCTCTTTCTCTAATCACATATCACTATGGCAGGTTTAACAACTGCATTTTTTTAGTATCTAGCTGTAAGAATTGCATAAACATAGTAGATAGTATATGACTTATTCAGACAATTCTTTCGGGGGTATGTTCCCAGGACTTACTGCTATACTAGATATTTATTTTTTTTGCGGATGGTCCAGTGGAAATATTTACGCACTCTATTGTGTCGCATTGTGTAGTAGCCATCTCCCAGCAGAACCTTACAACTGGATGGCTCACATTTTCCACTTAAATGTGGCAGAACTTTCACTTTTTGTCGTTGCTGAGACCGCTTATCTTAAAAGCATTGGTAATCAGGCCTTGGTCCTGGACAGCCATAATAACTCTCCTTTTATCATAGTGGAGCGATCCTCTTTAAGCCAGTTTACAGAACTTTCCTGATCTATATATTCCTCGGATAGTTCTTCCAGAAAATATTTGGCACGTTGTTGGTTGGCCCATTCTTAGTATTTACTATTATTTAAGATGTTGAGGTTGTTTGTAGTAATGCACCACCACTTATCAAAACCAACATGTCACTCGAGGATAAGGGTTAATGGGTTTGTTATGTGGACGGTGAGAAAACACCTTGGGGATTAGAAACGATGGTTAAAACTGGGCAGAATTTGATTATTTAAGAAGACGGTTCAACAAGAATTTATTAATATTGGATTTGAAACTGGCGATGCCGTAGTCAGATAGGGAAGCAGCCCCGTAGTATTGTGTTCCACAAACGGGTAGTTCTTGGTAAGAAGTTCCGTTTAACTCCAGATACACAGAGAAAGAAAAGCAACAATATTTTGCGCAGACGAGTTTTTGCTGTGAATCTTTTACAGGGGGAAGTACAGGTTAGAACTCAGTCAGACATCTATATTGACGATGACGATAGAGTGGGGAACGACTAGCAACATCTCTTCTGTGTGAAAGAGGCTCTATGGAAGAGAAGAGTGTATCTCCACTAAATTTCGAAGGAGATTTTGTACTCTGTCAACGTATGAAACAGTGATCTGATAGGCACCTCTCAAGATGTGGCAACAGTACTCTCATTTATTATCTGGTAAAATTTGTGTCAGAAGTGAGATTATTTATAGAGCGATAAAATTGTCCTTAGCAACATATTTAATCTAAATCTTCGATTTCAAGTCAAAAGTCCGTCCCAGAAGCTTATCAAAGTAGTAGGCTTCCTCAAAGAGAAACCCATTTATTTCAATTTGGGTAAAGAAAGGATCCGAGCGTTTGTGGTAAAAGGGGAGAAGCTTGGGTTTAGATGTATTAAATGTAGTTCGCCACTTTTTCCTCATTGAACCACATGCTCCAGTTAAAAGGAAGAGTATCAGAAATATCTTCATCATTAACGCTCTTCGAAGTGATGCTACAGATGCTTATGCCATCTGCATAAATGTCAACGTAAAATGTATCTTAGAATGCGATTTGGGAGATCATTGATGAATATAAGGAAGAGGGTTGTGTCCAGAATAGATCCTTGAGGCACACCCTCGTTGATACTATGTGCAACGACAACTATTTTTATAAACGTATCAAAGATAAAGGATGTACTGGCTGAGAAGATATTTCCAGATATTACATAGTTAGAAACTTGCAAAGCGAACCTTTGTGAAAAACCCCATCAAAGGCCTTCGACATGGCAAGAGCTATTGCGCTAGAAACGAAGCCCCCGTCAATAGATTCACTGATCCAGTGTGATATTACAGTCAGCACGTCAGCTGTAGATCTTACAGGACGAAATCGATATTGCTAGTAACTGAGTAGATTGTTTTTGCTGAAGTAGTTGACAATTTCATGATTTATCACAGATTCAAGTAACTTACACATGTCGTACAAGAGACGGATTTGTCTTGAATGAGATGCAACAGAACGATCTTCAGTATTTTAAAATACTGAACAGACTTACCAAGTTTTCCAACGTGATGGTAAGCATGTCTCCTTTAAGCAACGATTAAACAACTTTGAAAGCATAGGAGCTAGTTCCGGTTACATCTTCTTAAGCACTATGATTTTCATGGTGGCATCAAGGTTCTTGATAGGTTTCCTGTATTTCTGTCGGTTCGTTTGGACTATTAGTGCGGCTTGTTTCGTGTTGCTGTCTAATCTATGAGATGGTCTTGGTGACAATGTTTGACTAGTTGTGGGATATAGGTGTTTTTACTTGCTCTTGTCGTTAATTCACCATCATAAGTATTGTGTTCCAGGAGCTTTTCAGATTTGGCCAGTGCTCACAATAGTGGGTGCATGTTTATCGCTAATCTCTGGGCGCCCCATAACCCTTCTCTACTCTGTCCTGATTTATTTATATTCATGTTTATCAAAACTGTTACTCAAGTTTATATGAAATTATAAAATACAAGAGTGATCTATAAATGCAGCAGAATCTTTTCTGCCTTTTTTGTCCCCTTTCACTCGCACAACTGCTTAGCATACCATTTCTTTTCTAGATTACTATTCTAGATGAGATGTTATGACATCATACTTGGTTATGAGTGTGTGAGTTTCTATGTGTGAAATCTACGTCCGATTCCTGAATACCACAAAAGAACATAACTCGTCTCGCTGTTGCAAAAACAGAAGTGGCGTGTAGTGTAATGGATACTTCCTTGGACGATGGAATCGTCTAAACTGCACCCAAATTCATTCGGATCTATTGCATTAATTTAACTGTAATTCCACTGTGAAACCCACTCATTCCTAGTCAGTAGATTGTGTCGAATGTATTCGGTAACTTTAGTTATATTCTAAATGTATTATTCTGTTTCTTTTGTGAGGCATTTATAGAGATGATGATCCTTTTGTTTCAAAAGATAGACCCAAGATGTACAATAAGGCTATTAAGGCTCCTCATATTTGAAAATAAACTTCGGCCTTTCGATTACAATAGACCGAAATAAGTAAATCTCTTACTTCCTCGATGCAACACTTTACTTGAACACTGAATCATTTGACCTATATCATTAACCCAACCTAACCCTATTTTATTTACATAAAAATCAAATCACTCCAAATCAATAATTAAATCAATGTCGCAACTGTATCCAATAGAATTTCTAAGCTATCAGCTAATAAGCCTATTTTCGATCAAAATTCATTATTCTATAATAATGCGTTAGCTAACTCTGGATATTTGGAGAAAGAACTACACACAGAAAAATCGAACCTACACTTGAAAGCATGATAGTATTATTACACAGAACCTGACAGCAAAAAAAAAAAACGAAAAATAAGAATAGAATAGTTGGCAGTAATGATAATAGAAACAAACACAATTTATTTTTGTAATCAAGACAGACAAGCAGACTACAAAAACTTAAACCCCAGCAAACATATAAGACGATAGAAAACTCTTTGGTTCGATCATAAAATTAATCAGAAAATAAAAAGCCCAAATAGTTACCCACTTCAAACCCCGCAATAATTGGAATTCCAAAACAAAAAACAATGTCCACTTCACAACTGTTTTCATAACGACATAATTTACGCCTGTACAGTCAAGAACTTTCATCAACACCAACTATCAATAAACTAATATGAATACACAATTTGTTCCCCTACCCCTACCTCAATAAATTATTCACAAACAACCACCCCATACTAATACTTCTGGCCTATCCATACATGAAAATAACATCAATCTAGCTAATATTTCGTACCAAAGTATCCAATAACAAATTCTGGGGATAATATAAATCGATCCCGGAATAATAACTCTTCCTCAAACCAACATAACAATAATCTATCAAACAACAATAGAATTTTCAATAATATTTTCAATTATATTATTATTGATAATATCAATCTTCACAATACAGATACTTTTAAAAAATTACGTACATACATAAGTTTCACTTTCAGGTGAATAAAATCCAGCATCTCTAACCATGTAAGCTCATTAAATAGGGATAACAATGATAAGAGGAATACAACTTTCCTAACTCTAACTTTAATTAAGAAACTCAAATGCAAAAACATTATACCATATACCATAAGCTTGTTTATATTGAAATAAATCACAGTTATATAAACCAGGCTCGAAAATATGCCAACTTTTCTCATCTGATGCAGTAATGATAATTATATCTAATAATATCATTATAAACAAGAAAAATGAATTAATCACAGCCTGTAAACATAGAATAATGCATAAATATAGCCAGATTATACTCCGTAATAATAAGCCACCACACTCTAACATCAAAACTAATGCTGAAAATATATTTAAACACCAGTTCCTTTTAAACATATATTCTTTTAAACATATATCCATTCATGATACCGCGTATTAATTCTCTGTTTCCCCCCATCCATTTTGATTCCTAAAATATTTATAGTCATTATACTTTATACGTATTTCTTCTAACTGTTCTCTGTATATCTTAACATGTTTTCTATATTTTCTTATATTTAAACTACTTTTAAAGCATTTATCCTATAGTTGACTGACGTAAATATATAACTTACTGTTTTAACTTTTACGATTAAAATACATTTTTATATTTTCGAATATATTAAATAATGATTTAAATAATTTCCCTGAAAATCTAATACATAAAGTGAAGTTGTTTTCTCTCTTTTAACTTTGCCATTTATAGACCTCACACCCAAAAATTAATATGCTACACATTTCTTGCTAAGGATCTACAGACTTTCTTAATGCGAGTTCCACGAAAATTCCTACACTTTTTCTACATACAAATATTATTACATTTAATCGGACCTATATGCTTCTCACAAATACATCTTCCACAAAGCAGGTAACACAAATTTTCACTCTCTATTCATTTTATATTCTAACGTAACTCTTTGACACCGGGTCCTTTCTTAATATGAGAACAATTATTGTAAAACACTTTCGAAACACCCAAATTATTTCATTTCAACCTCCTTATTCTCTTCTACATAATATACAGTATTCCCCCCCCCCCCCAAAAAAAAATTGCTCCCTTCCTAACAATACACAAATACCGAAATTCATAATTCAATCGTTACTAATTAATTTTCCTTATACTTGGTGAACCTATTCTGGATTATCATTTTTCTTAAAAACGAACACATGATCGATTTCAAATAACAATAATAAGTTTCCTGCTTTTGCACAGACGCCAAATAAACTAATGCTGACTTGTTCATTACGAAATAAATTCAGTAAGGTTATAGTTAATTCAAGATAATGTGTGTTTTGTGTGTTGAAAAAAGAATAATATTTAATGTTGGTATGACTTTTTATTAATGAAATTATCTATTTATTGAAGAAAGAGAATGTTTGACCTATTTGCGTTACTACATTTTGCAAGCCATTCTTTATTAATTTAAAGTGGATAGTCAGTTTTCGTTAAAAAGTAACTGACATCTTTATACCAAAATACTTATATTCTTCATTCGTTCAATTCACCAAAAGGGGGTGCTTACAAACAATTTTTATATTTTCATTATTTTAAAACTTTCTAGAACGATTTCTCCTTCCATGATTGAGAAAGATTATGCCTACGTCCTCACTAAACTGGACATAATATTCGCGTAATCGTCAAATTTGTGACCTATTTGCGTTATTACATGTTGCAAGACATTCTTTATGAATCCTTATTTTTTTCGCAAGAGTGGATAGTCATTTTTCTTTAAAAAATAAATCAACATATTTATACTAGTAAAAAATTATTTTCTTCCTACGTTCTTTCCAGCGATAGTCCATTATTTATTTTTTAGTATGTTTATTTACCACCTGCAGGAAATCCGTGTGGCAAAAACAAACAAGCTCTGCATGATACAATTTAATCCACAAATTTCATAAAACAAATTATTATTAAAAAAACATAAATTGTTTTAAGGAAAATAGACTTGGGATATTTGTGGAATTTGTGACCCAATTGAGTTAACACAATTTTCAATCCACGATTTATGGATAAATCATATTTTACTACCGTAAATTACTAACAATGAAACGGCGACTTTGTAATACTAATTTGTTTCATGCGTTACAACAGTTTGCAAACGATAATTTATGTATCATGATTTGTTTAGCAAAGTGGATACTCAGTTTTCGTTAAGAATTATTTTTAATATTTATACCATAAAAGCAGTTACCTTCTCCCTTCGTTCTTTTTAGCGGGCAGAGGATTTACAAACAATGTTTATATTTTGCAAACTTCTATATTCGGTACCCTAGCATTATGCGGTTTACTTTTTAGTATGCTTATTTACCTCCAGCAAGAAGTCTGTGTGAAAAAATAATCTACGCCTCGGTCCATGTGGCAAAAACACCTTTGCATGAATACAATTTTATCGGCAAATTAAAACTACTTTAGCCTAAATCTGTGTGGCAAAAACAAACAATCTGTTCATATGTATTACTAGCACAACCCGGGTCCCGGCGTTGACCGGGTGAAATGGAAAAGAATGATTTAACTTTTATAAACAACTTAAGCCTAAGTCCGTGTTGCAGAAAAAACACCCTGTGCATGAATACAATTCTATCCACAAATTTCATAAAACAAACAAGTATTACAAAATCGCCGTTTTACTGTAAGTCATTTACGTGATTAAAATAAGATTTATTAATAAATGATGGATAAGAAAATTGTGTTAACCAACATAGGTAACAAATTCGACGATTATCCCAAGTGTATTTGCTTTAAAACAATGTTTGTCGGTAATGAACTTTTTGGATAAAATTGTTAATACAATTTTATCCACAAATTTCATTACATTTATAGCACTAATATTCCACCGTTTTAATATACAATTTTAATTATTCATTACTTAAAATTTTTTTTATATAATATGTTACATAATAATGGTAATTATTTCAGCTAATACGGAATGTTCTTTTAATGTAACAAATTGAAATTGAAACCTACACATCCATCTTGTCTTTTTAATTTTAGTTTTAAATAGAGTTATTTCCATTGGAATGTGTATCTATTAGATTATATTTAACACCACCGATAAATGTATTTAAAAAAAAATAATTACATTTTTCCTTGCATATTAATACTATTAACTTCTAAAATAAAATTATTATCTACCCATTAAACATGACATACTTTTATTAAATCTTCTTATGAAAATTATATCAACATTTTAAAAAATAAATCTCTATCATTCAATTTAAAAAAAAATACAACAATTGTGCCAATATTCTAATTACTATAACAAAAACATAATATATCTCTTACAATAAATAGGAGTTGTACTAATTTATAAAAATACAACAATTGTGCCAATATTCTAATTACTATCACAAATACATAATATAGCTCTTACCATGAATATGAGTTGTACTAATTTATAAAAATACAACAATTGTGCCAATATTCTAATTACTATCACAAATACATAATATAGCTCTTACCATGAATATGAGTTGTACTAATTTATAAAAATACAACAATTGTGCCAATATTCTAATTACTATAACACATACATAATATAGCTCATAAATATGAGTTGTACTAATTAACCCACTTTTATTATAAAGTGATAATTTTTTACAAAATACAACAATTGTGCCAATATTCTAATTACTATCACAAATACATAATATAGCTCTTACCATAAATATGAGTTGTACTAATTTATAAAAATACAACAATTGTGCCAATATTATAATTACTATAACAAAAACATAATATATCTCTTACAATAAATAGGAGTTGTACTAATTTATAAAAATACAACAATTGTGCCAATATTCTAATTACTATCACAAATACATAATATAGCTCTTACCATAAATATGAGTTGTACTAATTTATAAAAATACAACAATTGTGCCAATATTCTAATTACTATAACAAAAACATAATATATCTCTTACAATAAATAGGAGTTGTACTAATTTATAAAAATACAACAATTGTGCCAATATTCTAATTACTATCACAAATACATAATATAGCTCTTACCATGAATATGAGTTGTACTAATTTATAAAAATACAACAATTGTGCCAATATTCTAATTACTATCACAAATACATAATATAGCTCATAAATATGAGTTGTACTAATTAACCCACTTTTATTATAAAGTGATAATTTTTTACAAAATACAACAATTGTGCCAATATTCTAATTACTATCACAAATACATAATATAGCTCTTACCATAAATATGAGTTGTACTAATTTATAAAAATACAACAATTGTGCCAATATTATAATTACTATAACAAAAACATAATATATCTCTTACAATAAATAGGAGTTGTACTAATTTATAAAAATACAACAATTGTGCCAATATTCTAATTACTATCACAAATACATAATATAGCTCTTACCATGAATATGAGTTGTACTAATTTATAAAAATACAACAATTGTGCCAATATTCTAATTACTATCACAAATACATAATATAGCTCATAAATATGAGTTGTACTAATTAACCCACTTTTATTATAAAGTGATAATTTTTTACAAAATACAACAATTGTGCCAATATTCTAATTACTATCACAAATACATAATATAGCTCTTACCATAAATATGAGTTGTACTAATTTATAAAAATACAACAATTGTGCCAATATTATAATTACTATAACAAAAACATAATATATCTCTTACAATAAATAGGAGTTGTACTAATTTATAAAAATACAACAATTGTGCCAATATTCTAATTACTATCACAAATACATAATATAGCTCTTACCATAAATATGAGTTGTACTAATTTATAAAAATACAACAATTGTGCCAATATTCTAATTACTATAACAAAAACATAATATATCTCTTACAATAAATAGGAGTTGTACTAATTTATAAAAATACAACAATTGTGCCAATATTCTAATTACTATCACAAATACATAATATAGCTCTTACCATGAATATGAGTTGTACTAATTTATAAAAATACAACAATTGTGCCAATATTCTAATTACTATCACAAATACATAATATAGCTCTTACCATGAATATGAGTTGTACTAATTTATAAAAATACAACAATTGTGCCAATATTCTAATTACTATCACAAATACATAATATAGCTCATAAATATGAGTTGTACTAATTAACCCACTTTTATTATAAAGTGATAATTTTTTACAAAATACAACAATTGTGCCAATATTCTAATTACTATCACAAATACATAATATAGCTCATAAATATGAGTTGTACTAATTAACCCACTTTTATTATAAAGTGATAATTTTTTAAAAATACAACAATTGTGCCAATATTCTAATTACTATCACAAATACATAATATAGCTCATAAATATGAGTTGTACTAATTAACCCACTTTTATTATAAAGTGATAATTTTTTAAAAATACAACAATTGTGCCAATATTCTAATTACTATCACAAATACATAATATAGCTCATAAATATGAGTTGTACTAATTAACCCACTTTTATTATAAAGTGATAATTTTTTAAAAATACAACAATTGTGCCAATATTCTAATTACTATCACAAATACATAATATAGCTCATAAATATGAGTTGTACTAATTAACCCACTTTTATTATAAAGTGATAATTTTTTAAAAATACAACAATTGTGCCAATATTCTAATTACTATCACAAATACATAATATAGCTCATAAATATGAGTTGTACTAATTAACCCACTTTTATTATAAAGTGATAATTTTTTAAAAATACAACAATTGTGCCAATATTCTAATTACTATCACAAATACATAATATAGCTCTTACCATGAATATGAGTTGTACTAATTTATAAAAATACAACAATTGTGCCAATATTCTAATTACTATCACAAATACATAATATAGCTCTTACCATGAATATGAGTTGTACTAATTTATAAAAATACAACAATTGTGCCAATATTCTAATTACTATCACAAATACATAATATAGCTCATAAATATGAGTTGTACTAATTAACCCACTTTTATTATAAAGTGATAATTTTTTACAAAATACAACAATTGTGCCAATATTCTAATTACTATCACAAATACATAATATAGCTCATAAATATGAGTTGTACTAATTAACCCACTTTTATTATAAAGTGATAATTTTTTAAAAATACAACAATTGTGCCAATATTCTAATTACTATCACAAATACATAATATAGCTCATAAATATGAGTTGTACTAATTAACCCACTTTTATTATAAAGTGATAATTTTTTAAAAATACAACAATTGTGCCAATATTCTAATTACTATCACAAATACATAATATAGCTCATAAATATGAGTTGTACTAATTAACCCACTTTTATTATAAAGTGATAATTTTTTAAAAATACAACAATTGTGCCAATATTCTAATTACTATCACAAATACATAATATAGCTCATAAATATGAGTTGTACTAATTAACCCACTTTTATTATAAAGTGATAATTTTTTAAAAATACAACAATTGTGCCAATATTCTAATTACTATCACAAATACATAATATAGCTCTTACCATGAATATGAGTTGTACTAATTTATAAAAATACAACAATTGTGCCAATATTCTAATTACTATCACAAATACATAATATAGCTCATAAATATGAGTTGTACTAATTAACCCACTTTTATTATAAAGTGATAATTTTTTAAAAATACAACAATTGTGCCAATATTCTAATTACTATCACAAATACATAATATAGCTCATAAATATGAGTTGTACTAATTAACCCACTTTTATTATAAAGTGATAATTTTTTAAAAATACAACAATTGTGCCAATATTCTAATTACTATCACAAATACATAATATAGCTCATAAATATGAGTTGTACTAATTAACCCACTTTTATTATAAAGTGATAATTTTTTAAAAATACAACAATTGTGCCAATATTCTAATTACTATCACAAATACATAATATAGCTCTTACCATGAATATGAGTTGTACTAATTTATAAAAATACAACAATTGTGCCAATATTCTAATTACTATCACAAATACATAATATAGCTCTTACCATGAATATGAGTTGTACTAATTTATAAAAATACAACAATTGTGCCAATATTCTAATTACTATCACAAATACATAATATAGCTCATAAATATGAGTTGTACTAATTAACCCACTTTTATTATAAAGTGATAATTTTTTAAAAATACAACAATTGTGCCAATATTCTAATTACTATCACAAATACATAATATAGCTCATAAATATGAGTTGTACTAATTAACCCACTTTTATTATAAAGTGATAATTTTTTAAAAATACAACAATTGTGCCAATATTCTAATTACTATCACAAATACATAATATAGCTCATAAATATGAGTTGTACTAATTAACCCACTTTTATTATAAAGTGATAATTTTTTACAAAATACAACAATTGTGCCAATATTCTAATTACTATCACAAATACATAATATAGCTCATAAATATGAGTTGTACTAATTAACCCACTTTTATTATAAAGTGATAATTTTTTAAAAATACAACAATTGTGCCAATATTCTAATTACTATCACAAATACATAATATAGCTCATAAATATGAGTTGTACTAATTAACCCACTTTTATTATAAAGTGATAATTTTTTACAAAATACAACAATTGTGCCAATATTCTAATTACTATCACAAATACATAATATAGCTCATAAATATGAGTTGTACTAATTAACCCACTTTTATTATAAAGTGATAATTTTTTAAAAATACAACAATTGTGCCAATATTCTAATTACTATCACAAATACATAATATAGCTCATAAATATGAGTTGTACTAATTAACCCACTTTTATTATAAAGTGATAATTTTTTACAAAATACAACAATTGTGCCAATATTCTAATTACTATCACAAATACATAATATAGCTCATAAATATGAGTTGTACTAATTAACCCACTTTTATTATAAAGTGATAATTTTTTAAAAATACAACAATTGTGCCAATATTCTAATTACTATCACAAATACATAATATAGCTCTTACCATGAATATGAGTTGTACTAATTTATAAAAATACAACAATTGTGCCAATATTCTAATTACTATCACAAATACATAATATAGCTCTTACCATGAATATGAGTTGTACTAATTTATAAAAATACAACAATTGTGCCAATATTCTAATTACTATCACAAATACATAATATAGCTCTTACCATGAATATGAGTTGTACTAATTTATAAAAATACAACAATTGTGCCAATATTCTAATTACTATCACAAATACATAATATAGCTCTTACCATGAATATGAGTTGTACTAATTTATAAAAATACAACAATTGTGCCAATATTCTAATTACTATCACAAATACATAATATAGCTCTTACCATGAATATGAGTTGTACTAATTTATAAAAATACAACAATTGTGCCAATATTCTAATTACTATCACAAATACATAATATAGCTCTTACCATGAATATGAGTTGTACTAATTTATAAAAATACAACAATTGTGCCAATATTCTAATTACTATCACAAATACATAATATAGCTCTTACCATGAATATGAGTTGTACTAATTTATAAAAATACAACAATTGTGCCAATATTCTAATTACTATCACAAATACATAATATAGCTCTTACCATGAATATGAGTTGTACTAATTTATAAAAATACAACAATTGTGCCAATATTCTAATTACTATCACAAATACATAATATAGCTCTTACCATGAATATGAGTTGTACTAATTTATAAAAATACAACAATTGTGCCAATATTCTAATTACTATCACAAATACATAATATAGCTCTTACCATGAATATGAGTTGTACTAATTTATAAAAATACAACAATTGTGCCAATATTCTAATTACTATCACAAATACATAATATAGCTCTTACCATGAATATGAGTTGTACTAATTTATAAAAATACAACAATTGTGCCAATATTCTAATTACTATCACAAATACATAATATAGCTCATAAATATGAGTTGTACTAATTAACCCACTTTTATTATAAAGTGATAATTTTTTAAAAAATACAACAATTGTGCCAATATTCTAATTACTATCACAAATACATAATATAGCTCATAAATATGAGTTGTACTAATTAACCCACTTTTATTATAAAGTGATAATTTTTTAAAAATACAACAATTGTGCCAATATTCTAATTACTATCACAAATACATAATATAGCTCTTACCATAAATATGAGTTGTACTAATTTACCCACTTTTATTATCAAGTGATAATTTTTTAAAAATACAACAATTGTGCCAATATTCTTATTACTATCACAAATACATAATATATCTCTTACCATAAATATGAGTTGTACTAATTTACCCACTTTTATTATAAAGTGATAATTTTTTTAAAAATACAACAATTGTGCCAATATTCTTATTACTATCACAAATGCATAATATAGCTCTTACCATAAATATGAGTTGTACTAATTTACCCACTTTTATTATAAAGTGATATTTTTTTAAAAATACAACAATTGTGCCAATATTCTAATTACTATCACAAATACATAATATAGCTCTTACCATAAATATGAGTTGTACTAATTTACCCACTTTTATTATCAAGTGATAATTTTTTAAAAATACAACAATTGTGCCAATATTCTTATTACTATCACAAATACATAATATATCTCTTACCATAAATATGAGTTGTACTAATTTACCCACTTTTATTATAAAGTGATAATTTTTTTAAAAATACAACAATTGTGCCAATATTCTTATTACTATCACAAATACATAATATATCTCTTACCATAAATATGAGTTGTACTAATTTACCCACTTTTATTATAAAGTGATGATTTTTAACATTTAATCCTCGTTTTTCGTCATTTAAATCTATGAACAATCCAACTTTTCCAAGAAACAACTTTGAACTGTTCGATTCAAACCTTTTTAAATATTTCAATGAAATGTAAATTGTTCCTAACGTTTACGCCTAAGATCAGTTCCGATATTGTTTTTAGTTAATTATTTATTGAATCGATAAATAAAGTTAATATACCGTTCACATATACTGCTTATTATTCCCTGAAACTTTAACTAGTAAAGCTTAGTTGCTCATTTTTAGCAACTTCGGCATCCCTCATAGACACATAAAGTTGTTTTGTTTACATTCATTCATTTTTCCATGATGCTAAGATAAACATTAACTGATAAATAATTATGAATTAAAAAAAATCAATCTTAATTTAACTTATTAATATACCATAGTAGAAACATTTGTTTATATTTTTAATGATCTATTCTATTTTATTATATCGTAATTCTATGCTTTCTTTTCTTAGCAATTGATTTCCACTTTTCTAGTTTAGTATAACCATCAAAGCCTTTTCTCTCTGTTAGGTTCATAAACGTAGCCGTTGATGGGCAGAAGTCTGAAGCACATAGAACCAATGCCGGTGTGCCCCATGGATCAATTCTGGGCTCAATCCTGTTTCTGATATTCATCAATTACGTCCATAAACACTTTCTAAGATCATTCGTCGACATTTATGAAGATGACACAACCATCTATGGCAACACTTAGAAAGGCATTAATGATCAAGATCTTCTTGATTCTCTATCTTCCAACCTAGAGCACGTTATCCAAATAAGAAAATAGGGAACTGGTTGCTTTAAATCGTCTAAGACCAAGCTTCTCTCCTTTCACGACCAACGCTCGGATCCTCACTTTTCCTAATTGAAATGAATGGCTCTTCCATTGAGGTAACCTCCTGCTTTGCTACTCTTCTAGGATTGACCGTTACTTCAGACTTGAAATCGAAGTATTACATCAAATCTGTTGCTAAGTTCGGTGGAAAAATGGTTAGATCCTTCTACCGCTCTTGAAAATATCTCACTCCTGACGCAATCCTCTACTTGTACAAGAGTCAAATACAAAATGGAGTACTGTTGCCACATCTTGAGTAACATTTCCTGCCTTGAAAGAGTACATAACCGACTCCGAAATCTAGTGGGAGTGTCCTCTTTTCTTCACTATAACCACTTTATCACAGAATAGATGTTGCTAGTCTTTTTTATATCTATCATTATTTTCATGGTATGTGCTCGACTGAGCTCCAACATATTGTCCACCCTTGTAAAAGATTCACAACAAAAACACATCTAGCTACAAATAATTTCCTTTTCCACCTCTGTGTACCTAAAACTAAACGAAACTTCCAATGAGCAGAGTTTATTTCCTAGAACTACCTGTCTGTGGAATACAATACCGTGGCGCTGCTTCCCAGTAGACTACAACACGGTCGTTTTCAAGTCCAATGGAAATAAATTCTTGTTGAGCCGTCCTCTTAAATAATCAAACTCTTCCCAATTTCAACCATCGTTACCAATCATCACGGTGTTGTCTCACCGTCCACCTGACAAACTCATTAACCCTTATACTCGAGTGGCCTATTAGACTTGATAAGTGGTGATTCTTTAGTAAAAAAGTATATCTAAACACTTATTGAATACTGCTTCCTATTTTTATTAATTCCCAATATTATTATCTACATTAGAAATGTTCTTTTTTATCTTTCAGTTGTTATCGCTACACATCACCTATTTCTGAAAATTTTCTCTTTTAATGTATAGTTTTATTTATATTCACTACATTGCCTTAAGATTAAATGTGTACCGTTTTACTTTTCTTCAGTTTGTAATTTTTCAGCGTTTCCTTCAACTCGCTGTTTTTCTCTTTGATTTTCTTCTCATCTCTCTTTTTTTTGTTTTATTGTTTTCTCCTTTATTATTTACATAACTCTGAACAAATCGACTCATATATAAAATATTACCAAGGAAGACTTTTTGAGGCATAATGCATTTACATATATTGATCTCAAAATATATTGAATGTTGACTGTTTTACTTATTTTTCTGGAATCAAATACCGTTTACATTATAATATACTATTCCAATGGATGATACTTTGCCACATCATAAAATATCTGGAGATGCATTATTACAAATACTTTCTGTTCCTTCATATATACCTTTTTTGTTTCATTCAGAAGTCATACACGATTGAAAAAATTTCTAATCTTTTCAATCTTCTCAAATTAATAATCTTAACTAATGCTTAATGGTTTATTGGGGTTTTTCCTTCTCATGAAAGGACTTATTTCTAAAAAAACATGGTTTAAAATACTGTTTTAATAATCTATTCTTTGTCGTACTATTTGAATATAATAAACTTGTAAAGTATGTAACTTTACATTTGTTTTATTATCATTTTCTCTTTCTCTCTCTCTCCCTTTCTTTCTCTCTCTCTCTCTCTCTCTCTCTCTCTCTATATATATATATATATATATATATATATATATATATATATATTATCAATAACATAAACTGAAAACCAATATTCTCAATACTAGGTAGAGCTGTATAAATACATTCGTATAATTTATACAACCGAAACAGAAATAGAAATTCGAAATAATGAAGCACTCAAGAAAACAACAGTGCAGTAACAAGAACAATAATAACATAAGCATCTCGCCGAGCTCTCATACAAGCCTTCCCCGACAAAATCGGGCAGACAGCTTAGCCGTCCTTCTTAACAATGGTAACGCTAGAAGGAGGGAACGTTTGATGAACTTTAAGCGTACCAACATCTGCTGTATCCTTACTACTTTATATTCAATACTTCTTCTTGCTTCCATTTTATTTATTTATTTATTTATTCATGAAGTTTATTAATACTTTTCCGTAGAAGAAATGTGTCATTTTCTTCCTTATGACTCGACCGAACTTAAAAGCTTACCTATTAATCAATTTTTTCAATATTCATATACACATATACTAATGTACACATACATACACATACACATACATGTACATGCACATACACACATACATACATGAAAATAGCAATACATATACCCATACAGATATAATATATATATATATATATATATATATATATATATATATATATATATATATATACTAACAAAAAGAGAAATCATAATAAAATATTAAAATATTAACAAACAGACGACACAAATTAAATTAACTTACTTTGTATTAATAAATTTTATAAATAAATAAAAATGGGATAAGAAGTATTAAACTGCCGTAAGGACATTTGACACGACTTTTTGGGAGCTTTATTATTTCTGATTTCTGATTCTGTTTCTGTTGTATTCATTGTGCAAATTTATTTTCATTATCATCTGTAGGACCCGATCAGGCACAAGGCTGCGGAAACGTACTTGTATTTCCGTATACCAATTTCGTAGCATAGAGTGTGTGGATGGCGACTGCATTCAGAGTGCTGGGTCAGGGTGCTGTCGAGACTACTGCATCACTGCCACTAATACCATTGAGGAAGGTATGAATCCATGGGTTAAATAGTAGTTGAACTAGACTCTCAGGCCTGGGTTGTTAAACTAGTCCAGGTGAATAAAAACTTAGAATAAACCCCAGCTTTTCTCTGCTGATCTCGCAATTACTTCCAGTTATCCTGGACTTCTTCTTGACACTGATCTCAGGGTAAAGACAAGTGTAAGTCTTGTCATACTTTAGATATATTTAGTGGGTATCTATTGTCTCTCGAGACTGAAAAGATGCAACACATATAAAGAAACGGACATAGAAAGTAGATACATTGCAAGACGTGGGTGAAGAGCCGGAAGGTTTTTAAACCAGTATCCTTAGACTCCGCTGTAACGTTTAACTTTGGCAGTCTTAGCTACGACCCGCTTTTTCAGTTCTTCAATTACGCACTTGAAACCTTTTCAGTGTATGTAAAACTTACGGATTAGTCTTTCACTAATGCTCTAACTTCTGAGTTCGTCATTTTCAACAGTTTGCACTTTACTTAAATCCTTTCGAAGTTGTTTTATCTGCCCATTTAAACGTTTCCTCGGCAGCTATTCTAAGTTGCCAACTATTAGCTACATATCAATATCTTCTACTGTCATCCCATGTTATATAATATGTTTTACGATTGCATCTGTGGAAACCGCTTGGTTGCCATTAGTTACAATATTTTCGCTCTCAGAGTTTATTGTTGTTTCTACCATAGACTTTTCTTCAACTACATCAAGTTTATTTATCTCCCCAGGTTTGTCTAAGGCACTTCTCTCAATTTCTCTTTTTAGTTCTTCAATTTCAATAGCAGATAGCCATTCATTTGTTCTAATCACCCGGGCTTGTCCTGCAAGTTTTTGTTCTGATAGTTCAAATAGGCCTAGCTCATTCCAGCTTTAGTGCATTCGTTGTCTATATCGTCTCTCCGGAAGATAGCTCTACAAGAAACATTTAATCACAATTCTAGTTTTAGTTTTAGTGTTTCGAGGGTTTCGCTGGATGACGACTTGGGAAGCCTCGTTTGTTCCCCCGCCGGCCGTCGGGCCTGTACTAGACATTCTCAACCCACATAAGTCGGTTTGCGTTTGATACTTTTGAACACTCATATTGAAATAATATGAGGAATGGTTTGTGAAAGCTTTTTCCTTCCTCAGTATTTTTATTGAGATACCATCTCTAGGAGTTGCTATCCAAAGCTGACGACCCAATCCTGGCCACGAAATGCAGTTAAACCATGCCAAATGTGAATCTAGCATTTACAACTGCCTTTGAATTCCATCAGGTATTTGCTATCTTTAGAGATGTTGCGTCTGCTATGGTTTGCTGGAGATTCTAAAAACGATATGCCAGTTTGTCTGCAGCTGGGATAATTGTTATTATTATTGTTTTCATCATTAATTACTATCATTATTACTACCACATTTATTCTTACATTCTTTTTTTATAATAATAAAAAAACCAATGCGCTTTGCAATTAAATCAAATAACTTACAGCTGCAACAATTTCAATAGTGAGCGATCCACTATAAACAACAAGCCGCCAAATAATCTGGTTTTATATAGAAATCCGCGTGGCAATTAATAAGCATCACAACCGAAGGGTCTTCCTCTTTAAAAAAAAACATTATTTTTGTTATTTTTTGTTATTGTAATCGACGCTCGTTTGTTACACCTCGTACAATAACTCTGCTTTATACAGAATTCAGCGTGGGGACCAATAATCATGTTCACTGAGGGATTTCCTTTTTTAAATATATTATTATTTTTTGTTATTTTTTGTTATTGTAATCGACACTTGTTCGTTACACGTCGTCAATAACTCTGTTTTATATAGAAATCAGCGCGGGGACAAATAATCATCTTCACAGAGAGATATCCTTTTTAAATACATTTTTATTATTATCATTATTTTTATTAAAAACATATTTTATTGTAATCGACGCTCGTTCGTTACACGTCGTTCAATAACTCTGTTTTATACAAAACTCCGCGTGGGGACCAATACTACTACTACTACTACTACTACTACTACTACAACTAATAATAATAATAATAATAATAAGTAGAAGAATCCCAAACAACCTGGAGAAAGACTGGGAGAAATTTGAATAAAAGGACCATCGAAACCATACAAAGGACGGCAATGATCAAAACAGCTGTAATTTTAAGAACAATCCTTAAATGCGGAAACCAACCCGCATAAGCTACGAAAGGTAACCAGCCACATGGAATTTACAACAGGAAGAAAACAAAACCACACGAAGAACACCGCATCACCAACTAAGAAATAGACATAGCAAGAAACATCACTTCATAAGCTCCCCCTTCCCCCAATAAATTACACTGGCCTCAGCTGACACCCCACAAAACTGAACCAATTAATAGAAGTTGGAAGAAACACAATAAGCTCTCTTCCTTCTCGTCTTTCCTCTCCCCCCCAAAAATAAATAAAATTATTAAAAAATACTAAATATTTGTAGAGGGTCGAGGGGGATGAGAAAACCGAGGAAGGAATGACACAAACCAGACCTCCACTGGAAGGGTGCGGGGAGTGCTGGGACCTTGGTGAGATGATTGGTCCTTAGCAGCGAGAAATCAATGGTAAATGACTGTTGCGATACCGCAAAGTTATTTGCGGTGGTTATCGTAAAGAGGTGAATAATACGTGAAATCTGGGGAGGATTATTGTCACTCGGACTCCAGGAAATACCACTGTTTGTTGTCGGTGAGCAATCATTGACGATGACCTGTATGAGAACTCTTAGTGAGTACACATAATAATAATAATAATAATAATAATAATAATAATAATAATAATAATAATAATAATAATAATAATAATAATAACTAGCGGAACCCGTGTAAATTACACGAAATGATGTTTTCAATACGGGTCCTAATGTAACAAAGCACCCTCTATTTGTTAGTAAGTTACGCTTGCTTTATTATGAGCCATCTCCCTTCTGGGTAAGAGTTAAATAATTGTTTGAAATAGTAACTCGTGTACGATGGACACTGCGCATATCTACTAAAAAAGGTTGATATGCCATCCGTTCAAAAAAAAAAAAACAACAACAAAATAATACTGGCCGATATCCTACGTTTTAAGCAGTCAACGTAATAAAATAGACAATGCCATTAAAAACGCCAACAGAAAAACAAAAAATAGTTTTAAGTTTTAAGCAACACAAAAAAGTAGTTTTTAACCAGGTGATAAAAAAATGTATTACTTCTTCCCCTTCCCCTCGAAATGTAGAATAAAAATCTTAGAGGCTGGTTGGGATCGAACTATAAACACGTCGGGCCGAAGTAAAAAATAACACCTCGCTAACCATTGCGCAAGAGGGATACACATATACATATCCCTAAACGCAGGCTAGTTGAATGTTTTTAAAAATTTAGGAGCGGCACGCATGCGCAGAGCTTTTGCCGGAAGCGTGACACACGAACACACACGCTATCGTATTAATATATAGATAATAGGACGAACCCTAGGGATCTCTGAATGTTTAAGTAAAGATATAATAAAATACATCGGTTCCTACCACAGAAAATATTCATGAAAGGTGTGAGAGGAAAGAAACACTGAGGAGAGAAAGAACCATGAAGACCCCGAATCGAAGGGCACAGGGAATACTGTAATCCTGAACAGACTTATTGGTACTCAAATTTCAGAGGAAGTCATCAACCTTCAACGGCAATAAATCGGTGGTAAATGGCTTTTGGTATAATGCAAAGTGATTTACAACGGTGATTGAAAGAAGGGGAGAGCACTGGCAATCACTTGGACTCTAGAGAACACCGTTTTTTATCACTGATAATACCTTGTAGATAACTCCTTGTTAGTAAGAGATAATATTAAAAAATAGTGTATCCTTCTCATATACACACTATGCAAATGCTTATCCACTGAATCGACTGTTAGGGTTTATTTTATGCAAGTTACTTGACAATTCAAAACGAGGGACCACAATTTACTTCAAAAGAACAGTATGATTTGTATTTATCGATGATTTTCTATAACTATCCATATATTAATAAAACTCTGAGAAAACTGCACGTGTGTGTGCTTGTATTTCTCGCGCCAACGTAACTTTGAAAATTATACATTGAATTATTAGTTGTCTCATTTACTATGAAACAAATATTTTTGAAAATCAAAAGTTCTATTGAGTAAAATCAAACGATAATACATAACTTAAGAATTCATTTTGATTTATTCGTATATAAGTAAGCCATTTGAATCATTTTGTTAATTACTGGAAAAATAATGAATTACTACGCAACCCTAACCCGAATTCTGAAAGCGATTTGGAAGCATATTAACTGTCAAATAGATAGTACTTCTTGGCTCGAAAATTCCTTGCCAATTGTCATGCATTAAAAGAGTGACACTTTTAGAAAAATATTTAAATCCAATAAGTTTATCAATAGAGAAAAGAGAAGCGCGTCCCTATAAATAATGTATAATGATTTAGTTCAATTAATAATTTAATGACAGAACAACAACGTAGTAATTGCATTTACTTTCAAAATCCTATACATATAATAATACGCTAAATCACATCATGCTCGTACGCACATTATCACCGTTTACACACATTTTTAGAAAATGAGATCGTTCGATTCAATTAGCAAATATGGTGATGTGACGTAGCTAATGTAAAACATTCCAACTTCCAAAATCAAATTACAGTTTTAAATAGAGACATTTCAAAAAGTTACACTCGTTATATTGAGTTGAAGAATATTTAGTTGACAATAATATTTACGGTAAAGATAAAAGAATATTCGTTGTTTTAAAAAGAATAGTATTGTCAAATTGTTAAATAAATATATAAAAAACATATTCGTTTTATTTATTTAAGGAATATTTATCTGATAATGTCAATTATGTTTACGTAAGAAAATTTTTTATTTGTACTTAATAGTATTGATCCTGGCAGACATTTCTTATTTCACCAAAATATTATTATTAACAGAAGATTATACCGATTATTTCAAATGAAATATTATTAGGAACTGTAAATTATACCAATTATTTCAAAAGGAATAGTATTATTAATAGTAAAAATCTACCAATTATTTAAAACAAATATTATTATTAACAGTAAATTATACCGATTATTTAAAAAGAAAAATGTTATTAACAATAAATTATATCGGTTATTTCAACACGAATATTATTAGTAACAGTAAAGTATACCGATTATTTAAAATAGAATAGTATTATTAACAGTAAATTATACCGATTATTTCAAAATGGAATATTATTAAGAACAGTACATTATACCGATTATTTCAAAATGGAATATTATTAAGAACAGTACATTATACCGATTATTTCAAACGAAATATTATTGTAAACAGTAAATCACACCGATTATTTCTACAGGTATAGTATTATTAACAGTAAATTATACCGATTTTTTCAATATTATTATTAACAGTAAATTATAACAGGAATATTATTAGTAACAGTAAATTATACCGATTATTTTAATAGGATACTATTATAAACAGTAAATTATACCGATTATTTAAAAAATAGTATTATTAACAGTAAATTATATCGAGTATTTAAAAAGACATACTATTATACACAGTAAATAATAGCCATTATTTAAAAGAGAATAGTATTATTAAAAGTAAATTATACCGATTATTTCAAAATTAATGGTATTATTAACAGTAAATTTTACTACTTATTTAAAAAAGAATAGTACTATTAACTGTAAAATATACCGATTATTTCAAAATATATTTATTATCAATAGTAAATTATCTATATATTAATACGATAGCGTGTGTGTTCGTGGGTCGCAATAAATAAACAACAAATAAATTGGATGGAGAGACTTGGAATCGAAACCGTAGCATCTAGCTGAAAAGCGGCGCCTTTACCACTGACCTAACTAAATGGAGTCTTTAAATAAGTCAAAATTTACTTTATTAAACTATTAACTGACCCTGCTCTGTCGCTTCAGCGTGGAAGGAGGAGGGCATTGTGGAAGGCGGAGGAGACGCGGAAACGCTTACCAAATGGGCCGGTTTCAGGCGTAAGATATTTATTTATTATTTATTTTTCTTAATATTTAAAATTTCTTCTTCTTCTTCTTCTTCTTCTTATTATTATTATTATTATCATTATTATTTATATATTAATACGATAGAGTGTGTGTTATTTATTTTGTGTGTCACGATCTGACACTCCTATTTAAGATTTGCCCCTGACAACGGGGGGGGGGGGTAGAGAGATGGGAGGGAGGGTGCGAGTTAGAGGGGAGTCGCGACCGATGGTGACTTCTGAAGAGACAGCTTTTGCCCCGGCAACCGAGTAATATAAATAAATACATATACTTCCATCCCGTCTCGCAAAATTTTGGTGAGTAAAATATGAGCATATTTCTAGACACCGGATAATATTATTAACAGTAAATTATACAGATTTATGTAGAAAACACTGTGGAATTTCCACAGGGTCCCGCTAGTACCGATTATTCCAAAAAGAAATAGTATTATTAACAGTAAATAATAGCGATTATTTCAATAGGAATAGTATCATTAATAGTAAAAATCTACCGATTATTTCAAACGAATTATTATTATTAACAGTAAATTATACCGATAATTTAAAAAGGAATATTTTTATTAATAGTGAATTATACCGATTATTTAAAAAGAATATTATTTATAACAGTAAAGTATACCCATTATTTTCAAAAGAATATTATTATTATCAGTAAATTATACCGATTATTTCAAACGAAATAGTATTATTTACAGTTAATTATACCGATTATTTTAAAAGGACTATTTTTATTCATAGTAAATAATACTGATTATTTCAAAGTGTTATTAACAGTAAATTATACTGAGTATAATTAACAGTAAATTATACCGATTATTACAAAAGGAATAGAATTATTAACAGTTAATTATTCCGATTATTAAAATAGAATATTATTATTACTAGTTAATTATACCGATTATTTCAAAAGGAATAGTATAATTAACAGTTAATTATACCGATTATTTCAAAAGAATATTATTATTACCAGTTAATTATACCGATTATTTCAAAAGAATATTATTATTATCAGTAAATTATACCGATTATTTCAAACGAAATAGTATTATTTACAGTTAATTATACCGATTATTTTAAAAGGACTATTTTTCTTCATAGTAAATAATACTCATTATTTCAAAGTGTTATTAACAGTAAATTATACTGAGTATAATTAACAGTAAATTATACCGATTATTACAAAAGGAATAGAATTATTAACAGTTAATTATTCCGATTATTAAAATAGAATATTATTATTACCAGTTAATTATACCGATTATTTCAAAAGGAATAGTATAATTAACAGTTAATTATACCGATTATTTCAAAAGAATATTATTATTACCAGTTAATTATACCGATTATTTCAAAAGAATATTATTATTATCAGTAAATTATACCGATTATTTCAAACGAAATAGTATTATTTACAGTTAATTATACCGATTATTTTAAAAGGACTATTTTTATTCATAGTAAATAATACTGATTATTTCAAAGTGTTATTAACAGTAAATTATACTGAGTATAATTAACAGTAAATTATACCGATTATTACAAAAGGAATAGAATTATTAACAGTTAATTATTCCGATTATTAAAATAGAATATTATTATTACCAGTTAATTATACCGATTATTTCAAAAGGAATAGTATAATTAACAGTTAATTATACCGATTATTTCAAAAGGAGTATTATTATTACCCGTAAATTATTACATAAGGAATATTGTTTATTACTGATTATTTCGAAACAAAAACAAAGCAAAAACTAAAAAAACAAACAAGCAAATTAACCAATATAGTTTAAACAAGTAAAACAAAATGAGGTCAACATAGGTGCAGCTTATATATTGATTCACTAAATGAATTATGCGGATTGTGTTTTGTTCTATCCCTATTCATATTGACATATTTCAAAGCATCAAACATCTATAGAAACCCATTTGATGCGGTATGTAAATAATAGATAACGTATATTTCGTGCTGATAAGAATATTTAAATGTTTTTCTCGGAAGTAATGTCGCTCATATAAAAAAGATAAACATCATTTTTTTCTGCTGAAAAATATCAATAAAACATCTTATTCATACACATGCCAGAAATGAAAGCAAAAAAATAAAAACAGACAGCAAAATAAAGTCTCAGAAGTTTTTAAAGATAAATAGTTATTTTCAATGTAGAAATGAAATGCTCGTTTTTCTTTAGTAACTTCCGAAGTTTCATTTTTTATATTTAATGTGATTTCAGATATGTTTGGAATTTTTCTTTGAATTGCCAGAAAATTAATCGTGAAAAATAGAATCCTAGAAAGAATGTAAAAGAAGATAAACAGATCGAACAAGAATATTCCTGTTAAAACAATGCTAAGACTAAAAACTTAGAAATTGATGGAATTTAATAAAAAGATAATTAAATAGAATAAACTTAAATGTAGATACAAACATAATAATAATATTGAGTTAAAGAAACGAGTAAACAGAATAAAATGAAGAATACAAGATCAGGCAAGAATACATAGATACAATCTATCAAGCAAAGCTATGCGAAGAATCCACTCAGTTCTTTCAATTAAATATAAATAAATAATAAATACATTTTCACTAAACGAGTTATTATGATTGCATATTTTGTTGTATTATGGTACGCATTTCCATGTATCAATAAGTATACATAACAACTAGTAATCACACCCGACGTAGCCCGGAAATCAATGAGGACACCTGTATATTCCTTCTCTCAGCACAACCCCATCTTATCATTTTTATCTTTGTTTTTTCCTTTCATTTATTTTATGAGAAATAAAATGATTTCCAAATGCACACAAGCAAATGGCGGCTCAAGTTAACCGTTCTAACTACTTCGTCGTTTTCCTATGTTAATTTCAAGGTTGGAAATGACGTTTTTATCAATCTGGAAACAAGATTCAAACTGATAATGTAAAATGATTTCGGAGTTGTCGATTGAAATCAAACTGATTGGTGATTTGCGTCAAGAATCGATCAATAGACGATACATGAGCTGAACATCCGATAATATCAGGAAATGAAAGAACCCGAGGATTAACTTTGATTTGGAGGATGTCGAACCAGCTAAACTGGCACATGTTTCAGATGCTATCAAACAGAATTTGGCGGCGAGTCATAAAACAGGCGGAGTCGATGACAAGTGGCGAAGGTGTAAGATTGGCCCCATTAAAACAGGCGGAGTCGATACCAAGTGAGAGGTGTGGGAGATTGTCCCAATGAAACGGAGATGCAGGGACCAAAATGCCAACGTTAAATTGAAATACAGGTGTTAAAACAACTTCCTAGATTGTTCGGATTTAAAACGTTGCACGAGTAGTCATTGCGTTTTGATCTCAATCTGTCTTCAGTCCAATAGTCGTCACGTTTTGTTAGAGTCAATGCTTGCAATAAAAGAGATTTAATAATTAAAATAAAAACAGTCATCAACTGTTATTGACACAGTCGACAGCAGAAGTGTTATAATATTTGCAGATTCCACGGATAATACAGATCGAACAATCGATTGCACATTAAATCAATCAGGTCTGCGAATTCAACGATATGAGTATTATATCAGACATAGATAAGTGAAACGAATATAGAACTATAACAGTTAGCATATATGAATGCAAAATACTGAAGGCCTTTTGCCAGAACGCAGTTGAACCGAATATCGGATCAGTTGGAGGAAGTCACGCGAGTTAAGCAATTAAATGGCTACATATTTAAATTAATAAAGAATGTATTTAAAGAATATTTAGTAGACAATGACAATTATTTAACGGTAGAAGAAAAAGTCACTTTTCTCTTAATGGTATTGACCCTGGCAAACATTTATTATTTTTAAAGGAATATTATTATAAAAAGTAGATTATTCAAGTAGAAAGCATCATGGATTTTCACGGAACCCGCTAATAATAATAATAATAATAATAATAATAATAATAATAATAATAAGAAGAAGAAGAAGAAGAAGAACAACAACAACAACGACAAAAATATAAAACTTAGAAACGAAATTATATTGCAGAAATCTAGTAAAAGGAATACACAGCTGGTCAGTATCACTAATAAGTTACTCTGAACCATTCATAGGCTAGACTAAAGAAGTATTCAACACCTTCACCAGTGGACTAAAAAATTAATGACCATGCACAACACAACCTAACAGACGGTGGAGGAACAGGACTGGTATGTATAGAAGACTGTTTGGAGGACACTAAAAAAGAGCTGAATGAAATACATAAACCACAACACGGAAAGGGTAATCACCGCAGCAAAGGACACCGTCCACACGAACAACTCGGGAAGCAACGAAACCAGAAAAAAGTGGGAAGAAACACAACTACATAGACGCTTCATCAGACCGACAAGAGAAGAATCCAACGAAAATAACTGGGCATGGCTCAGAACAAATACTTGAACTGGGCAACGGAATGTTTACTGATGGCTGCACAATACACAATTAAGACAAACTAAATTAAAGCTAAAATAGATAACCCACAGGAAAATAATAAATCAGTAAATGCAGACTGTGTGGGCAAAGAGACGAAACAGTGAATCATATAAGTGAATTGAGCAAACTAGCACAAAAAGAATACAAGAACAGACATGGCTGTGTGGGAAAAGTAGTAAACTGGGAACTGTGCAAACGATGGCATTTCCAACACGCAGACAAATGGTACAAATATAATCCAGAGACAATATTCGAAAAGGAAAAACAGAAAATGCCTTGGGGTATAAATGTACAAACAGATAAACTGATACTAGCAAGGAGACAGAATGCCATAATAATCGACAAGAACGAAAAATCCCGCCAAATTGTGCACCTCGCCGTTCCAGCAGACTACAGAGTGACGCTCAAGGAGACGGAAAAACGAAGCAAGTACACGGAACTTGCCAAGGAATTAAAAGGAATATGGAGCACGAAGCAAAAGTGTGGCACTCATAAACTATAGCAATATAATTGGTAAGAAGTGCTTTGAAGTTTGGTCAAGAAATAAATGCAAAATACACCAGCGAAATTAAGGTTCATCACACATTCACTACTACTACTACTACTACTACTACTACTACTACTACTACTACTATTACTACTAGTAATAGTACTACTACTACTAACATAATCACTTTCTTAATAGTTTAATAAATTCTAATGAAATAGTTTATTGCAGTGAACAACACAAGCTATAAAATATAAGTATCATATAATACACACACATACAAAATAAAATGGATCAATTGGCAACAGTTGTTTATTTTTTGCAATGAAACCCGTGTGTGTGGTTGGGGTAGCACAGTACAGACCTCGCATACAATTGACTCGGATACCGAATTCTTAGTTCGAATGTGCTCTACTGATGAGCCCAAAGGCGAGTGAAACTCGAGTCTAGTTGTTTTAATAAGGGAAAGTTTAAATTAAAGAAGCTACACAATTCAAAATATTCCCGAAAATCATCTAATAATAAATGTATTTAAAATTAAATCTTATGAATCTCCCAGGATCAATTTAAATACTGTACATAATAATACACTCAATGGTATACAGATTATGTTAAGCAGAGCCTTCATATTATAATTTTAATATTTAAACAATTTTAAATAAAGTCCGGGTAGATAGATTAAATAAAACATGTTTTTAATAATGAGGAGAAGCAAACATTTTTTGTTCTTGAAGTGATTGCACATATATGAACTGTAAATTACCTGAATTGAAACTGATAAAGTTTATATGCTAATGAGGGAAATAATAAACTTTTTAAAAGTTTACTCTCATGTAATAGATAAAATGATTTTTGAAACGCGCGTATGTATGGATACACATTAAGTATTGATTTTCAGAGCCTGATTATAAAATTTAAATTAATTATGTAATAATCGTTTTAATCTACCGTATTATATATATATATATATATATATATATATATATATATATATATATATATATATATATATATATATATATGTATCAATAAATAAATATATATATATATATATGTGTAGTAAGTTATGAAAATATATTTATGGCAATTAAGCTACACAGATGCTCCCGCGTTTCATCCCCGGAGGGGAATAAAGCCCAGGGATGAAATGCGGGAGCATCTGTGTAGCTTAATGTCCATAAATATATTTTCATAATTAACTGCCTATCGAGCACTGTTGAAGTAAACACTAAAAATTAATACATAAAAAATTATATCCCCTTATAAAATGTTATGTGGATACATGAAATAGTAATATATATATATATATATATATATATATATATATATATATAACATGTTAACTAACCAACAAATATCTACATAGATGTAGCTCCTACAATTATTTATTCATAAAATCAGACTATTATAGTTATGAAGTGTCCAAGTAATTTAAAATGTGTCTCGGACTATCTTGGATTGTTGCTTAGTCTAATAATACTAACCCAACGTGGACAGTGAGAGTATATCAAAATAGATTAAAGTCGATGACGTCAAGATTAATATCTGTTAATGTCAGAAAAACGGTAATAAATTAAAAAAATGAGTGTCAAGAAGAAGCCAGCAGCAGAATAATGAACTAAGAGAAGAACAATTTCAAGAGGAAGGAGTGAAACGATTAGACCATCACATTGAGAGTATACGCCAGTGTCAGTGTTACAGCTGGTTACAATATTAGTAGACTGCGAGCATATTCATATAAGCTGGGCAAACGTAGAATATTATAACGTATTAATTATTACCTCAACTACAAAAATGCTAATTCTCATAAATACATGCGTTTTGGCATATATAAGTAATAATTAGAAAAAAAACATCAACGACAACCGATTCAGAATAATACATTGCAGGCGATTTATTTCGACACGTAAGATTGATCAGATATGATTGGATATTTGTTCAAGTATATTTTTATCAATCATTTGTAAATTCAAATGTCCGTGTGTGCGATCACTTTTACATCAATTATTCATTCATGAACATAGGTATTTTTATGTAGGCGTTTTTGTAAGTGCGTTTAAATTGAGGCAGATTAAAACTTTATTTCCATCCATTTATCAAAGAATAACACGTGCACAGTCATGAGGATGCAGGTGTTTGTGTATTACTTATGTATTTTATCATTCATTTTATTGACCTGAAAAGGGAAAGCTGTTCTCAACCTATTTCATTATGCATATCTAATTTGCTGGCATAATAATCTGTATTACGGGCATCTAAACGTATAAATTCTTAATGGGAATATTAGAGATATGAATAGCTATATCACCAAAAATCAGAACATTCTTAGAAATTAGTTAATACATCAGTTCATCAGGTTTAACGGTTTAATGGAATTGCAACACAAAAACCAGCATTTCGTTCGAATGTTATCATCCTTAGTGCAATTAGTTTCAAATCATTACTATGCTTTGTAGTTGGAAATATTTTATAGATCGAAGCCGGTTATTATTCAATAATGTATATATAATACCATCCATTGAGAAAGTGTGTCTAAACGTTAATCTGAAAATTAATACATATATATATAAACTTATATAACTAGTGATGTATATCTCTCGATATGTTTAGCTCGTCTAAACCTTGACTAGAATTAACTCAAACTCTGGCTATTTCTACGGACATGTTTTTCAAACATGCGTTCGCAAATTGTTTCCACCGAACCGAATAACTGATGTTAGCTTTTCCTCGCTGCATTATGATATTTCCGATGGTGTCTCTTAGTATCGAATAGGCTTATATCTCAAACGATAATGGGGCCCTTCCTAAATGGGTGCCTGTGCGATAAAAAGTTTGTAGTGAAGTAAGCATTTCACAATTACCAATCGCAACCACTGCTTAAATCAAGTAACAAGGAGAAACCCAAGATGACTGAAACTTATGCCGGCATAAACGGAGTAGAAATGATATTCTTTCGCAATTTTTCAAAACTCTTACACTAGTTTCCCTTCCAAGTTTAAAAGGATATTTTATCCTTCGATTTAACTCATAGATTGGGAATTATCTATGGATTCGTACTTTTCGAAAGGGTATTGATAACAGATATGTAAAGTTTCGAATGAATAATCGACAAATTCGTTCGAATGATTTACGAGGACGTATGGTTCTAGCTACACCCATAGTCAGATCATTTGGTTTCTAATATAATACAATTCCAAACTCTAAATTAGTTTCTTTTTTAGTTCATATGTTTACATATAATGGTATTTTGTTATTAGGATGTTTGCAATAATACCATATGATCTGCGATGCCATCAAGCATCCATACACAGCAAAGCCAATGCTCTATTTTATTTTATTTCATCTATAACTTTAACATTATAAAAAAACAACAATATAAAATGGTAATATGTAGAAAATTACGGCTGTCTTCATTAATTCCCCAGCAACGTCGATATGACTGCTAATATAATATACTTATTCTTATATGTGTGTATGATATGTATATGTATGTATTTCATAAATATGTGCACTCATATGTATTAGCGGATTTTATACAAATTTTCTTTTGATATATATATATATATATATATATATATATATATATATATGGGGGTATCTGGATGTGTGGGTATATGTGTTTGTGGCGGTGTGATCTTCCGCGTGTGAAAGCCATTCAATGCCTGCTATTTAGTACAAAGAGAAAGGAAAGTGAGAATCCCATATAAGGCACGAATGAAAAATGTGTCCAAGATGACTGGGTACAAAGACCGTACTAAAAGAAAATATTCCTTGTATAAATGATCCACCGTTTCCAGACATAAATGTTGGCATCTCTTCTCCGCTGTTATGCCAGATGCCATTCCATTCCGTTCAAAAGTTTCCACGTCTTTCGAAATGCTTATAAATCACCAGTCACAACATTGATAGTAACATTAAAAGAACAGATTTAGAACGTTAGACAATATGACAATAAAACAATTGGCCTTTTATAACTGAAAATGAATTTGTCCGTTCCCCAGAGTCTCTTGAGTCAACCGAAAACTGTTATATACCTTATATTTAAGAGGTAATAACTGACCTTAGCAAATAATAAATAGATCCTATGTTGTTTGTGCTATACGATTTTATTTCACATTTCAGTCAGATGTTATTATTTTAGATGGTAAGTTCATTTTGGAAATATGAAAATCGGATCAAATTGATTTGAAACATGACAGAGTGAACAACAACTAAAAATGAACACATTTTGTTAAAACACCGATTTTTTAATTTTCTACTTCTGATTTTATCGTTTATAATGAATTAAAGATTTTTAGAGCGAAAAATCGGATATTTAAAAGTATGTTTTTAAACACACACCAATATTTAAAAAAAATATATTAAAATATTTCTGTTTAACATCTCTATACAACATCCTCTTATCTAACTGTCTTTTAAAAAAATAATTTTTGCTTGTTTCATTTGTTTATAAATTTTGATTAAATGAAAAAGTTTTGTAAATAAAATAATGAATTATTTTTTTAAATCTCAATGGTTTACAAAACAAAACGTTTTTGAATTAAAATTTTGGGTATAACAAAATGTGCTTGTAAATGAAAATATATTTTCAGGCTATCAGTAAAATTTTCTGTAAATAAAACGCTTTTTTAAAATAAAAATAAACGGGGAAACAAAGTTACAAATGTGCACATACGATGTATTGTTTTGTTAATAATTAAACCGAAAGAAAGAAAGCGGTGTGTTCTTTTGGTTGTGACTTATTCTGGGGTGCCTTAGATCTATTTGATCCGGAAAATCTTAAGATTACTACATTTTCAGTTCAATTAAATTGATTGGTTTTGCATGAATAAAAAAAATATTGAGTAACTTTTTAGTTTTTAGATTATCTTTAACTTAATGCAACAAGTTTTTGATGTAAATGCATAAAAAGCAATCGAGAATATAATGTAAGTCATATTTTATTACGAAACAATAAGAAAACAAACAATCGCAACATGTATTATAATCATTGTGAGAGTAAACCAATATATTTGTATCGAATTCGCACAATTCGTAATGCGAAGAAATAGATGATCTTTGAACGTCATGTAGGACACCTTTTTGAGTTCAACTGGCGCATATAATGTGGAAAGTTACGTGATCTGTGATTTGCATAAATAGAGATAACAGAAGAGAGAAAAGGGGGAGTTTGTGTAAACAACTTTTTCTGATCTTCGTGCTAGAATTAGAGCGTGGTTGGTGTATTCGTTCTCTTCGGTGCGCAGGGATTACATAATCTTTTTGAAGACGGTGAAGAAGTTACGCCCTCTCTTAGTAATAAGGTTGATTTATCACCTATCGCCTGAGGCGCCTCTACCGGGGAATGCCGACGGCTCACATTTAGACACTTTTTATGTGTACTCAATACCGAACCGTGGCGTACTTTGTGGTGGTCGTAGCCTACTCCCATTAAGCTTATGCCACATTCAACCCTATAATAGACTACAGAGATAGGGAACAATTTTATTAAATTACAATTTAAAATGGAGTACTTGCCGTCGAAAAATCTATACTGGTTCTGAGACATAAAGAGCCACTAGAAGAGTCCGTGATTGCTTCCCTAATAACGGAGAGGTAATTAAAGCTTTGTTATGCAACACTTTAAGAGAACTCCCGTGTCTCAACATGAAACTAAAATGTAAGACCTCGATAATGAGTTCATTAACATTACAAGAACAAAAATGTCTGATAAGGACTAACAAATTTCAAACAGTTTTTCTATTATATGACGATGTACTTCTTTATAGCGAGAGAGTTGTCATTTCCCAAAACACTACAGAAAAGAATCCTAAATGATTTTCACGTTGGCCATCTGGGGACAAATAGGATGAAAAGTTTTATACGCAGCCACGTGTCCTAGCCTAAAATGGACCATGATATTGAAAACATCGTCAATACGAGTAAAGGCTGTGCCTTGTCGGCAAAGGGACCGCCTATTTAACATAGTCTGTGGGTCAAAACGGACCGACCTTGGCCGAGAATACACGTGGATTTTGCAGGCACGCTGGAGGAGTTTTACAATCTAATTGTAGTAGATATTTTTTAACAAATGACCCAAAGTGTTCCGATGTAAAAATAAAAACATTACGGAGGTAACGATAAATTTCCTTCGCGAATTGTTCGCCCGTTTTGGGGTGGTCGATTGTTTTGTCAGTGACTTTAAAGATTTCTGTTAGATTTTCCGGATAAGACACATAAAAACTCCCCCGCATCATCACAGGTCAAACAACCAGGCGGAGCGGTTTGTAAACACTTTGAAAAGAGCCAGACTAGTGACGTGGGTTACACGTCTTAATGAGGTTCAAGGGGTTTGATCTGTTTCCGATCGGGATCTGGTTGTTTACTTTAAACATCAGCTTACAGTGAAGATCAGATGTGATTAGAAAAAATTACATCGCATGGAGTTCAATAGGAGGTGGGTGCATGACATTAGTTTATGCATCCGACGTGGATCCAGGTACGAGTACGGGTTCCCTGCCTAAGCATGGCACATGCGGTTCTGGGTTTTACTGAACCCATCCATTAGATTTGGTTATTTAGAAAGACTCTTAGCTAGAGGAACAAATGTGTCTTGATCCTATGTTATTTTTTGGTAAGAGAGAGCCTCCAAAGATGCCCACTCCCCATTTTTTGCCCTTGCCCAGCCGTAAATGCTATTTTAATCTTGGAGGACACCATCCATTCTCATATTCTATCCCTGATCTGTTTTATTTTTTATGTCCCTTTTAGTTCCTACTCCCATCTAGAGACTGACCTGCTTGTTTTTCAGTTTAACCCGGAACAACGGTGGGTGGTCTGACCCTTAGCAGAGGGTTGGGAGGGTCTTACTAACCTGCCCAATAAAGCATTTTATTTGGTTCTTTATTTTTCATTATTTTTGGGTGTTTGTAGATTGTCACCCTCTCCATCATCACTCACGTATATTTATTATTGTAAATAAAAACTCATTGAAACTATTAGGGATCTTTTAAGTAGGATTTAAGCAATGGAGTGAATGCGGTATTATGGCGATACCGTCTAGCTTAAAGTAGGCAAAAGTTTATGTTGTCAAGAATGACACTCGACATCGCCCCCCCCCCAAAAAAAATAGGGCGCAATGTCTAAGCCAAATGAATTTATAACTATTTTTATTTCTCTAAATAAATTGGCCTTTGGGCTGGGATAAAAGTGTAGTATCTGTTCCTATGGATACAACATCCTGTGGACCGGTACCGTCTTGGCCTTCGGACCTTGATTCCACCACTTCGAGGGTTTGTCCTCTGCAGTTCTAGGATTTCCACCCTCACAGGCTTTGCCTTCTTACCCTTTGAGAAGGCGTTAGTTTATTGCGAATCAACTGAGGCGGCCATACGGGGAATGCCGACGGGGCTTCGCAGGCATTCTTTTGTAGGCCAGAGCGCTCTTCTTCGCGAAGGCGGTGGGTTTTCAATTCCCACTTTCCCGACCTTGTGTCACATCTTACCGCCGTGGGAGGAAGATAAATACATTGTGTAGTATCTGTTCTTTAATCTTAGCACAAAGACATCTGCTCTTTCTCTATCTAACTTTAATGATGGGCAGGGAAATACAGTAACGTTTTATTTCTTGTTGTCACCGGTATCCTGACCGTTTGACGCACTTTGTCTATCTTCCTTAACCCCCTCTTCGGGTTGAGATGAAACATTAACCTTCCCGTAAGCCTCGGGCGACAAAGGGGGTCAAACCAACTTTCTCTCTTCGTTTAACGCTCTCCCCTCCCTCTCTCCAGTTCTATCTTCCCCTCTTGTCAGTGTTAGCTCCCTGAAAGCGCGCCAAAACTGGCTCCCGACTAGAAAGAGACTCCACGCCGGTCAAAACGATGTTTTTGCTCCTTCTACAGAAATAAAAGACACCCATAAAAAAGTCCAGCGGATCCTTGAGCCCAGGGGCGGATCCCTTCAAGACTGCGGCTCCCTTAGAGGGTGACTCCTCGAAAAACCAAACAACGACAAGCATGGCGTACCACCAGGATATAAATACATCAGAGTCACCCGCCCTTAACAATGGCCCCCTGATGATAGACCAAACCCCAAAGTAGATGCTTCCAAAGAGGGGTACTTCCACGGCCAGGGAGCCATCCATGAAACATGGCTTACCGCCCGGATAAAAAGACAACGGGTTCGCAACCCTCAAACAACAACAGGGGCCGAACATTAATGAGAAGCAGGGTTGCTTCCAGAGAATACAGCTCTCCCACAAGGGGAGAAAGCGACAAGACATACCGCCCGGATTCCCTAGAGGATATCAACTCCCCTAATGTGAATGCGTCGCAGCTTCTCACGCAGGATCATACCTCCGAATGTGATCCGGCTGTTCCTCTAAACGACAACGCCCCCAACGATGGAGCAGAAAAAGGAGCGGTATTACCCAATGTGGTGGTGCCCTCTAGAGTGGAGGCAAGCATAGCTACCCTAGTGAGTGGCTCCAGTACAAAGAGTCTGAGTTCCTCCAGCGAAGCAGCAGAAAGATGAAAATGTCGGTTTCATCCAATGTGGCGATTCTCTCCACTTCTAACACCCCCGGACTCCCTAGAAGAGAGGCTCCGCTTCCAGGAGCAAAGGTGTCTCTGGTTCCACCATCAGGGACCATGGGGAGGCCAAAACAGCACCATGAGAGAGTCCGCTTGGGGGAGGAAGAACCATGAGAAAAGGTTATCCCCACAAGAGTACAAGGATTTGTACTTAAAAGAATATTAGCAGTACATCGAACGGAGTGTACTGCAGCTTGTGCCTGGTTCCTGGAACTCAAAAAGGAGGATATGGCAGAGCTTCTAAAAAGGCTGAACATTCCGGCAACTTACATCTGCCAAAGGAGCCATGCCATGTGGCACATCCTACTCCCCTCTCGGGAAGAAGAAGAACGACTCTCCATGAAAGAAGTGATGAACGGGGATGTAAAATTACAGTCCGAATACCAGAGCAGGAAGAGAACCCTGGTCCGCATTTACAATGCCCCAGCTGAGTTGTGCGCGGATTATCTGGGAGCATACTTCAGCCAGTTTGGGGATGTGGAGCAAGTGGACCCGGTAAGGTCCAGGAGCGGAGTCCACATGGCCGACTACACGATCGCCATGAAGCTGATGCGGACAGACTTCTTCGTAATTCCACCGGTGCTGGCGCATAGAGGTTGGCACATGCCGATCGTTGTAGAATGCCGTCGCCCGCACTGATTGTTTTGCCAGAAAATAGGCCACATGGCAAAGACTGCTACCTAAAAGCAGTTCCCAGCAAAACAATGCCACCGGCTGCTCCTGTGCCGGCACTGAAGATAGCTGCAACCACTCTTCCAACTTCTGCTCTAGCACCAGCCCCGAGATCAGAAAAGCCCTTGGGAAGAACGGAAGAGGAATGGGGGCAGTGGTGAGGAAAAAATCTCACCACTCGTCCAACCGCAGGAGCAGCAACAACAGGAACAGATAGCCCCCAGGCCGCAAAAACTAGGCTAAGGAAAGTTTCCAATGAAGTCGTGAACTGCGATGCAGATACGCATAGGGAAGTTTCAATGCGTGGCTCGGATGTACATCGGAAAACTCAAGCACTCAGCCAGACGTGCTTTGGGGTCGACTCGGGAGATCTGCGAGGGATTTCAAGAGCATTTCGAGGAGGGCTACACCCAATTGCCTAACCTCCCGGTCCAGGTGTTTGGCAACTATTTGGCTGACTCTCCCCGCCTCGATTCAGTTAGAGCAGCTGGTTGTGAAGGCAGGACTACAGAGCGTGAGGTTTTAGCTGGGTTGAAGCAAGTCGGCTGTAACAAATGGCCGGGACTTGATGGTCTGCCCTACGAGATGTATTTGAGGATATGTTCAACCACTGGTTTGACGAGGGTTCAATCCCAGGTAAAGTCCCCAAGGGAGTGACCACATTGCTAAAGAAGCGGGACAGGCATGGTGGGGAGGAACTAGACGATTACAGGCCATTACTCTGCTAAACACAGAGTTAAAGATGTTGGCCAACATCTTATCGAACCGGTTGCAGTGTGTAATCGGAGAATTGATCGAATCTGAGTAGAACGACGCTGTAAAGGGGAGATCGAACAACTTGCACCTGATTCGTACGATCATAGAGGGGATAGAAGACGATACGGAAGCTACGCAGATCAACTTGGATCAGTCCAAAGCGCGCCAGGGTCTCCGCATTCGCCGAGTACATCACCGTCTATGTGTCGTGCTTTCAATACATCGAGAGAGTGACAGAGACGCTCACCAATTACGAAACGATCACAGGGGCAAAATTCAACTGTAGCAAGTCAATTGGCCTGCGGTTGGGTGCCTGGAATGGTGATACAACCCTTCCAGATCCGTTCTGCTGAACTAATAGCCCGGTTCGAATCCTTAGCGTGTGGTTCGGACCGGGCATCCAGCTTGATAGGAATTGGTCGGAGGCACAGTCCAAGGTCGGAGCGTCGGTTAACACTTGGCTTCGAAGGAAACTGTCCTTAAAAGGTAGAGCGGAGGCGTGCATCACTTACGTCTTCCCTCTCATCCTTTACCGATTGGCTGTGCTTCTTGTGCTTGTGAACCGCCTCAAGCCCCCCCCCCCCCCCGGGGCGTTCTGCCCTCACTTTTCTGGGACAGGAAGAGGCACTGGGTTTGCAGCCAGGTCTGTATTCAACGTCTGTGTAGGGGAGGTTTTGGGATGCCTGACTTGACGTGTCATCGAAACGCCGAGAGACTGGCTATCCTGAGTCGAAAATTGCCAGAGGAATCTGCGTGGAACCCCGCGGTTGATAGTGCTTTCCCTGACCTTATCCTCGACCATTCGGTCGAGGGCCGTCGTAGGCCGTGGGGTGAATCACAGTTTTTCAGAGAGTGTTGAACTGCGCTCAAAAAGCTTTCTCAGTCCAGTGAACTTTCGCGCCTTTCTAGAAAAGAACTCCATAGAGGATTATAGAGGGGGGCAGCTGACGATCCGTTAGTAAAGCGGTATAGATGGACAGAAGATGAGATCCGCTCCGGATGGAGTTGGGCACAAGGAACGAGTCATAACAACTCGGAGTTCTCTCTGACCTGGTGATTGGTCCGGAATGGGCTACCCCTTAATACCATACTGCAGAGATCCGGAATTGAGGACTCGCCCGGGTGTCCCCGTTGCGACAGGCTCTTTGAGGAAACACCTGATCACGCTTTCTTCCTGTGCCATAAGCTCCAGTAGTACAGGGAGTACGTCAACGAGGTGACGGCTCGTATCGATCCTGAGCAGCCGCTGCCGCTGCACCTAGCTTACGTAATAGACAACGTCTGTCCATCGTGGGATGGGGAGAGACAAATGGTGTTTCTCGTGATCCTGGACGTAGCGCGAATGGTGGTGTAGACGTCGCGTCTGAGAGATAATCAGGAGGTTGAACCATTTGCTGATCAGGATCTGATCGCATTTTTCAAGCACCAGCTGAAGGTTAAGATCAGATGTGATAGGAAAACATTACACTCCTCGGTTTTTGAAAAAAGGTTGATACCAGCAGCGAGCTTGTGTGTACGAAAAGGAGTCAAGTATGAGTACGTGTTCCCGGCCGGAGCATGGCGTGCACGGTTCCTCGTCCGGTCGGACCCTAGCTCTTCAGAGACTTTAGCCTTTTATCT
This sequence comes from Sepiola atlantica, assembly GCA_963556195.1. Lineage (NCBI taxonomy): Eukaryota > Metazoa > Mollusca > Cephalopoda > Sepiida > Sepiolidae > Sepiola > Sepiola atlantica. The sequence continues at coordinate 57,399,803 of OY744529.1, read as the reverse complement.
ATTTAATAAATGAGTTACCCAGCCCTCCTAGTAATAGAAACCCTCCATGATGCCCACTCCCCACTTTCAATTCTTTGTCCTCAGCCTCCACCAACTTTCGCTTATCGTGGAAGGACACCACCCACTCTCTAAACTCAATCCCTCACTTTCTTTTTTCGCCCACTTAGATCCCACTCCCATTTAGAGATGAACCTAGTTGTTTTCGGTTCATAACAAACCGGAAAACAGTAGGCAGTCTAATATTTAGAAAGGTTTTGAAGGGTCTTACTAAGTGGTTTTTGCTTTTCTCCCCTTTCCTATTATACACCAATGAATTTCTGTATATATAACCGTAATTATTTATTAAAGAACTATGGAAAACATTTTAAAATTACAAACAAATTTGATAATAGCCTAAGTACGACGGCCCCTAGAGCAAATGTGGTTTTGTGGTGACTGAGATGATTCTAGTTAAGTGGGATAGACATTTTTATCACTTTAGACCAAGAATCACCAACGGCACCTATTTACCCCACACTTTTGATGGCCTTGTGCTTAATTTGTTTTAAATATAAATCCTATATTTTCTGAAAATAAATAATTCAAAGTGTAGTATCTGTTCTTCTCAATTTCTTCTCGGTAATTTGCCTGAGATCAAGTGTATTATCTAGTCCTATCCTATAGGTCTCGATCTTACACTCTGTAATAAAAAATCAGACTATCATTCAATATTCTCTATTCCCTTCTTCCTTTATCACATTGACAACTATCTCATCTTTTGAAATCCCTCCTAGGCTTATCTCATTCGCCTGTGTCACTCCTACCGGCGAATCCATATACTTTTGCTTAGAGCGCCCCCACAAGCAAATGCCGACACTCTCCCCTCAAGTTCTTTTCTGAGGCGCTCACGCCGGCGAATGCTGACACTCTCCCTTCAAGTTTGGCCTGAGGCGCACACACAGGCTAATGCACACACGCTCCCCGCAATTTGGCCTGAAGCGCACCCACCTGCTCAAACCGACACTCTCCCCTTAAGTTTGGCTTGAGGCGCACCCACCGGCTAATGCCAACCCTCTTCTCTCAAGTTTGGTCTGAGGCGCTCACACCAGCGAATGCCGACACTCCCTTCAAGTTTGGCCCGAGGCTCTCCCTACCGGCGAAAGTCGACGCCCTCAATTTGGCCTGAGGCGCACCCATCGGCTAATACCGACACTCTCCCCTCAAGTTTTGCCTGGGGCGCACTCACCAGCGAATGGCGACACTCTCTCTTCAAGTATGGCCTGAGGCGCACTCACCGGCTAATGCCGACATTGCCCCCTCTAATTTGGCCTTATGCGCTCACACCGGCGAATGCCGACACTCTCCCTTCAAGTTTTGTTTTACTCTCGCCCACTCAAAGAAATATATTTAGTTAAAAAAACAAAATATATATTTTTCACCGTTCCCCCCTTCCCCGAACGTAGCTTGACGGACGGACATACCTAGCTGGATTGACGGAGAGACGGGCGTAGCGAAACGGACAGACAGACGTAGGTGGACAGATGGACGAACGTAGCTTGTCAGACGTAGGTAGACAGATTGACGGACGGACATAGCTAGACGGACGGATGGACGGACGTAGATGGACAGATAGATGGATGGACGTAGCTGGACAGACAGACGGACGGACGTAGCTGGACGGACGGACAGATGGACGTAGGTCAACAGATGGACGGACGTAGGTGGACGGATTGACAGACGGATATAGCTGAAATATTAGCGTGTATTAATTAAAAAAGGAAGGTAGAAAGGGTGTTAGTGAGAGGGAAAGAAGAAAGGAAGGAAAAAAAGGGTGTATTGGGAGTGAATTTCTTCCTGTCACTCTCTTCCTCTGATGTCATTTCCGGTTCAAGAATAACTGGCATTTTTTATCAAATCATATATAATATCATTGTTTTTTCTCCCAAATTAGTACATGAAAACGTTGGGAAATGGAGAAAAAAGCTACTCCCATTAGAGAAAATGGCTCAGTTGACTCCCAAGGGTTAATTTTCTTTCTAATTCTAAGATGTCATACGTCCGAAGGCTGGCCAGTTCGAATGATATCAACTTTGTGACTGTTTGTTCAGTACTTTCGGAGGAGTTACATACATACATACATACATACATACATACAGACGTTTCCCTTTTATATAATAGACTAGCAGGGATACCCTCCGTTGCCCTGGATCACTCTTCTACAGTGGCCCGCTCTGACCGCCCCTATTCTTCCCATTGCCCCCTCACCCGTTGTCCCTGTCCAAAGCTATCCCGTCCGTGTTGCCCTTTCTCACTGTTGCGAGGAGCAAAAGCTATCACATACACGGTCGCGAATTCATCCTGGCTAAACTATCTTCCGCCTTCCCAAACCTCTCCACCACCTCTCCCCATCTCTCGAAGCAAAAATGAAACATCTCTATTAAATGTACCATGTTTGCCCTCTTTATTAATGATAATAAGGGTGTCTATTTACTACTTTCATGTTTTTTGTATGTTAGATGAAATAACCTAGGTCGATCAAGACCCTCTGACAGCAGTCTTGATTATTAATGATAATGATGGTGTGTATTTAATTACTTCTATGTCTGTGTATGTAGTTGAAATAACCTAGGTCGATCAGGGCCCTCTTACAACAGTCTTAATTAGCAATGATAATAAGGGTGTCTGTTTAATTCTTTCATATATGTGTAGTTTAGATGAAATAAACTAGGTCAATCAGGACCCTCTTACAGCAGTCTTCATTATTAATGATAATAAAGGTGCCTATTTACTTCCTTCAAGTCTGTGTATGTTAGATGAAACAACCTAGGTCGATCAGGGCACTTTATATTCACTGATTAAGACATTATTTTATATTAATACAAATATTAGTGCTAACAATAGGGAAGCACACTTTTTTCTTTCTTTAAATTCACCGATTGAGCCGTTATTTTATATGGATATAAATATTAGTGCTGACAATTGGTACTCCTTCCCATACCATTCTACTCGGACTCCTTCCCATACCATTCTACTCGGACTCCTTCCCATACCATTCTATCTGGACTCCTTCCCATAACATGCAACTCGGACTCCGTAGCATACCATCAGTGTTGAACGCTAGGCTCTGAGTCCTTCTTGAACATCCGGTTCTGACTCTTATTCCAACCGCAGGCTCTTACTTCTTCTGAACTCTAGGCTCTGACTCTTTCCCGGACATCAGGCTCTGACTCCTTCGTGAACCTTACGCTCTGAATCTTTCCCAGAACCGCAGACTTTGAGTCGCTCCTAAAGTGCAGGCGCTAACTTATTCCAGAATCTCGGCCCTGGCTCAGGTTCTGACTCCTTCTCGAATCGCAGGCTCTGACTCTTTCCTTAACCTTCGGCTTTGACTGTTTCCCGAACTTGCAGTTTTGACTGTTTCCAAAACCTCCAACTATGACTTATTCCTGAACATCAGTTTAAACACACCTGCTCTATCTAGGATAATAAGCACTTCTAAAATTAAGGAGCCCAACTCTTTCTTCTTCTTCTTCTTCTTCTTCTTCTTCTTCTTCTTCTTCTTCTTCTTCTTTGTTTCCCAAACCTCTAGCTCTGACTCCTTCTCGAACCTCTAACTCTGACTTCCCGGTGCAAATACTTTATACTTACCTATATCCGCCCCGGTGCAAATACTATATACGTACCTATCACCGCCCTGGTGTGCCTACTATATACGTACCTATGCCTGTCCCGGTGCGAATACTATATACGTACCTATCTCTGCCCTCGATGTGCATGCTATATACGTACCTATCTGCCCCGGTGCGCATACTATATACGTACCTATACCCCCCCCCCCCCGGTGCGCATACATAAGAACTCATATTAATGTTCCCCTGTCGTATCAAAGAACCAAAATTATGTTCGTTCATGTTGTGTCACTATCATAAAAAATTACTCATATTAATGCGCCTCTGTCATATGAAAGAACCAATATGGTGCCTTTGTGCCCCTGTTTATGAAGAAGAAGTAAACGTATTCCATAGGGGTACAATACTGCACAAGCTCCCTAAAAACGTATTCCATAGGGGCGGTATACTGCACAAGCTGCCGGTCGCATATTTTTGCTAGTTGGAAGCAGAGCAGATACTACATTACTTCCACGCCTCTCAAAAATAAGGAGGTAATGCATAGGAAGATGGTATCATTACAACAGAACAGATACTACACTTACTCCACACCTCTCAAAAAGGAGGAATGAATGCCTGGGAGGATAGTATCATGCCAACAGAATATATACTACATTAACTTCACACCTCTCAAAAGAGGAGGGGATAATGCCTGGAAGGATGGTATAATGGCAATAGACTAGATAATACATTACCTTTACACTTCGACGGATAATCGTCTGACACGTCCAGATCTGGCTGTATCTCGATCCGGCGCCCTGTTTAAAATTACCATTTTTTTACTCTCCCCCACACAAAAAAATATTTTTAGTAAAAAAAAAATTGCCCCCAATTTTTTTTATACTCCCCCAACCCCCAAAAATATTTTCAGTTAAAAAAATAATTCATAAAAAAAAAGATTTGACTCTCCTCCACCAAATATTATGTAATAATTATCAACTTATATCATTGCATTGAAACAACATAGTGTTCAATTAAAAGATTATTTACTTACTATTATGACATACAAGGAATTTAAGGAAATACATAATTTAATATTTATTTTAAACATATATAATTTATTATCTAAACGATGAAAGAAATAGACCAATGTGGAATTTTTTAATACTGTCGAAAATGGTATTTATTTTAACAACTTTCGTAGTTGAATAATATATTTTCTAAACAGAATTAAATCAAATTACCATTTATTTTTTCAATAACATGGGAGAAACACTCAACATAAAGAACTGGCTATCGAAAATCTAATATTAGTTTTGTAGGAAAGAACATGGCAGAATCAGGAATCTGTCTGGCGTATATAGATGAAAAAAGCAATTATTTGTCCCAAAGCCTAAATTGAAAAATGAAAAAAAGTAGTAATTGCAATATTAGACTAAGTATAACACCTCTTAGCTAAGCTAGAGTTAATAAAGTGTTAGGTTGTTCACTTTTTTATATTTAAAGTAAGCGGATTCATTTTTGCAAAATATTATTTTTCTGTTTTCAAATAAAATTGTGACATTAAAAGTTATAACAGTATTCGCAAATTTGATTGCTTTACTTTGTCGAAGGTATCAACTAAATTAATTTATTTCAACTAATTACAAAATATTAAAATATTTGAATTATTTACAAGTAACAGAAATACATTGATTTAACTAATTCACGCTATGGAATTTATGTTTTAAGTAAACAATGTAGTAATATCAATTAATAGATTTCTAAAGAAATAAGGGTAAGCATGAAAAGGCGGATGTCAATACTCGAGATTGAAATCGGAATTATTTGTACTATCATTTTGTTTCGCCATAAAATATTATGTTTAAATTCATAGGGCGCCTTCAAAAAAATGAAATGTGTCTAACTATTATTGCAGTAACTGTAAATCCAACGCCGGCTTTATTTTATAATTTATTTTATTATTTAAGAGGTTAATAAAGTAGTTTTCTTTCTTTCAACCGATATTTTATTTAAACTTAAATTCTATCACAATCCAATCATAGAGTGATAACATAAGATGTCCAATCATAACTTATCTACTTTAAATCAACGTTTTAATAAGAATCATTAAAAACGGGTGTTGTTATTAACATTCAAAACTGAATCACAAATTTTTTATAGGCCTATAATCACCTTAAAATATCAATATCGGTAGGGAAATAACTAGAACGCTATAGCAAAAGAAAAAAAAACAAATATCATGTGCGAGATTCGAACCCTGGAAGATGGCATAACATATTGGAATTGAAGGTGGACACCTTATCTACACGGTCACCGATGAAATATGTTGTCTTGTTAACCTACTTTTTGTTCGGTCAGCTGATACTAGAAAATACTAAACTGAGCACTAAAGAATGACGGAACATCATGTAATGTTGAATAATGTGTTTAGAAATGTTTAAACAACTTCTGACATCAAAAAGGACATTGGATCTAAGGTGCTGATTCCAAATCTCCGGTTAGTTTACCTCTTAGATCAACCATGTCACTGCGATGCCGAGATACACACATACATACAACTTTTCTTTATATAGAGAGACATGCTATGGAAAATCACAATCTTTTGTTTTCTGAATGAATATTAAATTATTAAAATGCATAGATTACATTTACACCTCCCAAAATATTTCGACAAAGAAGATTTGCTAATAAAATTCGATTTTTAATTATCCGAATGCCTCTTGACTCTGAGAAGTATTCAATCGTATAACTGTATGCAAAACGCAATAAATACCCTTTTCAAAACATTTAAGCTCCAACAAGCGAACGTTTTGCAATTCATCACTTACAACACTCTAACATTATTTTTTAGATAATGTCATACAAGTCTAATATTCTTGCTTTCACTTACAATATGTTTTTCAGATTCTAAATTTGCGTCAATTTGAAGAACGTAGATTTTTCACATTTTACGTTAAAACTGTTCATATTGATTCTTAACATAATTTTATTCAGCAAGACCATACTATTTTACATCTCTAACGTGAATTTCAGTTTTATTGTTGTTTTACTACTTATTTTGAAGGTTGTATAAATATCCGTATTCTCACCCAGAGAAAAGAAAGACACTGACAAAAATAACTTATTATTTTTCAGGGGTAGCAATGCATGAATGCATCTCTACATTCTCCGTCTCGAATACACAACAGAGAAACAGTCACCTCAATGTACGTTTCAATGCTTATGCAAGCGTATAACGAAGTGAATTATGTTGTATTTATAGCCATGTAGAGTTGAATGCTTGATCTAGTTGCCTATAAAGTTCATAAACACACAGAGAATGCGAAAGACTTATTTTTGTCTTAACGTGTATTCATTTGAAATGTGGAAACCGCGCACGGATACATTAGAGGTGCGAAGGCAAAATAATTAGTTGCGATTTCGTTCTAACTTTTTTCACTTGTCTACTTCATCTGGTTTACGGCATACCAACTACTTTAAGATTATTTCATTCGGAAACAAAATATCCATTCGAATAAATTCATTTTAAACGAATTATTATTTTAGACATATCATGGCTTGGGATTCCTATTTTTAAATCGCATTAATACTAAGTGAACGTAATGAACGAGGTATAGTTTTAACTCGACCTGTCGTATCAATGGCTCAACCCACATACACGCACACACCGATTTCTAATAACATATCCTATTCTAAGCAAGCGCCTAAATGTCAATACGAAATATCGTAGTTCGTCCACGGCCTAATATAATCGTAGCATTAGCGCCAAAAATTAAATTCTGCGATGTTATAGAAAATATGGCTAAAACAAGTGAAAGCCACTATAGACAGATACCTTAATCGCAATCGTAAACGCTCCCAACTAACTATGCAACCTAAGATGCGATCAAAACCTTGTTTGTGTCGTCAAAAATCAACTGATCAATGTTGATACTTATAAATGGGTTAACACATATTTCTCTTGTTTAATTCCACTAATTCATTTTCAGGTGAGCCATTTTCGCTTAGTCTAAATGAATTTGTTTTAGTGAATTTTCGATACATAAAATAAAACTGCAAGCGAATCACCTTCCCGCATCTTCCATAATACCTAGACTTACAACTAAATTATATTTTTCTCAAATAAATCCATTTCAAAATGCTCATCTATTCAGCGAACATCTTCTATCGTCGTTTTACCTTCTTTTTTGTATATAATAATGTGAAGCCGGTCTATTCTCTGAGGTTTGAATCTGACAAATCAATATCTGCTTCTGACTAGCAATTTTTTATCCTTGCACTATGTATTCCTGACAAAAAACATACATCACTCTATCTCCTCGGATTTCAGATGAATAGTTATATTGTTAGAAACAATATTAAACTATTTTAGTATTACTATAATAGTAGGTGAAATATTTTGATTTGACATACTTACTTAAATGTTGTCATAATGTAATGCTACAAGCGACCTTTGTGTCAATCATACTCACAATGAATATTCGATTCTCTTTATGGTAAATCAAAATTAAAAACACATTCAAATAAATATAAACGATGTTTTATCAATAATTACTTCAGTAAGTAATTCAGGTTTCGATTTTGTTTATCCTTTTTTTTATTAAACACACGTGTGTTCAATAAATCGTGTCAATTACTACTTTTATCTTATCTGTGCATGCTACATTGTTATAGCAAATGAGTAGTTAATTGTATCTGACAAGTAGATTTTTGTCATTGTTGGGGAGTAATACCGAAAACTATATTTTAATTACAAATATGTTGTTTCCAATTGATGCTTTAACTTACTTCAGCTTACACATCGACTATAATACTACTACTATTACCAATAATAATAATAATAATAATAATAATAATAATAATAATAATAATAATAATAATAATGATAATAATAATATATTTTTATGATGATGCTAAAAATAGCTATTACTTTTTTTACTTTTTTATTTATTTATTAATTTTTCTACTAACCCATGGTTTCATTAAAATAGGTTACCTGCGCGTAATGCTGAGACCGACGATTTAATTACAAATAAGTTTATTTTTTACTTATATTCACTCAAACAAGACACATTGCTACTGAGACATAATGAGCTACTGAGAATTAGGGGTCAGATTTATAGTGGTAAGTTGTGCAGCGAGATGTTTGTTCACATTACATTTAAAATTATGCATGCTGGTACAGTCGGGGAAACAGGAAGCAGGAGGGATTCCAAAGGCCAACAGTTCGATGAAAAACACTATTAGAGTAGAAAGCTTTCCAGTATCTGGGAATCTCTACCGTGAAGGCGGGGGATTTTGCTAATTGACAGGTTAGTCGGGTGTATTTACGTTGAGGGGGCACACGTGCAACAAGTTTGTCGGGGATATTCCATTGTATTACTTGTAAAACAAGCACAACATGCAACATTGTGACAATGGGAGGAGGTTGGAACTTGATATATGATGTGGGACCTATTAGATTATAGACTCTTTTTTAGATCGCGTGTATAAGAGAGAAAGAGAGAGAAAGTAAAAGAGAGAGAGGGAGAGAGAGAAGGAGAGAATACTGCCTAAGCCTACTTCACTTTACATATAGGTTATGATACTAATACTACAATACTACTACTACTATTATTATTATTATTATTATTATTATTATTATTATTATTATTATTATTATTATTATTATTATTATTATTATTACTACTACTACTACTACTACTACTACTACTACTTCCAATAACCTATATTTTCTAAAACATTATTTAATTAAACAGATTATTAGCCAATGAAAGCAAAAAGACACCGGACAACGTCAGTTAGTTACAGCTAGTTCGAAATAATTACCACGCGATGTTTTCAGGTAAATTTCAGTTCCTTTGGCATCTTCTTCTTCTTCTCTTACATAAAGGGTAAACGTCTGTTTGTTTGGATGTCCAGTTAAGGCTCCCAAGATAGTTCACAGCTCTTATAAAGTTGATATTTTCTTAAACAACGTTACCTGCGTCAAATTATATCGAACATTCAGAAAAAAAAATGTATTCCTTGAGAGTCAACTAGGCCGATTTTCGTAAATTCAACGTTGTTATGTAGTAATTTGTAAATAAATCAATGTGAAATGTAGTAATTTTACTGACTTATTCATTTTCAAGTGACGTCACTATGAGAGGTAGGTAGATTGCCGACTCATACCTCCAGACATGACTTTTTGCAATCAAAGTTAAGAAACACCTATACTGGCCAGTATAAAATGGGTGACAATTTAGAGAGAACCAGGTCTTTTTCCTTCTTTTTCGCATAAGGAAAAGACTGGGAGTGTTGGCATTCGTCGGTAGTGGCGCCTCAGGCAAAAGCTTGGGAGAGTGTCGGCATTCATTGGTTGGAGCGCATCAGGCAACAGTCTGAGAGAGAGAGGATCAGCATTTGCCGGTAGGAGCGCTTCAGGCAAAACGCTTCGGCATTCGCCGGTAGGGGCGCCTTAGGCAAAAAGCTTCGATATTCGCCGGTAGGGACACCTCAAGCGAATGAGATAAAGACTGGGATTTCAAACGGGAGGTAGTTTTGAATGAAACTCTGATTTAAATCAAAGTGTCAAGAACAGATACTACACTTTCTTCTAAGGAAAAAAGAAATAAAAGATAATGAATAATATTCTGATTTTTTTTTATTACAGAGTGTAGCATCGGAACCGATAGGATTGGACAAGATACTACATTTGTATCTCAGGAAAAATGCCGAGAAAAACAGTGACCAGAACCTATACTACACTTTGACCAATTAGCCGAGGAAAAAGATTTTCTTTTAATCTTTGCAAAATTTGATGGAAGGATTGAGCGGCGAGTTGGTTTGGATGTTATAAAAACGTTAGTGAATTCATAGGTAATTAGAAAAGTATGGTTGAGTTTGAGCAAATATTGTATAATACTATCGTGGGGATGTCACAAACTCTAACAAGGGTTTTGGAGATAAGGGTTGTTGTTTTTGTTGTTGTTGATGTTCTTCTTCTTCTTCTTCTTCTTCTATTTCCACTTCTATTTCCACTTCTGTTTCTTCTTCTGTTTCTTCTATTCCTTCTTCTTCTTCTTCTTCTTCTTCTATTTGTTTTTTCTTGAACAGGGGCACAAAGGAACTATGTAGGTTCTTTGATACAACAGTGGCGCATTAACATAGGTTCTCTTTTTATAATATTGACCCTACATAAATGAACATGATTTTGGTTCTTTGATACGACAGGGGCGAATTAATATGATTTCTATTTTTTATTTCCTTTCTTCTTTTCCTCACACTAAAACTATTTTCTTCCTTCTTTTCTTCTTTTCCTCACACTACGGTCCTTTCTTGCTTCCTTTCTAATTTCTCTCCTACTCCCCCTTTCTTGCTTCCTTTCTTATTTCACTCCCACTACCGCACTTACTTGATTCATTTCGTCTTTTCACTCCCACTACCACGATTCGTCCTTACTTTCTTATGCCCCTCCCACAGCCACCTTTTTTTCCTTCCTTTCTTTCCTTCATCCAACTACCAACTTTTTTCTTTCCTATCTTCTTTCCCTCACACTATGGTCTTTTCTTGCTTCCTTTCTTATTTCCTCCCACCACCCCTTTCTTCCTTCCGTTCCTTTTTCCCTCGAACTCCCACCCTGTCTTCCTAACGTTCTTCTTTCTCTCTTACTACTACCCTTTCTTCCTTTTTTTCTTCTTTCCCTCCCACTGCCATCCATTCTTCTTTCCTTTCTTCGTTCCATCCCACTACTACCCTTCTCCCTTCCTTCCTTTTTTGCCTCCAACTATCACCCATTATCGCTTCATTTCTCCCCCCCCCCAATAACCATACTTTCTTCCTTCTTTTCATTTTTCATTCCAACTACCACCCTTCTTTTCTTCTTTCCCTCCCACCCTTTTCTTCCTTTCTTTTCTTCTTTCCATTCCATTACCACCTTTCGTTCTTCATTTATCCTTTCCCTTCCACTACCACCCTTTCTAATGTCCTTTCTTCTTTATCTCCCACTGAACAAGATAGTGATGCAAATGTTGATCAATCAACATCCGCACTTTTTCTGAACAAGAGTGATTAGTGAAGAAAGGGTTACTCAATCATCAGTTGCACCTTTTCTATACAAGAGTGTGTAGGGTTGCTCAATCATCAACCTCACCTCTTTTTAACAAGAATGTATAGTGAAGCAAGGGTTGCTAAAACAGCAGCTACACCTTTTCTGAACACGAGTGTGTAGTGAATGAAGTGTTGCTCAATCACAGCCGCACCCTTTCTGAACGGGTGTAACAGAAACTTTTGTTCTACTCAGCGTTGTTAGAGAGCAATGAAATCGTCATGATAAACGTTACTGTATTATATTTTGTAAGCGAAGGGATGTAACATAATCTTTTGTTCGATTGGAGTTGTTCGGGAGCAGTAAATGTAAACTTGAATAACGTTAGACTATTTTCATGATCAACATAATTTCTCTTCATATTATTGTGTTTTAATTTACTCAGCGTTATCCAGGGGTAATAAATGTAAGATTACAGTCTTACATTTCAAAGGGATATCTCTGATAAATTAATTACATTATTATTTTTTGAACACATTAAAACAAGAAATGGGAAATGGGCTAGGCGAAAGAGAAAGAGAGGGTTGTAGAAAGAAACAAAAAAGGGTAAAGAGAAAGAAAAAAGACGGTTAGAAAGGAAGAGGGAGAGGGAGAGTGATCAAAGTCTTAATATGAAGATGTTACACACGCTATTTAACTTCTAGTTTGTATTTGGGTTGTCTCCATCAACGCCCGGTATCCCTGCTAGTCTTACATAATTATTCGAATACAATTGTATGAACAATTGTTTATTTTCTCATTCATTTCTTGTCTTATACAATTCAAGTATCGGTATTTAAAAACAAATAACTAAGATATACGCCTGTAGAATTCTTTAACGTTACATACATTTAAATACAGTTACGCATAAACAAACATTAATGTACTAACTATAACCACCTGGTGTTGCTCGGGATTGATTTTACTTTTATTTTTGTGTATTTTTTAACTATATCGTTTATTTTCCCGAATTATTACTATATAAAAATGATTTTAAAAGTTAAATTTAATTATTGCAGTATCGTTTGGATATTAAATTATTAATTGAACCGAATTGTTATGAAATTGCAATTACTTTTATTCAGGTAATGTTCAATCTCTATGTAAAAAAAGTATTGGATGCAAATAGCTTTCAAAATATTCAATACATGGGGATTTGGGGAAAATTTGACATCCAGAAATAACTTTCTAGTCAACAGTTTGAATGCTTTAAAATTCCATTAAAATTCCGAAGGGTCACAAAGCTATTCCTTCATTTTTCAACTATTAAGGACATAATAAAATAACTGACTTGTTCATGAAGAAACCAAATTGTGTTGGATTTAATTTTGTAGTTAAATTATTTTTTCAATAGGAATTTAAAAGCATCGTTTTTGTATTTTACGCTATTTCATTTTTATTTCAATAAATAATCACTTAATAGTAAATATCTGAAATAAAAATGTATAAGTCACATAGAGGCGAGAAACTCACATGCGCAAACATACGAGAAGAGGTAACATACTTTTATTACTATAAAGATCCCCAAACTTTAATTAGTTTACAATGTGTGCATCTATTACTATTTATTTATGATTTTAGATGTATGTCATGCATAGCAAACAAGTACACATTACGATCCATTCGTTAAAATATGTTATCTGGTGAGGAATTATGTTTAGTTAATGCTTTATTAATATTATTAATAATATTCAAAGAGTAAGCATGCTGTTTCAGAGGCGGATTCTTTCTAAGCTTTCTAACTATAAGCGAACAAGCTAAAGATGGAACTGGCAAGAAATGAAAAGACAAAATAGTCAACGTGAAACTAAAAGCAGAAATGTCAGTGTGAAGCAACGAGAGGTAAAATCTGCTGGGAAATCAAATGGCGTCGTTAATAGCGGGGGTGTTGGGGGAGACGAGCGGAAAGGAGGGCGTTTTGATTCAGAATCACATACATCTTTTTGCAGACACATTCATTTGCGGTTGGTTGCTTTGTTTCGAATAATTACAATATTCGTGCTCTAATAAACAGACATGTGCATACAATAAACATACGAACATATGCACACGCACACATACACGTTAACCCTCCAGCGCAAACGGATACATACATGTATGCATCCACAGACGTGTAAGCACACACATATACATGAACACACACACGTAGCTAGACGTAAAACAACCCACAAAATACAAGCAATTTAACCATTATGAGTATATCTCATTCATCGAGTGATATGAGGCGGAATCTTGCCGTTATTATGAGAGAAAACGAAATCAGCAGACGATGTTAAATCTCTCGGTGTTGTAGTGGTGGTAATACTGTAGTTGTTTAACCAACATACTGATCAAGTGGCGGTGATGAAAGTTTATCAACGCATACTATGGACCCAGCGTGCCGTGTTCGAATTCTGTAGGAACTGTTGAACCACTTTCACTAATACATTTAGGAAAGGTATGCGCCCATTTAATCTACCCATAGTTATGGATTGAAATAAAAGAGTACGTTAGACCCTTAAGCCTGAGTAGTGAAACTAGTCTAGGAGAAAGAAACAAACTCATAAACAAGATCTGCAAGCAGATAGGTCCCTGACACGTTTCACATCGATCATGAAAACTGGTGGAAAGAGTGTTCTTTTTTTCTCCATAATGCATGATGTACTAGACACAAATTGATGCGTGGAGATGTTTCAGAAATTCAAACTGTCATGCTCTTTATCGAAGAACTACATGTTATAATGAGGTGATCGAATATATTTACATTCCTGTGTCCTATCTTTTTATGAAATATCTCGTTATTAGCATACAAGATTATTGACAGAAAATGAACGCTAACGCATGAACACAGGCATTCCACAACTAGTATATTTCTGAGTTAAATCTCTAATACAAAATGTCACCCCTTACGAACTTTGATTAAGATATATTTTCCGATAATGGATGATAACATCGAGGTACAGTGAATTTACGATCTGTTGCAAATGTACACTATTTTGTAAAAGTATTGTTTGTGATCGCTTATACGAAGCCTGCCTCAAAAGTATCCGACCTTTAACCAGAAAAAAATATTTCAAATACGTGACGGGGTTGGGACCCTATGCCTTTTAAAGTAAGCTCCTTGTGCTTACACACACTTAGTCCACCGATCCATCCACTTACGGAAACTCCTCTGGAAAGCTTCGTTTGGAATGGTGTTTATCTTCGCCTTCGCGTTCAGCATTATCTCTATTTTCGCACCCTCTCAACAACAGCTGCATTTCGAGCAGTTTGGGGCCTTCCAGAACGCTGACCACTCTCTGCTGAATCGGTTGAACCACTCCTTAATTTGTGTTACACATCGCATCTCTTCAAACACTTGCTGAATTTAACGCGACGGCGGAGGTGAACACCATTCCAAAAGAAGACTTCAAGAGGTGTTTCCGGCAGTGATTCGATCGGTGGGCGTAGTGTGTGCAAGCACAAGGGGACTACTTTGAATGGGATTAGAGTACCAACCCCGTCACGTATTTGAAATATTTTTCTGGCCTAAAGTCGGATACAATGTGACAGGTCTCGTATAAAAGAGTGTCCCGCTGGAGACTCAAATGGCGAAGGTCGTCTGAAGGCATTAGAAAAACGAATGTTTCTTATATGCTAAAAAATGGCTGCCACTACACACTATAGAGAAGAGTAACTTTATGGTCGTGTACACCGTGTTCATATTTAGTATTATATTGGATTGATAATTTTTCTTATTTATTGTGATTTTCTATTGCATCTTTAGGTCCGTTTTTAATTTAAGCTAGAGTGAGTTAACTTTTTCTAGGAGTTCAATCAAGATTCTAATATTTTAGAGAAATGCATCAATAGTATTTGTCCAACAAAAACCCTTTTATTTTCATATATACTTCGTTCGTTTTGGTATATTGATGATTATCTGTAGACACCACGTGATATGTAGAAATAACAATGTAACTATCTATTAGTAGTTCATTATAAACATTTGAGAAAGTATTTAACATATTTTAAGGAAATAATATATAACAATCGTTCTTTTTAACCTAGCTATATCAGATAAATATTAAACTATTGTATTGGGCAAGTCCATGATTGCAAATAGGGAGTAACACGTGATAACATTCGTACTAACGAAGGAACACCGACATTATTATATAGATTTTATTATCAATTTAAAACACTTATTTTGTTTGAGAAATTATTTTACTTTAGATCATATAAGCTACATATATTGGGCGAAATGAACCGATATTATGATCTTTGGAATCAACAATAACAACTATTTTTTCTGTAGAGATTGTATCGACTTTAAAATACTTCCCCGTGGAGGGCACTACGACCAGGCTTAATAAAAAAGAGTTAAAAACTAAAATCTTAAACGCTGAGATATATCAGTAAACGTTTCTGACGGATGAAGATGAACACATTATTTCTGATTAAAGTGCCACTGTGATAATTGAGATGAGACGATCATCTCTCGGTTGTAGAGAACTAGACAACATTCATGAGAAACAAGAAAACCACCCGTACCAGAAGGGGTAAAATTAATTGACAAAAATAATAGTTTTGCATCACTTTCATATATGCTTACGAAATTTAAGGTGTAAGCTTAACTGTAGATCAAATTTAATGCAAATCTGAAATATTTGAATTTCAAATGAAATGTTGCGCAAATATGATCTTAAAATACTTTAAAATGCACCGAAGAAACTTAAATTTAGGAGTTAATCTTGTACATAAAAATATGTACACATGTAAAAATACTTAAATTTATATAGATAAAGATTGTCGTTGAAAATTAAGTTAGAAAAGCATATTTAATTTACAGGGATTTGAAAGATAATATTTTAAAATTCGAAGAAGTTGAACCAGAGGTATTATACAAAAAATAATTATTTGGATTGACTACTATTCACATCTTCGATTTTTATAGTCACAACGTTTCAGCCCATGTAACCTTTGCCCTTTTCAAGTGCATTTGTTCAGACTTGGGAACCGTCTAGTCGAACTTGAGAATCTGTATTTTGAACTCGAGAACTCCCTAGATGGTAGATGTTTGGGAGTTCATAGATTGTTTCTAGAGAATCCCTTTTAAATAGAGACAGTCAACTCTTTATCTCTTGGGATATCTCTAGTAGTCAGCTTCTGGTTGGTCAAATGGTGACCACTGAAAAAGTCTAGAATCCAATATTTCCAGTGAGACGTGAAAATATTGCAAGAGATGGGAATGGAAAAAAGAGAGTCGGCCTTCGAGGCATGACACAAGTACGTTTTTTTAAAGAGCTGGCGGTCAGTTGGGTCGGTGTTCCTCTTCGGGCAAGGTGGGCCCTTGGGGCTTTTAGCTAAAGGATTGTGTTAATGTTGTGCTAATATTTTATTTGACCGGGATAAGAGATCTAAATTTGCGAGTCTGCTATTCCACCTTAAGAAAACGAATACTATTGTAATCTCCATAAAAATAAACATCTGTTAATTGTTCATGAACTAGGCTTATGATTTTGATTGGAATGAGAACTCTTTGTTGCACCATTGTCTGAATCGAACGGCGACCTTGCACCAGCGAGCAGGACGATCACGGCCAGTGCAGTGAACGCACTCATACATGTCCATAATATTCCGTTCAGTTTCCTCAGTTAAACATTAAGATTCCCAAATTCGACTAGAAGGTTCCTAAGTTCAAAATTATTTACCTGAAGAAAGTCGGAGCTTGCATCGCTCAAAACGTTGTCAATATAGCTTGGTTGTTTGGTTTGGTTGTTTTGTTTTACGGCACATCAACCCTTTTCAGGTTATTTAATGCCGAATGCAGTCATTTTGGTGAAAGTTTTTATGCTTCAAGTTGTTTATATCTTCAAATATTTATTCATGGTGTTTAGTTTTGTTGTCTTGTTTTACGGCATATCAACCCTTTTCAGGTTATTTAATGCCGAATGCAGTCATTTTGGTGAAAGTTTTTATGCTTCAAGTTCTTTATATGTTCAAATATTTATTGATGGTGTTTGGTTTGGTTGTTAAATCTGTTTCTATTTAACCCATAGTTGGGACCCTAACAGGTACTACCACTCCGGGTCAGGGTGGACCTGGGAGCAATGGTAATTAAGAGGAGGCTCCACATTCCCCAAAGTCCGTAAGCCGGATCTCACCATCGGATGTAGTTTAAGGTCATATCCAGGACCGGGAGTAGGGTAGGAAAAGTAAAATAAGAAAGGGGAGGGAGAAAGGGAGAGGGGCTGTTGTTTTTGTTTTTGGTTTTGTAGAACATAATTAAGTTTTACAAAAAAAAAAAAAAAAAAAAAAACGTCAATGTAGGTGAATTTCGTCTCAGGGAGCTACAGGGCAGCCTGATCTGGTATCACCAGGTCAATATAGCAATACAGATGAGAATAGTAGTCTAACGTATACAAATTTTCAATCAACATCTAAACAATTCGTAAAAATAAAAACAAAATAGCTTTGGAACATAATGGAGAAAATATACACGCATAGAAAAATGCCAACAAAAAACTGCCAATTGCTAAATATGTTCAACGTCATACGTTTGATTTTACATATATGCAAATTGTAAAAAGAGAGCAACTAGATAGCAGGAGTTAAAAAATAGAAAGATAATATAAGAATGCCAAAAAAAGTTAATTACAATTGTACATTGGCGAAACATGTGATGGAAAGTAAAAAAGCAACAACATAGCAACAGTTTCTGAGTTAGAAAAACACAGAGGAATCGTCGTAATATATTATTTTTAATGAGATATTCCGGAAGATAACTCACTCGAAAGCACCAGAACGTAATGAAATGTGTGGATGTCATCTTTCCAACTGCATAATAGATAAAACGAAAACAAAACAAACAAAAACATAACAGGCCGGGAGATAAGTAACGAACATATATATACAGGGTGGGCCAAAATAAGGGCCCTATCTTTAAATTTGAATAACTTGAATTTGAATAACTTCCACAAAATAAAAGTTAAACTCACCAAACTTTATGTGTGTGTAGACTGACCCTTCCGAAATCTTTTGAAATAAACAAAACAAATTTTAGCCGAAAAACACTTCTTAAAACTTACAAAAACTAAAGTATTGTTTTTTACACTGTTTTGAGTTTTTTAAGCAAAAATAATGTTTTCTAAATGAGGGTACGTTCCTTAGGGCTAATACGGCTCATGCTTGCTTCGGAAGGGGTCCTTTACTTATTCTAAAAAAAAAAAATCAATAAATAAAAAAGTTATGAATTTTTAAAAATAGGACCCTTATTTTTGCCCACCCTGTATATATATATATATATATATATATATATATATATATATATATATATATATATATATATATTGATGATATATATATACATTGATGATGAAAATGCTGACAGGAAATCCAGAGTCAAATAAAAATCTTAAAATCTGCATTCATGATATTCCGAAAATATTAATGGAAATAGGTATTTTTGCGATAAGACGAAACAGTTAAGCGATTTTTTTCATACATGCCGAGGGAATCCCTGGATAATATTCTGAAAACCTGGGGACTGTCTTGTGTTCTTGGCAGATGTTGCTTTGTCGGAATGTGATATGGTTCAGTTGTGTCTGAGGAGGCCATCTCCCTAGATATTACACAGTCTTCGGGAGCAGTTATTGCTTTATTGCCGATCGCCTGAAGTGGGGGGGGGGGCAGTAATTTACTTTAAAAAAACTCTTTGTCACATGTTGCTGTGAGTTGCACGTAAACAGGAACAAGAAAGTTAGCTATAAATATATACTTGTGATGAATGAATTAACGTTTACACAGTAAATGTAATTGTTGTTCACCTGCCCATCCATAAGGCATAGATGTGACGCAAGGTCGGCTTAATGTAGAGATCTGATCATCAATGAAGTCCTCTTCGGCGTTCACAGACGTTAACAAATTACCTTGAACAATTTACTCAGTCCCTTCAAAATTCTCTCACAAGTGAATGGCTTCATGTACAAGTGATGGCGCCATAGATGATAAATGGTACACCCGTCTTTCTCTTTTGGTTCAATGGAGGAATAACTGCTTGAGATGATGGCCTCCTATGACCGATGACATTACATTGACTGAACTATGCCAGGTAATTTCAAAGAAGAACTTATATAATAAAGGAAATATCTATTATGTATATATGTGTTGTAGTGAAAGTGTTTCACTCATATACTCCTCCAATTCCCTGTGGAATAGACTGTTCTGAGACATTACGAAAGTGTGCGTACAACAAATACGTCAATGTATTACCTGTAACAAAATACATATTTTAAATTATACTTGTTATCCGAAGATGTAGAAATACCTGTATTGGTGTCAATGTCGCGACAATGCCATTAAGAATGGGGTTTCTTCATATTTGTCTCTCAGAGAGCAATATGATGAAAAAACTATGACCTTTTTTGCACTAAATGAGTGTTCTTATTTTGTGACAATAGATTCGAGAGTGGTAAAAAGCACGTAAGCGGGTGGTATTGACACTTCATTCTAGGGAAAAAATAAACCAGGTTACAGGATACGTGGAGTTTATGGTAGACCTCTCGTGGATTTCATTTGTGTAGCGTTTATGAAATTATAATATATATATATATATATATATATATATATATATATATATATATATATATATATATTTATATATATATATAAAAGTAAGATTGGCCGACCAAATAATTTGATAGGTTAGGGTTAAGAAGTCTTTAAATAGTGAGTCAGTTAAGAAAAGAAGTTGCTGAAAGACACGAACTAAGGTCGTATTGGTCTCCGTCATCTACGGTCATTTAAACCAGCACTGATAATTAAAGATGCTATGAACTTATTCCGCAACCAAACCATCTGAAGCAGTGGTGAAAATTAGAGATGCTATGAACTTATTCCGCAACCAAACCATCTGAAGAAACAGTGATAATTCCAGATGCTATGAACTTATTCCGCAACCAAACCATCTGAAGCAGTGGTGAAAATTAGAGATGCTATGAACTTATTCCGCAACCAAACCATCTGAAGAAACAGTGATAATTCCAGATGCTATGAACTTATTCCGCAACCAAACCATCTGAAGAAACAGTGGTAATTCGAGATGCTATGAACTTATTCCGCAACCAAACAATCTGAACAAGCAGTGGTAACTAGAAATGCTATGAACTTATACCGCAACAAAACCATCTGAACAAGCGGTGATAATCAGAGATGCTATGAACTTATTCCGCAACGAAACCAGCTGAACAAGCTGTGATAATTAAAGATGCTATGAACTTATTCTGCAACCAAACCATCTATACAAGCAATGATAATTAAAGATGCTATGAACTTATTCTGCAACCAAACCATCTGAACAAGAAGTGATAATTAAAGATGCTATGAACTTATTCTGCAACCAAACCATCTGAACAAGAAGTGATAATTAAAGATGCTATGAACTTATTCCGCAACCACACTATCTGAACAAGCGGTGATAATTTGAGATACTATGTACTTATTCCGCAACCAAACCATCTGAACAAGCAGTGATTATTAGAGATCCTATGATCTTATTCTGCAACCAAACCATCTGAACAAGCAATGATAATTAGAGATCCTATGAACATATTCCGCAACCAAACCATCTGAACAAGCGGTGATAATTAGAGATCCTATGATCTTATTCTGCAACCAAACCATCTGAACAAGCAATGATAATTAGAGATCCTATGAACTTATTCCGCAACCAAACCATCTGAACAAGGTGTGATAATTAGAGATCCTATGAACATATTCTGCAACTAAACACTCTGAGCAAGCGGGGATGATTAGAGATGCTATGAACTTATTCCGCAACCAAACCATCTGAACAAGCGGTGATAATAAGACATGCGATTAACGGATTCTGCAACCAAACCATCTGAACAAGCAGTGATAATTAGATATCCTATGTACTTATATCGCAACCAAACCATCTGAACAAGCGGTGATAATTAGAGATCCTATGATCTTATTCTGCAACCAAACCATCTGAACAAGCAATGATAATTAGAGATCCTATGAACTTATTCCGCAACCAAACCATCTGAACAAGGTGTGATAATTAGAGATCCTATGAACATATTCTGCAACTAAACACTCTGAGCAAGCGGGGATGATTAGAGATGCTATGAACTTATTCCGCAACCAAACCATCTGAACAAGCGGTGATAATAAGACATGCGATTAACGGATTCTGCAACCAAACCATTTAAACAAGCAGTGATAATTAGATATCCTATGTACTTATATCGCAACCAAACCATCTGAACAAGGGGTGATAATTAGATATCCTATGTACTTATTCTGCAAACAAACCATCTTAACAAGCGGTGATAATAAGACATGCGATTAACGGATTCTGCAACCAAACCATCTGAACAAGCGGTGATAATTAGAGCTCCTATGTACTTATTCCGCTACCAAACCATCTGAACAAGCGGTGATAATAAGACATGCGATTAACGGATTCTGCAACCAAACCATCTGAACAAGCGGTGATAATTAGAGCTCCTATGTACTTATTCCGCTACCAAACCATCTGAACAAGCGGTGATAATAAGACATGCGATTAACGGATTCTGCAACCAAACCATCTGAACAAGCGGTGATAATTAGAGCTCCTATGTACTTATTCCGCTACCAAACCATCTTAACAAGCGGTGATAATAAGACATGCGATTAACGGATTCTGCAACCAAACCATCTGAACAAGCGGTGATAATTAGAGATCCTATGAACTTATTCTGCAACCAAACCATCTGAACAATTGGTGATAATTAGAGATCCTATGTACTTATTCCGCAACCAAACCATCTGAACAATTGGTGATAATTAGAGATCCTATGAACTTATTCTGCAACCAAACCATCTGAACAAGCGGTGATAATTAGATATCCTATTAACTTATTCCACAACTAAACCATCTGAACAAGCTGTGATAATTAGAGATCTTATGAAGTTATTCCGCAACCAAACCATCTGAAGAAGCTCAGATAGTTGGAGATGCTATGAACTTATTTATCAATCAAACGATCGGAACAAGCGGTGATAATAAGAGTTACAATGAACTTATTCCGTATCAAACCATCTGAACAAGCGGTGATAATTAGAGATCCTATGAACTTATTCCGCAACCAAACCATCGGAACAAGCAGTGATAATTAGGGATTCTATGAACTTATTTCGCAACCAAACTATCTGAACAAGCGGTGATAATTAGAGATCCTATGAACTTATTCCGCAACCAAACCATCGGAACAAGCAGTGATAATTAGAGATGCTATGAACTTATTTCGCAACCAAACTATCTGAACTAGCGGTGATAATTAGAGATCCTATGAACTTATTCCGCAACCAAACCATCTGAACAAGCGGTGATAATTAGAGATCCTATGAACATATTCCGCAACCAAACCATCTGAACAAGCAGGGATAATTAGAGATGCTAGGAACTTATTCAGCAACCAAACTATCTGAACAAGCGGTGATAATAAGACATGCGATTAACGGATTCTGCAACCAAACAAACAGAATAAGCGGTGATAATTAGAGATCCTATGAACTTATTCCAAAACCAAATAATCTTAACAAGCGGTGATAACTAGATATCCTATGTACTTATTCTGCAACCAAACCATCCTAACAAGCGGTGATTATAAGAGATTCTATGAACTTATTCTGAAACCAAACCATCTGAAAAAGCAGTTATAATAAGAGATGCTATGAACTTATTCTGCAACCAAACCATTTAAACAAGCTGTGATAATTAGAGATACTATGAACTTATTCCGTAACCAAACCATCTGAACAAGCGGTGATAATTAGAGATGCTATGAACTTATTTAGCAACCAAACCATCTGAACAAGCGGTTATAATAAGAAATGTTCTGAACTGATTTCGCAACCAAACTATCTGAACAAGCAGTGATAACTAGATATCCTATTAACTTATTCCACAACAAAACCATCTGAACAGTAAGGATAATTAGAGATCTTATGAACTGATTTCGCAACCAAACCATCTGAACAAGCTGTGATAATTAGAGATGCTATGAACTTAGTTAGCAACCAAACGATCTGAACAAGCGGTGATAATAAGAGTTACTATGAACTTATTTCGCAATTAAAGCATCTGAACAAGCGGTGATAATTAGAGATCCTATGAACTTATTCCTCAACCAAACCATCTGAACAAGCAGTGATCATTAGAGATCCTATGAACTTATTCCGCAACCAAACCATCTGAACTATCGGTGATAATTAGAGATGCTATGAACTTAGTTAGCAACCAAACCATCTGACCAAGCGGGGATAATAAGAGATCCTATGAACTTGTTCAGCAACCAAACCATCTGAACAAGCAGTGATAAGTAGAGATGCTATGAACTTATTCTGCAACCACACTATCTGAACAAGCGGTGATAATTTGAGATGCTATGAACTTATTCCGCAACCAAACCATCTGAACAAGCGGTAATAATTAGGTATGCAAGGAACTTATTCCGCAACCAAACCATCTGAACAAGCGGTGATAATAAGACATGCGATTAACTTATTCCGCAACCAAACCATCTGAACAAGCGGTGATTATTAGAGATGGTATGAACTTATTCTGCAACCAAACCATCTGAACAAGCGGTGATAATTAGAGATGCTAGGAACTTATTCCGCAACCAAACCATCTGAACAAGCTGTTATAATTAGAGATGCTATGAACTTATTTTGCAACCAAACCATCTGAACAAGTGGTGGTAATTAGAGATCACATGAACTTATTCCGCAACCAAACCATCTGAACAAGCGGTGATAATAAGACATGCGATTAACTTATTCCGCAACCAAACCATCTGAACAAGCGGTGATTATTAGAGATGGTATGAACTTATTCTGCAACCAAACCATCTGAACAAGCGGTGATAATTAGAGATGCTAGGAACTTATTCCGCAACCAAACCATCTGAACAAGCTGTTATAATTAGAGATGCTATGAACTTATTTTGCAACCAAACCATCTGAACAAGTGGTGGTAATTAGAGATCACATGAACTTATTTTGCAACCAAACCATCTGAACAAGTGGTGATAATTAGAGATTCTATGAACTAATTCCGCAACCAAACCGGGTTGTTGTTTCTGTGAAATTGAATCGATAAAGTAATATTTTAAACATACTATGTCATTCAAAGTCATCAATTCGACAAGTCGTGGAAAATCACGATGAAGTTACTAAGTGTATCAAGGTGGTATATCAAACACTGTACGCATATGAGATTCTTACAATGATACCTGATTCAATCACAGTTTTTTATCGGCATTGTTTGCAAGGAATGTTATAATTTAATTTGAGAAGACACGTATATCATGTTGAGTTGTTTGCGATAAAACTCAAATGGAAATAATATAACAAAATAACCAACTAACAATAGAAAATAGTGTTATAATTTATATAAGTATAATAATCAACAACAGCTTCGATTATGGAAAAGTAGATTTTAAAAATAAGTAAAGAGTCTCTGATATTTTTTTAACGAAGACAATGCATTATTTATTGATCGCCGTTAAAGTTTACTAGATTTTAGTGTAATCAGTGTGCCAGAAAGAATAATAGAAATCGTAATGGATGCCTTATAAATTTTAGTCGGGTGTTGCTTGTGTTCACTTTGTTAACACTATGATGATCAGATAATTGCATCTTTTCTGGCTTATACTGTGGAATGAGAGAAAGGGATGAGGCGTGATCTCGTGAATGATGTCACGACAAGGGGGTGGTAAACAACAGCCGGTTTTTATCCAGCTAGATTCCAAACAATACGGCCGTGTAAAACTAAGAGCCCCCTCCCGGCATGGGGAGGGCATTTAGTACAAATAAAACGGTAATTTTAAAGCTTTGGTTCACAAAATAAAGTCCTTATCCAGAGGAAAAATATAGAATTTGGACCCTTTTTCTTTTTCTTCTTCTTCTGTTGTTTTTTTTTCCCCGGATAGTGGAAATATGGCGTCAGATAAAAATTGCGTCCATGCAACTCCATCGTACATATATGTAAGAATACGAACGTCTTGATTCATTCTTTCTAGTTTCTTGATATATTAAAAAAACATTATCTCCTTCACTTGTCTAAATTTCTCAAATCTTCTAACAAAGAAACAACTTTAACATCCATTTTATTTATTTTTTACATTTTTAGATGCTTCTAGCAAGCTCAAAAACTACCAAAATAAGTTGTTGTTTTTGTTAGAAACTTTGAGAAAGCTTGACTAGTGAACGATAGAATGAACGGACAGGGGTGTCTAATAATACAGCATCAGTACGAAATAAGCATTACGATAGAGTAGTTTTGTTGTACGAATGAATGCTGATAGAATGCAACTTTTATATAGAGAACTAATAATCGGAAAGAAAACTTCAACAGAAGTCTAACACATGGTTTAAGGATTGCCTGAGGCACTTAATGCACATGATGAATTACTCTGAAGTTTACTGGGATATTCGGTCATTTGATAAAAGTTATTAAATGACGTTATTCATTAGAGAAAATTCGTATAGCAATCAAACAAGTAAGGCCGAGTCTCTCCAACGGTTTTGACGGACAACATATGCCTTTTTAGATCAGTTATGTCGTCTATGGTAGGATCTGCCTGATTAATGTCGATATGTGCAATCATAGTGGCATAACACTTTTCTTGTTTATATTACAATCACATGAATCAATCATATAAATAGAATCACATACAATGTTTATTTTTATCATATGTAATACAATTTTATAACTTAATACAAACTAATTATGAGAATTTAAATAACAAAGTTTATAAGTTCAGACAAATCATCTCGGTAAATGTTCTGAAATTGATAATGCGATCTCATTTTGGATTGTTTAAATCTAATTATCTCAAAATGTAATTTGATAACAAATAATAATTCAGCTTCCCCGTTAAAACATTTAGTCAAACGAATGATTATAATTGGCTCACAATTATCGGAGGATTATTCCGCAATATTTGAAATAATAATTCTCAGACTATTAAATGGAAAAGGAAAACGTCCAAATAAAAACAGCATGACTATATCGTAGCGTCATTTCTTACAGCTAAAAGAATAACTTTAAAACAAATAACGACGTCGTATTTTTAATATTTATTTTCAATTTCTTGAAATAAAAAAAAAACTTTGTCAATCATCGTTACAATATTATTTTGTTTTACTGTAAAACAAAATAATATTGTAACGATGATTGACAAAGAAATAAAAAAATCAAGAAATTGAAAACAAATTTTAAAAATACGACGTCGTCATTTGTTTTAAAGTTATTCTTTAACTTCTCGCAACAAATATAAACATCACAATTGTTTTAAGATAACACACAATAAAAAGGCAAAAGTAACTGACACCTCTAAAATAATTGTTGTTCATATTCAGATTATTATCGATTAACAAGGATATTTTCAGATTATAAAAAAAAATATAAAAACTTACTTGTTTGACCTTTTCGAAAGGCTTCATTTTTCTAAACTATCCCTAATCCGTTGGATCAGGATCACTATTAATTTAACCTTGATTTAATTCGAAAATTCAAGAACTGTGTATATCTGTTAACAATTCTTTTTGCATAGCTAAAACTAACAAGTATATTTTAATCTGTGTTATGCTTATGGATAGCGTCGAAGTAGTCAATGATCTACTAGTTGTCTGACTTATAAACGTGTTTATGGTGTGCACGAACACATTATGTAAATTAGTCGAATAAAAAAGGCCAGCTTTTCTCTTAATGCTCCCAAAGACATTCAGAAATACTAGAGAGTGGTAGAATACATATATAATGAGAGAGTGCGAAAGAAAAATTATAGATAGCTAAAAAATTATAGAGATCGATGACATTTTTAGTTACGGCCAGTTAGAATCATTACCAGATAATTCTTTTAAAAATCACTCAAGCTATATTTTAGTATGTATTTTGTGTTATATAAGAAAAGGCCCAATGAAAACGAACGTTGATTAATTCACATTTTGTATAATAATAGATTAGACGTGCAATAGTGCTTTATTTTTCGACTTACGTAAACTAAGTCTAATTTTTCGACTTACGTAAACTAAGTCTAATTTTTCGACTTACGTAAACTAAGTCTAATTTTTTGACTTACGTAAACTAAGTCTAATTTTTTGACTTACGTAAACTAAGTCTAATTTTTCGACTTACGTAAACTAAGATTAATTACTAAAGCTTTTTCGTAATTTCGAATAGGAAAGAATGATTTTACGTTAGATAATGTAAAAATTGAATAGAGAGATATTTCAATAAAAATTGAGACTTTGGTGTTTAATCGATGTAGCAATCCAGTAAGGTGTAATTAATTGTTTGTTTTTGCCTTTTTGGAAACAAAATTAAAAAATCAAAAGCCGGAAAGACCATTTTGCGTTAGATTTGCATAACTAATTTTAGTTTCTGTTAAAAAGTGAACATGTCAGTTTCGCAATAGTTATTTGTCATAATCTGAACATTGGTCGCTTAACTGATAATTCCCTAATATTGAATAACAAAAAAATTACAAAACATACTGTTGTCATTTTATTCCGGCAATTCGAAAATTGTTTTGTTTTTAATTAAATACCGCCAATTTGAGAGGGAGAGGACATATTGGGGAATATATCTCCAGGATGATCATTTAAACGTACATTGCAAACTTGCTCGCACGTGCTGAAAATCAATCATTTCTAAATGGATTAATTATGTGTTGATATTGTAATTCATTCCGACAGTACGTTATGTTTCATGTTGCTTTTTTGTTGATGCTAATGTTTTGCACAGGACACATACTGGCTCGTTAGACAAGCCATCTAAGGCGATGCCCGCATTAGGCAGCCCCTCTTCTGAGGCACATGTTGGAGTTTTGTACGAATCTCATTTTGCACTTTGTTTTTTTCTTTGTTTATCCACATCCCTGCGAACTAAATAAATCGTTTGATTATTAATATTACCTGCGCAAGCATAAAAATAAACAAAAAAACAGAAAAAAATATGACATAGATTAATTATATAAGTTTTGAGTCCAAAAGAACAATATCTTGCAATTTAATTAAAAATTACTGGCATTCAAAAAGAAAGACAGTATATTTTTTCTTTCCTTCATCGAAAACTGGTAATTTTATTTTATTTTAATTTTAACTCAATTTCCGAATAGAGAAAAATAATCACCTGCAATTACTTGGATGTTAACTTAATTGTTGATTTGTGTATTTCAGTCATTGAATACGTTGCATTTTCTGGCACACATTATTAATAGTCCGGTTTGAATGAAACCAAACGTTACCAATTGAGCGTTTATCTCTAGTTGTGATTAAGTTAAATATCCTTTTCTATATAAAGTTAAGTATGTGTATATATTGATATATTTATATGTATTTGATTCACCGCTAAACGAATTTAGCGATTATTTTGAATTTTTGGCGCAGAGCTGATAGGCGTAAGATATTGTAATGTGGGCTATATTTAGTTTGATTTAGTTTTACGTAAAAGGAGCACAGAGAGGGTTGAAACCTCTAGTGAAAATTCAGGTACCTTCGATTTTTGAGAAACTTTTACAATAGGTATTAGCCATGAATTATTAAATATTTCCCAACTTTCTTTGAATAATTTTAAAGAGTATTTAGAGGAGCATATGTGAACAATATTTTATCAATTGTTTATTCATTACTACCAAGAAAAGAAAAGGGGTACCAGTAAATGATACGAAACGAGAAAATATCCTTACAGGTAAGCTTAAAGATAAAAATACGTGAGGAGAATTGAATTGAAACGTTTTAGTTGACGCGAAAGGTAGATTGTTTTTCTATGCATCTCTTAGTATTGCTATTAATTATGACGATAACACTCAACATACATTGATGTTGAGTGGGAGTTGCATAATTCAGCAGAAATGTATTGGTTTGTTATTGTATATACTTAAGCATTACATAATGACATTATTTAAAATAAACAATATTGAATAATACTAATAGAAGTAATAATCTCAATACTTATAGAAGTAATAATCTATAAACTAATTGTTGTAGACCCGTGCTAGGGTCACAAAGATAACAACCACAAATTGTGACAGGTTAAAATATACAATGTATTTATATCATAGCAATACAGTAACATCACTAAATGTGGTAGGAGATGGCCGGATTCCTATCATGCGGTAAAACATGATAGGAATGTCCTCTTTATTTATCTCTTTAAATATTTACAGAAAATATAAAAACAGATGTGGCACGAGGCCAAAAACGGGTATGGGGGACGAGTGGGGGTCGGGGGTCGTCCACTGGTCTATGCCCTAAAAAACTAGCTTCAATCACCACAATACCACATTTACTCTATGGACTTAATCTACTTAAAATATCCTCAGGTTGTTTCATGAATTTTATTTACAAAAGGAATATGTACAGAGTATGGTGATAGGGAGTGGGAGAACAAAAACTCAGCCTTAAAAAATCCCCACAAAATAAATAAAAATAAAAGGGATGTAAAAATAAAGAAAATAAATAAAATGCTAATTATAATAAGTTAGTATGGCCCCCACCCATCCTATCTAAGGTATGAACTGCTCACTGTCTTCCGGAACAACCGAAAGCAAGAGAGTCAGCTCCTAAGTGGGAGTGGGCGTTGCCTAGGGGGACAAAATAAATATTGGGTGTGGTTTTTTAAAGGGATGTGCGGTGTCCTCCAGGATAAAATACCATTAGGGCAGGCCAGGGATAAAGTAAATCGGGGAGCGGGCATCCTGGAGGAGTTCTGACACCTAAAATAAAGATGGAGAAACAGGACTCATTTGTACTACTAGCTATAGGGACTGATCCAACAATTGGATATTTATGACAAACTTGTCAAAAAGAAATACCTAAGGTCGGCGTGTGCCATGCTTAGGCAGGGAACACGAACTCAATTCTATTCCGTATGAACACACATAAACTAGCGGTGTGTATCCACCTACTTTAAAATAGCGAGAAGGGTAACCTCCTTCTATCACATTTCATTTTGATTTTAAGTTGATGCTTAAAATACGAAATTAAATCGTAATGAGAAGGCGGCACCCCACCACTCCCTATGTCTAAGCGTGAAGACCACACTACGAGTCTAGCTACGGCTAAAATCGCAAGTAACACTATTCGTTTCTCCCTGGGCCACAAAGGGTCCATGTTGAAAACAACGGATTCTAAATCCAGGCACGTCACCCGCTCGGGAACGATGCGAGCCGTCACCTCTTTGACATACGTCCAGTATTCACGCAGCTTGGAGCAGTTGAAAAAGGCGTGCTTGGCCGTTTCAATTTCATCATCCTCGCAACGTGGACAAAAAGGGTCCATACTTAGACCAATACTGAAGCGTATGCCATTAAGGGGTACTACATTTCGAACTAATCGCCAGGTTAGAGAAAACTCAGTATTGTTAAGATAACTCCGGCCTGGCGCCCAATTCCACTGAGAGCGAACCTCCTCCTCCGACAATCCAAGTCGCCCCCCAAGTGGATCCAAAGCGGTCCCCACCACTAACTCCCGATATAGTGTTTTCCTAGACCGGGCGAGGTCACTGGACCCCGGCAGCACTCTGAGCGCAGTTCGGCATTCGTTGAAGAACCGCGATTGACCCCTTGGCTTACGACGGCATTCAGCCAAATGATCAGGGATGAGGTTGGGAAAAGCCTTCTCAACTGCAGGGCCCCACGCGGACTCCTCTGTCAAAGTTCTACTCAGGAATGTTAACCTCTCGGCATATAAATGGCTCGCCAAGTCGGGCATTCCCAAGCCCCCAACATCAGGACGTTGAGTACAGACCTGTCTACAGACTAGCGGCTTTCTCTTATCCCACAAAAGCTAGAAAAGCATACGCGTTAAAGCCGTCAAGCGGTCCGCAGGCAGAGGTAGTACAGCCAATCGGTAAAGGATAAGAGGAAAGACGTACATGGCGCACGCCTCAGCTCGACCTTTAAGGGAAAGCCCCCTTCGAAGCCAAATCCTTACAGACGCTTCGACCTTAGACTGTACTTCCGACCAATTCTTATCAAGCTGGAGACCCGGTCCGAACCACACGCCGAGGATCCGAACCGGGCCATCGGACCAGTTGAAAAGACCCGGCAGCGCAGCCGCGCCACTCCAGGCAGCCAACCTTAGGCCATTGGATTTACTAAGGTTGACCACGGCCCCTGTAACATCTTCATACCTTTTGAGTGCCTTAGTTACCGTGGAGATGTCTCGACGGCACGAGACGAACACGGTAACATCATCGGCATACGCGGAGACCCTGGCTCGAGCACCACCAGGAAGAGCGATACCGCGTAGGGTGAGTCCAGCCTCCCCTTGCCTCAGCTTGCGCAGGAAGGGCTCCAACGCCAGAACGTAGAGGAGAGGAGACAACGGACACCCCTGACGTACCGACCGAGAAACAGCAAACGATTCCGATCGCATCCCGTTTACCTGCACCACTGCCGTCGGGCTGTGATACAGCATGGAAATCCATCTGCGGAAGTCCGGTGTAAAACCGGCGGTTTCTAAAACAGATCCAAAGAACCGATGGTCAACCCTATCAAAAGCTTTGGACTGATCTAAATTGATCAGCGCGGCTTTGGTGTCGCCTTCTAACCCCTCTAAGATCGTGCGTATCAGATGCAAGTTGTTCTGAATCGATCTCCCCTTCACAGCATAATTCTGATCAGGTTCAATCAATTCACCAATAACAGCCTGCAACCGATTTGCAAGAACTTTGGCCAAAATCTTTAAATCTGTATTTAACAGAGTTATGGGCCTATAGTCATCTAAACCGCCAACATGCTCGCCCTTTTTCTTAAGCAATGTGATCACTCCCCTGGTGACTTGACCAGGGATAGAACCCTGTGCAAACCAGTGGTTTAACACATCCGTCAGAATAGGTACGAACATGTGCGACAGCCTCAAGAACAATTCATAGGGCAAACCATCAAGTCCCGGAGATTTGTCGTAGCCGACCTGCTTCAACGCAGTCAGGACCTCACATTCTGTAATGTGCCCATCACAACTAGCCGCTTGAGCCGCCTCCAGGCGGGGCGAACCGGCCAAATAGTTGCCAAACTCCTCGACGCGGAGTCTGGACAGTTGGGTGAAGCGATCCGCGAAATGCTCCCGAAACCCCTCACAAATATCCCGAGCCGACACAAGGGTGTGTCCTTCCGGGCTTTGAATTTGACGAATATAGCCGTCCGAGTTGCGACATAGTGGAGCTCTACGCTCTGCAGCGTCAACATTCACGGCATCGTTGGACACTCTTTCTAACCTAGCCCTGACTACTTGACCTTCATACCGCTCGTTAGCCGAACGTTTCAGGTCCCCCTTAGCTAAGTTTATGGCTAGAGAATCCCCCTTCCACCGCCCGGGCCAGCTTATTTTCTAAACGCTTTTCTGTTTCAGCCTTATTTAAGGCGAGGCGTTGGCTATATTTGACAGAAAAGCTCCTAATGCCACATTTAGCGTTAACCCACCACTTACTCCCGGTTACCGCCCCCACTAATCCCTTTTGAAAATTAAGTGTTAGCCTGTCCCGGAAGTCACGTATCTCCAGTAAGGAGGTATTTAACTTCCAGTACCCAGCTAACTTATGGGTTTTAGGTTCTATTTCCATACTGGCCACAAGTAATTTGTGGTCAGAATGGACTAACCAGTGGAACATGGGACAAGAGATATAATCTACTTTGCCTCTTCTCACTAACAATCGATCCAAGTAAGTACTTGAAACGGAAGGCCTGCTAGAAAGCCACGTCCACCACTCCCGCCCGGGTGATCGACATGAAACCTATCGACCAGATCACATTCAGTTATCAGATCAGAAAGGCTGGTCTCACACCCACCAGACCCTCTAGGCCCACCCACCTTATCTATTTTGGGATCAAGGATGGCATTCCAATCCCCCAGTAAAATTAACCGCTTTGAACCCCCGAGGAACCCCTCCAAACCCCGGAAAAAGAGAGCCCTCTCCCGAGCGATATTGGGCGCATAAACCGCGACGATTCGAAATGCGGCACTTTTTACGGCAACATCGGCCACGACCAGTCTGCCATCAGCATCCGCGTGAACAACGTTTACACTTGCGGACAGGGTGCGTCTTACTAACTAGGTAACTCCCCTAGCACAACGGTCACCGAAAGCTGAAAAAACATCGAAATGCTTCGACAGCAGTCGGTGATCGT
Source organism: Sepiola atlantica (assembly GCA_963556195.1). Lineage (NCBI taxonomy): Eukaryota > Metazoa > Mollusca > Cephalopoda > Sepiida > Sepiolidae > Sepiola > Sepiola atlantica. The sequence continues at coordinate 57,365,976 of OY744529.1, read as the reverse complement.
CGATCGAATCATAGTGAGTTTCCTGTAACGCAGCCACATCTATGTCAAAAGACATGAGGACCCCAGTATGCGTTTAGCTTTGCTTAAACACCTCATGCCCCTTGTGTTCAGGCTTCCTAAAACTAAGTTCGCGGCCATCTGCACTAATCAGTGTCAACCACCGGTCTGAAGTCGTTCGGGACGAGGATGCCGCAGGCATTAGCCATGTTACCCGTTAGTAAGTCGGACGTAACCCGTCCGTCTCGGGTAATGCCTCCGACATCCAATGGAAAGGTGAGTTTGAGGGCCCTATAAAAACAAGGGTGGACGTACATGGGGACCCTCCTTTCGCAATCTTTTCTCAGCTGTTTGAGGGAGTCATGGGTATCATCCACCAGTTTCAGACCCGGAATTGCTTCTTGGCGGCCTCAACCATTTTCCAAAGGCTTTTCGTCCGGCCTTCCCTGGTCTTTCGGATGAAAGTGATGATCAAAGGGGCATGTGGAAAATTTGGGGGCTTGCTGACATCCAGCTCCTGGGTCTGAGTGAGGAGCTGCAGCGGCCGCACGATTTTTAGCTGTCTCGAGTTGAGATTGGCAGCGACAAGGTGAAAATCTGCTTCGCTGATCTGGTCCCCTGGCAAGAAGGAGAGCTTTCGGGTTTTTTCCTTCCTCACTGGGGAACGAGAAGCAGACCTGCTGCTAATTTTGGGCTCCGGCGTTTTATCTTGAGACAGAGAGCGGGAGCTAGTTGGGGTAGAATCAACAGGGGAGGGGGATTTCTGCTCAGTATTAGGAGTAGAGGGTTGGGATTCAGGAGTCTGAGCAGAAGAGATGGTCATCTCTTCAGACGTTGGGGCAGGGGATTGGGGCCCAGCCTCTTTAACTTTCTTAGCCTTTTTTGTGGCTCTTTTCAACTCCCTAAATTCCTGTTTCTCTGTCTCTGGAGCCGGCCCAGCGTCATCTTCCATTTTGTTTTCGTCTTCTTTCTCCCCTTCCGAGTCTGATGATGTCAAGGGGACCGTCTGCTTCCTTTTACTTGCCGCTGCCAATCCAGATGTTGAAGGCTGCAGCTCCTTGGTGGGAATATCAAGATTTCACGACAATGTGGGTAGCCGCCCCCCTTTTTCACCCGGGGGCTGCACCTTTTTGGAGGAGGACTGCTCCGGACTGGAACTTGGTTCTTCGGTGGGGATGGTCTTTCCACCTTTCACCACCTTGCTCCAGACTTCTTTTGTTGTTGTTGTTGTTGTTGTTGTTGCAGTGCCTCCTCCGGTCGTTGGTGGAGGAGCTGCTGGTGCCACTGACGTCGCTTTCACTCCCGGGCCTTGAGCAGAAGGGGTCTTCTTAGGTGGAAATTTCTTCGGGCAGGCTTTCGCCATATGCCCCTTCTGCTTACAATGCCAACAATGTGGCCTCCTGCCTTCGACGATGACACTCATTGTCCAGGTGTCGCACTTGAGTAGGGGTGGGATATTATTGAAGCCGTCTCAGTCAACTCTCATATTTATTTTGTAGTCCCCTACCATAAGGTTACGGGGATCACGGACCGGAACTATAGCTTCGACGTCCCCATACTGACTTAGGACAGCACCAAGCTGTTCTGAGCTAATATAGCAGGGGACGCCAAGGACGGTGACTAAAGTCCTTCTCCTACTCAAGTACTCCGGCCTGAGAATGAGATTTTTAAATCTCAGGTCGGCTCTGGACACTTTTTCTGCTTCCTGTTCACTTGGAAGCAGAATATCCCAAGTGGCGAACCCTTTGCGGCACACATAAGATGCTGGGACTGTAAGCCCCCACAGAAGGTCCGCCATTTGATTAACTTCGACCCCAGCCAACCCCTTGGTTTTGGTGTCGATGGTGACTAGCGATACTATTCTTTTCGCTAGTCGATCCACCGCACCTGGAGCTGCTTTGATGTTGTTACCGTCGGTCAATTGTTTGTATTTTTCATCAAACAACCGACGGTACTCTTCGGGGCTTAGCTGGGACTGGGGTCCCCACTTGTCCTGAGTTGCTGAGAGGGCAGGAGATGCTGATACTGTAGGTGATGGTGGTGATACAGGCGGCGTCTTCTGCCGGGAGGGATGGTCCTGTCCTGGCTGGACAAACTTTGAGTATGAGGGAGAGACGGCCACTCTTTCGGAGATGCCAAAGGATTGGACACCTTTGGAGTGGCCAACTTGGTCCCACCTCCTCTTTGCTGGCGGCACCAACTGCTCCAGATTTTATTTCTGGTCCAGCAACCCCCTTCGTCCTCGGTCTGGATTGTCTTCCATCGGTTTTCGTTGGGCTTTTGTTTGGTGCCCTCATACTGTTGCTGCTGCTACTGCGGCTACTACTGCTACTGTTGGTAACTGGAACTCCAAACAGCTCATAGTCCATTTCGGTCATTTGAATCTGAGCAGCCCCCCGGTCGCTTGGCTATGGCGGCTAATCTGGATCGGTGGCTCCTTCCTTTTGGAGCTCTACCGACCTGGCTGGTCGTAATTCTACAGACAGGAGACTTTACCTCCTGCGAGCAGGCGGGCTGACGGTTAAAGCCCGTCGACCAACTGGTGTGATGGGTAGTCTCTCCCACCGACCCAGATCACCTCTCCCAGCTGAGCTAAAACCTACGCTGCCGGGGTCAGCAACGTTGAAATCATTAGCAGAGTTGCCGTAGAATTCGGCAAACTCTGAATTACTTGCAGGGGACAGCACTGCCGTAGATACTGGGCATGTCGCCTAAGTCGTCAAACCCGTACATATAGTCTTGGCCTACTCCGGCCCCCAGATGTTTTTTAGGCATCTGGGAACCAGAGACCGAGCTAGGCACTAAGCCTTCGCCGGAGCCCGGTCCAGTCCTCCCCTCTTCCGTTTTGCCATGCACAACGGCAGAATAAAAACAAAACGCGTATTATGTTTTTAGGTAAAAAAAGAAAAAAAAAAAAAAATTCGAAAATAAAACCAGTTCTGAACCCGGCTCTAACCCGCCGATTTGGAGATGGAAGAACGTTTGCTAAATGTTACTCTAGCTGTTCAACCAAATCCGCCCAGCTGCTTAAGTTGTGCCTGGGTTCAGAACAAACCTAAAAACAAGAAGAAAATAATCTCAGTTAGTGCCCAAAAGGGGCTATACGAATCACCCAAGAGGGGTAAACACCCAAAAGGGGTGAGAAGAACAATGGTGCCCAAAAGGGGCTTGCCCAGGAGACAGAGAGAGTCCCCGGTCAAAAAGGAGCACAAGAGGCCAAGTAGCGTGTACCTCCCAAGTAATAATCCAAAACAATAATCCTGGGGTAAAAAATAACGACGTCAAGCATCTCTCCGGCAATTTTGGAAACTGTGCTTTGTCTTGATAGGAAAGTGCTCTGTTGAGTCTTTGCAACCATGGTATTTATTATAGATTGTTGCTTCCATTAGTTCTTCAATAGGGGTGATTTGTACCCCACAACACTAATACAAGTAATAATCCCAATACTAATACAAGTAATAATCTCAGTACTAATACAAGTAATAATCCCAATACTAATACAAGTAATAATCTCAATACTAATACAAGTAATAATCTCAATACTAATACAAGTAATAATCTCAATACTAATACAAGTAATAATCTCAATACTAATACAAGTAATAATCTCAATACTAATACAAGTAATAATCCCAATACTAATACAAGTAATAATATCAATACTAATACAAGTAATAATCTCAATACTAATACAAGTAATAATCTCAGTACTAATACAAGTAATAATCCCAATACTAATACAAGTAATAATCTCAATACTAATACAAGTAATAATCTCAATACTAATACAAGTAATAATATCAATGCTAATACAAGTAATAATCACAATACTAATACAAGTAATAATATCAATACTAATACAAGTAATAATCTCAATACTAATACAAGTAATAATCCCAATACTAATACAAGTAATAATCTCAATACTAATACAAGTAATAATCTCAGTACTAGTACAAAGGAAGCTATAATTTTAAATTAAAATATAACTTTAGAAACAACGCTGGAATTTTGAAGCGGACATAATATCTACAACTTTATGTCTAAATATATGTTGATTAAAAATATTTAAATGAATTTACACCATTGCTGAAAAATAATAAAAGAGAAGAATTGAAAAGGATCGAAATAAAGTACAAAATGGATGGTCGAAAAAGTAGTAGAATAAAGTGACATTAATGTATGATGATATCATATGCATTCGTTTTGGTGGGGGTTGTTATATACACGCATAGCGGGAATTATTTGGCTTTACCTTTGTATAGACCAGAAGTTCTACGTAGTACGCTCTGTGCACAAGACAAAACATGAACGGAGTTCTATAATCAAAACTTATGGCAATACACCGAGTTGTTAACACAATCTTTGCTTTTTGCGTTACCTCAGAAAGATTCATCTTATGTTTTCCTTTCTCATGAAGTTTGGCTTTAAGCTTACACTTGAAGTGATATTTTTTTAGAAAGCATTTTTAATTCTGATAATCTATACTTATTTGATTATAACGACAGACTATATGCACGCATTACATCTAACTAATAATGATTAATTAATAATCTCCAATGATTCTTCCAGCAGATGAATTTGGATCATCAAAATATACAGCATAATTTGGATCATCAAAATATACAGCATAATTTGGATCATCAAAATATACAGCATAATTTGGATCATCAAAATATACAGCATAATTTGGATCATCAAAATATACAGCATAATTTGGATCATCAAAATATACAGCATAATTTGGATCATCAAAATATACAGCATAATTTGGATCATCAAAATATACAGCATAATTTGGATCATCAAAATATACAGCATAAATCAGGAAAGCCATAATGATACGTGCTACACTAGAAAATCATTAAAGTGGCAAGAACAAATATTTAATATAATTGATTGTTAAAATACTGTTTTGTTTTTAATTTGTATAAATCTGAACTTTACGTTCAAATGTTTCTCGCCATTGTTTTATAATTGGTCTTATTAAATTATTCAAGAGTACGTTTCGACTTTTTATTATTGCTTTCTAAAAGAATATTGAAATTTTATTTTTAGTATTTTTTAGTATGAAATGTTTTTGTGTGTATAACAACTTTTTTAAAAGTACAAAATATGTTTGGCGCAGCAACATTAAAACCGTTTTAAACATTTAATTAAAGTTTATTTCTCATCATTTTAGATAATAAATTATGATTTTATTCCAAAACAATAAATGTTAAAACTTGTATCACTACAATCAAAATGAAGATTTTCAAGTAAACAAAGAAGGCCGCAAAAATTACAAAAAATAAAAACCTACGGTAGACTTTTTAAAGCATAGTAGTACTACGTGGAGGTTGAAGTCGTACTTAGACCAAGAAAGAGAGAAAGGAGGGGGTTGGGATTGCAGTGAAAAGACTGAATCGGACCAGATTATTTTAAAATTCAGAGAATAGTTTCTACTGTCCAGACTGTAACGGTGATCGAATCTACGATGCTACTGAGAAACGTGTGAACTATTTACGTCGTGTTGCAAGCACCCAATCTTCAGCGATAACCACAAGACATCTGGTGTAAATATGTACATGAACAAACACTATAAGCAATACGATAAGCAATACGATAACAAGAAAGATGCCTGTCTGTCACAATAATACAATTAACCAAATCGAGTGACATCACAAATGAGAACAGCATATCATATATGATCATTTATTCACAAATGAGAACAGCATATCATATATGATCATTTATTCACAAATGAGAACAGCATATCATATATGATCATTTATTCACAAATGAGAACAGCATATCATATATGATCATTTATTCACAAATGAGAACAGCATATCATATATGATCATTTATTCACAAATGAGAACAGCATATCATATATGATCATTTATTCACAAATGAGAACAGCATATCATATATGATCATTTATTCACAAATGAGAACAGCATATCATATATGATCATTTATTCACAAATGAGAACAGCATATCATATATGATCATTTATTCACAAATGAGAACAGCATATCATATATGATCATTTATTCACAAATGAGAACAGCATATCATATATGATCATTTATTCACAAATGAGAACAGCATATCATATATGATCATTTATTCACAAATGAGCACAGCATATCATATACGATCATTTATTCACAAATGAGAACAGCATATCATATACGATCATTTATTCACAAATGAGAACAGCATATCATATATGATCATTTATTTACAAATGAGAACAGCATATCATATATGATCATTTATTCACAAATGAGAACAGCATATCATATATGATCATTTATTCAAAAATGAGAACAGCATATCATATATGATCATTTATTCACAAATGAGAACAGCATATCATATATGATCATTTATTCACAAATAAGAACAGCATATCATATATGATCATTTATTCACAAATGAGAACAGCATATCATATATGATCATTTATTCACAAATGAGAACAGCATATCATATATGATCATTTATTCACAAATGAGAACAGCATATCATATATGATCATTTATTCACAAATGAGAACAGCATATCATATATGATCATTTATTCACAAATGAGAACAGCATATCATATATGATCATTTATTCACAAATGAGAACAGCATATCATATATGATCATTTATTCACAAATGAGAACAGCATATCATATATGATCATTTATTCACAAATGAGAACAGCATATCATATATGATCATTTATTCACAAATGAGAACAGCATATCATATATGATCATTTATTCACAAATGAGAACAGCATATCATATATGATCATTTATTCACAAATGAGAACAGCATATCATATATGATCATTTATTCACAAATGAGAACAGCATATCATATATGATCATTTATTCACAAATGAGAACAGCATATCATATATGATCATTTATTCACAAATGAGAACAGCATATCATATATGATCATTTATTCACAAATGAGAACAGCATATCATATATGATCATTTATTCACAAATGAGAACAGCATATCATATATGATCATTTATTCACAAATGAGAACAGCATATCATATACGATCATTTATTCACAAATGAGCACAGCATATCATATATGATCATTTATTCACAAATGAGAACAGCATATCATATATGATCATTTATTCACAAATGAGAACAGCATATCATATATGATCATTTATTCACAAATGAGAACAGCATATCATATATGATCATTTATTCACAAATGAGAACAGCATATCATATATGATCATTTATTCACAAATGAGAACAGCATATCATATATGATCATTTATTCACAAATGAGAACAGCATATCATATATGATCATTTATTCACAAATGAGAACAGCATATCATATATGATCATTTATTCACAAATGAGAACAGCATATCATATATGATCATTTATTCACAAATGAGAACAGCATATCATATATGATCATTTATTCACAAATGAGAACAGCATATCATATATGATCATTTATTCACAAATGAGAACAGCATATCATATATGATCATTTATTCACAAATGAGAACAGCATATCATATATGATCATTTATTCACAAATGAGAACAGCATATCATATATGATCATTTATTCACAAATGAGAACAGCATATCATATATGATCATTTATTCACAAATGAGAACAGCATATCATATATGATCATTTATTCACAAATGAGAACAGCATATCATATATGATCATTTATTCACAAATGAGAACAGCATATCATATATGATCATTTATTCACAAATGAGAACAGCATATCATATATGATCATTTATTCACAAATGAGAACAGCATATCATATATGATCATTTATTCACAAATGAGAAAAGCATATCATATATGATCATTTATTCACAAATGAGAACAGCATATCATATATGATCATTTATTCACAAATGAGAACAGCATATCATATATGATCATTTATTCACAAATGAGAACAGCATATCATATATGATCATTTATTCACAAATGAGAACAGCATATCATATATGATCATTTATTCACAAATGAGAACAGCATATCATATATGATCATTTATTCACAAATGAGAACAGCATATCATATATGATCATTTATTCACAAATGAGAACAGCATATCATATATGATCATTTATTCACAAATGAGAACAGCATATCATATATGATCATTTATTCACAAATGAGAACAGCATATCATATATGATCATTTATTCACAAATGAGAACAGCATATCATATATGATCATTTATTCACAAATGAGAACAGCATATCATATATGATCATTTATTCACAAATGAGAACAGCATATCATATATGATCATTTATTCACAAATGAGAACAGCATATCATATATGATCATTTATTCACAAATGAGAACAGCATATCATATATGATCATTTATTCACAAATGAGAACAGCATATCATATATGATCATTTATTCACAAATGAGAACAGCATATCATATATGATCATTTATTCACAAATGAGAACAGCATATCATATATGATCATTTATTCACAAATGAGAACAGCATATCATATATGATCATTTATTCACAAATGAGAACAGCATATCATATATGATCATTTATTCACAAATGAGAACAGCATATCATATATGATCATTTATCTACAAATGAGAACAGCATATCATATATGATCATTTATTCACAAATGAGAACAGCATATCATATATGATCATTTATTCACAAATGAGAACAGCATATCATGTATGATCATCTATTCACAAATGAGAACAGCATATCATATATGATCATTTATTCACAAATGAGAAAAGCATATCATATATGATCATTTATTCACAAATGAGAACAGCATATCATATATGATCATTTATTCACAAATGAGAACAGCATATCACATATGATCATTTATTCTACAAATGAGAACAGCATATCATATATGATCATTTATTCACAAATGAGAACAGCATATCATATATGATCATTTATTCACAAATGAGAACAGCATATCATATATGATCATTTATTCACAAATGAGAACAGCATATCATATATGATCATTTATTCACAAATGAGAACAGCATATAATATATGATCATTTATTCACAAATGAGAACAGCATATCATATATGATCATTTATTCACAAATGAGAACAGCATATCATATATGATCATTTATTCACAAATATTTTCGCAGAGATTGAGAATTAATGCTTATTTTATTAAGATATCTTTTATATGTTATGATTATATAAAGTTGAGTTATTCAACGTGTGTGTTCCTAAGACTGTTTACTACATAATTTAATGACACAAAATAAATTCTAAGATATGATTTAGGTCTGCGATTTAGCTATGTTTAAAAAAAATATTTTTATTATTTCAATTAGTTCGAATTTATGATGGACTGAATAAGTCACCACCTCTATTTATCTATGTATTTTTCTCGCCACCTCTCACTCTATGTTCAGTTAACCACTTACTAATATTTCGTAATGTCTCTGTGAGCATTTTATGCAGCACTGACTGTATTCTTAAAGCATCCGTCAACTAATTTAGACACCACAAAAACTTATGTAAATTAGATGACAAAATTATAAGACTCTATATTTCTATATCAGAATAATAAAGAATAATAATACGTTTATATCATAATAATGCTGTTGCTGATATGACACATTTTATGAATTTCCGAATGAAATCAAAGTACTATAAATAGTAGCAGTGGTTGTGACTCAACAGCTACGTTTTATATTAAACGGGGTAATAATACCTGGTACTGTGGAATGATCGCCGTCCATTTGCCTGTCACGCATGTAAAATGCAGAAAATGGAATTTCTAAATATTAAATCAAACTGCTGAAACCATTATTGTAATTTGTTCTGTTTCTCAGACATTCCGATCTCTTCTGACTCTTATTGTTAATATGTTATTTTAAACCCCCAATATAACCTACATGTAATTTAAATAGTAAATAAAGGAAAATAGATTTCGAATTACGTTATAATTAAGCTAATTTGCTTTCTAGGCCCGCAAATATTTGATGCTATAAACCCAAATACAAAAGAACAACAATAACACAAAACTAAATTTTAAAGTAAGAAGTCAGAGGAAAAATAATTGGAGTATTTCTCTTTCTCTTTCTTTCTATCACACATCGTAATGGGATGTTACAGTTAGATTTGAAAACCAAATGTGAGATACATCGTTTCCTTTTTCTATTTCATGTGACTAAAATGGATATTTCCATCGTTAATGAAACAAAAGTGTATTTATAAGTACGAAGATTTATATTTTATTCCGAAGGTTTGTGTGAGGGAAGTATAGATACGATACGAACGAACGTAAAACCTTACATGCTTGTATAAGCTACTCTCTTTCTTTCTCCGTTCGTTTAGCTTGCACTTTCTTTTTCGCCGTCCGCATAATAAAGAAAAACATGATTTCAGATAAATGTGTGAATTTTACTTTTTCTAACCAATGGAAATGCTCCATGTGCGTTCGAAGCGATGAATTTAGCGAGCCAATGTGAAAATACACATTCTTATCAAAACAGGAACGCAACAACCCCAAATCCAGTAGAACGAAAGAGAAAGTTCAGTTAACAGAGTCAAGGCATCCAGTGAAGATAACATTACGCCCGATTGGCCTTTCGAGGACTCGGGAAGCAAACTACTACCTTTATTCAACACACTCACGCATAACAAATGGCAACATATTTACACATTAACGAAGTTTGCATACGCACAATGTTTCCTGAACTTATACAAACATTCACACACACACACACAAACGGCAGAATATATACGCACCGACGGAAAGCAAATGAATACTCACTCACACAAATTCACATATATTCAAACAGTGACAACACAAAGGCAATAAATACGCACACAATGCTGCACTGTCTTTTTCTCACACACCTATATTCACACAGGAAACACACATATAGACATACACACTTCTAACACTCGTTTTCTTTTCCTCACTAGACATTCTACAAGCAAGAACTTGAAACTTTTTTAACGAAGTATTATTCTCGCAAAATATCTTTCACATCAGTGTAAAATTGTTAATATATAAATATGTTTTATTTTTGAACCATGTTTTTCATTTTTATTTCACAACATCATGTTAGTGAATCTAGCACTTGCTACATGGTAATCCATTCTCAATCAGCTATAACATGCATTCTTTGTTATTTGACACTTATAAACATATAAATTATCAACGTGTGTCTTGGTACATTCACAAAGCCTCGACCGTCTTCTACATCCTATACAAGCCAGGATCCACGCTATGAATTCTCCCCTTATTTCTCCAGTTTATTTACCAATTACCCGATTTTAACTTGGCAAGCTGCGATCTAATTGAGCCTATATTATTACTAACCTTCCTGGTATTCATATTGCTATCCATATTTTTGCATCTTGCATTAAAATTTGTCTATTTTTTAGCTATTTTAAAATAATCTAACAGACGAATATTAAGTTTAAATTGACGATATTTTATTAAACACAAACGTGAATAATTAAACAGTCCTCACACAAGCCCGTTTTCACAGATAGAGCTTTGGAATTGTCTTCCAAATAAGACTCTTCAAGTGTAAGTAAAAAATGTAAAATTGTAATAAAAACAATTGTAGTTCTATTGGATGTGATTCACTCAACAGTTATTAAAGTGAATCCATCAAACGGTCGTTAGAAATTTAAAAAAAAACTTTTGGGAATGTAGTCATTTTATCTCATTCTTTATGCAGTTTTGTATGTTTATATATTTGTATGTTTATATATTTGTATGTTTATATATTTGTATGTTTATATATTTGTATGTTTATATATTTGTATGTTTATATATTTGTATGTTTATATATTTGTATGTTTATATATTTGTATGTTTATATATTTGTATGTTTATATATTTGTATGTTTATATATTTGTATGTTTATATATTTGTATGTTTATATATTTGTATGTTTATATATTTGTATGTTTATATATTTGTATGTTTATATATTTGTATGTTTATATATTTGTATGTTTATATATTTGTATGTTTATATATTTGTATGTTTATATATTTGTATGTTTATATATTTGTATGTTTATATATTTGTATGTTTATATATTTGTATGTTTATATATTTGTATGTTTATATATTTGTATGTTTATATATTTGTATGTTTATATATTTGTATGTTTATATATTTGTATGCTTATATATTTGTATGTTTATATATTTGTATGCTTATATATTTGTATGTTTATATATTTGTATGCTTATATATTTGTATGTTTATATATTTGTATGTTTATATATTTGTATGTTTATATATTTGTATGTTTATATATTTGTATGTTTATATATTTGTATGTTTATATATTTGTATGTTTATATATTTGTATGTTTATATATTTGTATGTTTATATATTTGTATGTTTATATATTTGTATGTTTATATATTTGTATGTTTATATATTTGTATGTTTATATATTTGTATGTTTATATATTTGTATGTTTATATATTTGTATGTTTATATATTTGTATGTTTATATATTTGTATGTTTATATATTTGTATGTTTATATATTTGTATGTTTATATATTTGTATGTTTATATATTTGTATGTTTATATATTTGTATGTTTATATATTTGTATGTTTATATATTTGTATGTTTATATATTTGTATGTTTATATATTTGTATGTTTATATATTTGTATGTTTATATATTTGTATGTTTATATATTTGTATGTTTATATATTTGTATGTTTATATATTTGTATGTTTATATATTTGTATGTTTATATATTTGTATGTTTATATATTTGTATGTTTATATATTTGTATGTTTATATATTTGTATGTTTATATATTTGTATGTTTATATATTTGTATGTTTATATATTTGTATGTTTATATATTTGTATGTTTATATATTTGTATGTTTATATATTTGTATGTTTATATATTTGTATGTTTATATATTTGTATGTTTATATATTTGTATGTTTATATATTTGTATGTTTATATATTTGTATGTTTATATATTTGTATGTTTATATATTTGTATGTTTATATATTTGTATGTTTATATATTTGTATGTTTATATATTTGTATGTTTATATATTTGTATGTTTATATATTTGTATGTTTATATATTTGTATGTTTATATATTTGTATGTTTATATATTTGTATGTTTATATATTTGTATGTTTATATATTTGTATGTTTATATATTTGTATGTTTATATATTTGTATGTTTATATATTTGTATGTTTATATATTTGTATGTTTATATATTTGTATGTTTATATATTTGTATGTTTATATATTTGTATGTTTATATATTTGTATGTTTATATATTTGTATGTTTATATATTTGTATGTTTATATATTTGTATGTTTATATATTTGTATGTTTATATATTTGTATGCTTATATATTTGTATGTTTATATATTTGTATGCTTATATATTTGTATGTTTATATATTTGTATGCTTATATATTTGTATGTTTATATATTTGTATGTTTATATATTTGTATGTTTATATATTTGTATGTTTATATATTTGTATGTTTATATATTTGTATGTTTATATATTTGTATGTTTATATATTTGTATGTTTATATATTTGTATGTTTATATATTTGTATGTTTATATATTTGTATGTTTATATATTTGTATGTTTATATATTTGTATGTTTATATATTTGTATGTTTATATATTTGTATGTTTATATATTTGTATGTTTATATATTTGTATGTTTATATATTTGTATGTTTATATATTTGTATGTTTATATATTTGTATGTTTATATATTTGTATGTTTATATATTTGTATGTTTATATATTTGTATGTTTATATATTTGTATGTTTATATATTTGTATGTTTATATATTTGTATGTTTATATATTTGTATGTTTATATATTTGTATGTTTATATATTTGTATGTTTATATATTTGTATGTTTATATATTTGTATGTTTATATATTTGTATGTTTATATATTTGTATGTTTATATATTTGTATGTTTATATATTTGTATGTTTATATATTTGTATGTTTATATATTTGTATGTTTATATATTTGTATGTTTATATATTTGTATGTTTATATATTTGTATGTTTATATATTTGTATGTTTATATATTTGTATGTTTATATATTTGTATGTTTATATATTTGTATGTTTATATATTTGTATGTTTATATATTTGTATGTTTATATATTTGTATGTTTATATATTTGTATGTTTATATATTTGTATGTACAAGATTTACTCCTAAACCAATTAACCTATCATTATGAATTTTTGATCACGACTAATAGGCGTAAGATGTTAAAATGTGGTATACATTTATTTCAATTTAGCCTTATGAAAAAGGGTTGAATAGGATGGACGCCTTTCGTGAAAATTCAGATACCTCCGATTAAAAAAAATAATAATAGGAATCAATGGATAAATATTCCCCTAATTTCAGATTCTTCGAAGTATATTAAATGATGTTTAGGAGAACAACATGAGCAAAACAAAATTCAAATAAATCCGATTTGAATTGAATTTTATCCATTGTTGTCAGATACTAATAAGTTATAAGATACCAATAAGTTATAACATACCAATAAGTTATAACATACCAATAAGTTATAAGATACTAATAAGTTATAAGATACCAATAAGTTATAACATACCAATAAGTTATAACATACGAATAAGTTATAAGATACTAATAAGTTATAAGATACCAATAAGTTATAACATACGAATAAGTTATAAGATACGAATAAGTTATAAGATACCAATAAGTTATAACATACCAATAAGATTCATTGAATTTACATTTCATCTTTAGACTCATTAAGAAAACGCTTAAATTCTAGACATGTTCTAAAATCAAAATCATGTAATGAATTTTGATAAAAAATAGAATAAGGATTCTATACATAAGCTTTACTAACATTATATCGACATAAAAGTGGTGCCAAGCTGTTCTATTCGGGGGATTAATTTTACCCGTCCTGGGCGGGTATTCGTCATGATAAATTCAAGAGCAAGGTTTTCCTCCTCCCGCAATTCTATTTTTAGGGGAATGATATTCAGGAGATACGAAATGTCTTGCTATTGAAGAAAGCAGTTTTATTTGGGCCTCGGCTTCATCGTTTCGTCTAAGAGGATCGTATTTGCTGTCATATAGTTCGTAAAACTGATTTATTAAGATTGAATGGCTTTCTATAGTGGCACTTTAGTGTCCATCACTAATCGTCCCAAGTAGAGCCCTCACCGCCATTTTTCAGTTGGATAATTTGTATAAATGTATTCCAGATGTTATTCGTGTAAAGTCACTGTGAGTTATACGACTATCTACTTGGATTTGAATCCGATGAAGCAGTTAATCCAAATGAAGGAGGGCGGGATAACATTGGGCGCCATCATTTCACTCAAGTGTCATTAGTCGTAACTTGTTCACCATCTTCCATGTCAACATCATCTCGTGCTTTCAAGAATCAGCTTAAAGAGTGGGGTTTTCTGAACCATCCTTTTTATCATATAACCAATCACTTCCTCAAGCAAAGATCATTATTGTATCACTGAAGAAGCTGATTGATACTTAATTCTCTCAAATATAAAATGACAATTATGTATTATCAATTGATAAGGTGATATGTTTTATTTTACTTCAGTTTAAGTTCTCAGAAATCAAAAGACCCCTTCCTGGGGCTAACACTTGATCTCTATATGAGATCCATAGATATCCGAGTGTTCAATCAAGATTCTCGTCTACCTCACAAGCGTTGAGTTAGTAAAGAAGTGAAGAACATCAATTTTCCTCTCCCCAATAAACCAGTTTACTGTGTTACAGTATATATTTCTTGTGGTCTCTTGGTCTTACCGGATCCCAGGACGAGAATTCATCTTGTCTGGTGGAGTATCCAGCTAAGTGCTGTTATTTGAGGTAACATCACTAGGAGGAGGTGCACCATTCCCTTTATCAGCCAGTGTATAGCCGTGTTGAGGGGATATTATTTGGGCTTCGAATACTATGTTATTCTGAATATTTGGTTATGGTTTACTTGTAGGAGGAAGTATCCTCGTGCCAGGATGTCCTAACAAACCCCTGTTCAGAGAGACAGTGTGTAGTAGGCAATCAAGTTGCCCCTATATATATATATATATATATATATATATATATATATATACATGCAGAGTTAATTTAACATTTATTTATGAATATATATACATATATATATATATATATATATATATATATATATATATATATATATATATATATATATATAAGCAAAGTAGTCTGTATGTTGCGTCATGACAGTTAACCGGTTGCCCGGGTATGTTTACGAATAGCCCTACCACGAAAACGCTGAAAAAACAAATATACAACAAATAAAAGTTACCGTAGCCGATAAAACTGAATTTCAAAGTTAACTGTGACAGTTATAAATGATTATAATCCGTTAAAGGTGCTATTTTTTTATAAATTGATAGTTTTAGCGTACGTGAAGTGAAAAAAAATGAATGGCCTCTTCTCGATAGAAACTGGAGCCTCGTTCTCGTTTCGATTGTTTTTTTTACTGGGACTCATAGTCAAAGCGCAACTTTTGCATTTTTCAGCCAAGCAGAAGAACAAAACAAAACTACATTTTAAGCAAAAGGAATAAAATATATTTCTTTTGATTTACATGTTAGTGTGCTTTTATTTACATATTATTTTCGGTAAATTTTTATTATCCATTCCCAGCGCAGTTTACCCCTTAAGAAAGTTCAAATTCTACTTTTTTTGTGCAAATACATTTAAACAGCCTAAAAAAATATCCGCAAAGAAAGAAATTTAAAAAAAATTAAATATTTAAGAATTTAGAGTGGGGGTTCACTTTCCTTTATAAATGTAACGTAAAATGAGCACCCATTTTCTGGCCAGTTAGCGTCAAACGAGACATGTAACCGACTTGAGTTTTTAATAAAAACACGTAAAAATTTAGCGATTTTCGTGTTTGTTTTGGAGGGGGGTGGGCAAACTTTGACTTGAGTGCCCCCCCTAAAAAAACCCAGAAAACTAAATTGGCTAAATTTCTACGTGTTTTTATTAAATAAATAAATACCCCCCACCCCAAATTGGCTAAATTTCTACGTGTTTATTTAATAAAAAAAACCCACCCTAACTCCAGCCCTAACCCTAACTCTAACTCCAGCCCTAACCCTAACTCAAACTCCAGCCCTAACCCTAACTCTAACTCCAGCCCTAACCCTAACTCTAACTCCAGCCCTAACCCTAACT
Organism: Sepiola atlantica; assembly: GCA_963556195.1. NCBI lineage: Eukaryota > Metazoa > Mollusca > Cephalopoda > Sepiida > Sepiolidae > Sepiola > Sepiola atlantica. The sequence goes on along the minus strand of OY744529.1, from coordinate 57,348,678 downwards.
CTAACCCCAGCCCTAACCCTAACTCTAACCCCAGCCCTAACCCTAACTCTAACACCAGCCCTGATCGTTAAAAAAAACAAACGTCGCTTTGATTATGAGTCCCGGTAAAAAAAACACACACACTTGACAACGAGAACCCGAAACGAGGCTAACAAAACAAGACTGTCGACGCCATGTTTTTGCTGTAAAAATCCGTGCCCAGAAATTAGAAACCATTTATCCTACGTAAAAATAAAAACAAATGGAACAGTTAACTAGGAAAATCTCCAGTCTCGAATTAGAAACTCAAGTCTCGTTTAATGTTAAGTGGCCAGGAAACGGGTGCTCATTTTACGTTAAATTTATAAAGGAAGTGATCCCCCACGTTAAAATCTTAAATATTTAAAAAAAATTTAATTCCTTCTTTGCGGATGTTTTTTTATGCTGTTTAAATGTATTTGCACAAAAAAAGTAGGATTTGAACTTTTTTAAGTGGTAAACTGCGCTGGGAATGGATAGTAAAAAAATACCTTATTTTCATTCGTCACACCATAATGTTTTTTTTCTCCTGTTGTTTCTGTAAAAAATCCCATACCCTAACCTAACCCTAAACCTAAGTCTAAACCGAACCCCAATTTTTCATATTTCAGTAAAGCAAAATAACAACAAAAAAAAACGCCGGTAAAAAAAAAACACACCACGTGACAAATTTTGACGCCATCTTTATTAAGTAAACATTTTGTTGGCGAACATTTTTTTTTTCATGTCTAATAAAAAGCCATTTATCCTACGTAAACATACAAACAAATGGAATAGATAACTAGGAAAATCTCCAGTCTCTACGTACATCGCATTTATTTTTTGCATATTCATTTTTTTGACTACGTTCTACAACTTTTTTTCAACCCGACTCGCGAGTTGTAGGGCTATTGTTAAAGATTCCCGGTTGCTCTAAGAGCCAAACTAAACGCAGATTTGGAATCAGCACCTTGGACCCGATGTTCTTATCGATGTCAGAAATTCTTGAAATGCTTCAGAAAGTAATAATTCAAAATTAAAAGCACATAAATTAACATTAGAAACAAATGTTCCGACATTACATCGTTCTCTTTTCAGTTTAATATTTTCTAATATTTTGAACGTTTTCTCTACAAGTAACAAAAGAAGAGAAACCAATTATAATTTGTTTTATTAACAATGGATAACAAAATTGATAAATGTTCACTAATACATTTATAATATAATACGATTTAAAAAAAATTATATCAATGTTTTTGTTTCTTTATTTATTTTAGAAAATCGAACTATTTTAGATTCACACGGAGAGGTAAAACATATTTTTAATTTTCTATCCTACGCCAAACTGAAAAACACAATTTAAGTCAGTTTAAAAGACAAAATATTTTCGTTTTATCAGGAGCTGTTTAGATAGGGCGTTCGCCTTCAGTTTCAAAAAAGACACATGCGATTTTTGTATAGCGTTCCAGTAATTTCCTAGCCGATATCGATCACCATAATAAATCTGGATAATGTTTTCTTTTTTTATGAATAAAAATAGATGAACGTATTTAATAGACATACTTAAATACTAATCTTGGCGATTACATTTCAGGCGACGGAGTTGTTTTATGCCGGCTATTTACTCTCTTGCTTCTCCTAATACTTTGAAGTGTTTTGTTCGCTACCTTTTACGTGCCGTGATGAAAGTATATATATATATATATATATATATATATATATATATATATATATATATATATATATATATATATATATATAAATGAATGAAAAAAGAAAACCAAAAGATTATATGTATCTATTCATCAGCGTGTCGTCTTTATTTCAGACTTCCTCAGATTGATTGTCTGAAGAAAATAACACGCAAGTACAGAATGTTTGAAACAATGGTAGTAGGAGGAGTGGATCTTAAAAAACCGCTTAAAAAGAATAAAGTATGAGATACAAATAGATGGTTGCTTTGAGAAAGTGCGTGGAAAATGGTGGCGATTGGGCTCATACGATCATTGGGGGGTGAACTTTGTTATTTAAGCCGAAAGGGGTCGCTTACGACATAGGAAGTTATGGGCTCATCATGATGGTCGGAAATATTACAATAACTGTGGAAGGTGTGGGGGCAAACATTGGTAGCGGTCTGAGTTTTTAAACCATGAAGGAGCAAGAGGAGACATGAGTCATGTTTAGTGAAAATTTTAAAAGTTAGCAATTCGGCAAGGTCGCATACTAGGAAGATGTAGGGGTGGGAGAGAGGGAGGGGGGGAAAACGAGAACAAGATGTAGCGTGGGGAAGGTTATGGGTCTATATTTGATATTTACATATACATATGAGCATATATACATATACACAAATATATATATATAGATATCAGGATCAGTGTTGGCGGTTTCCAACAGGTCCTGTGCAATTTGAAAACAGAGGTCCTTTTGTTCTTTGCGACAATAACTTGTGCACAAATTTCACAGCCAACCTGTGCATGTTCAAATCCCCAAACAAAATTACATGTGCGGAATCTTTACTCACTCCACCTCTTTGGGCGATCTACCGCACGGTTGAACGACGATCTTCAATCACCAAATTTCGCACCCTCTCAACAACAGCTGCACTCCTAGCAGTTTAAGCCTGCCAGAACGCTTGCCACGCTTCGCTGATATGCGACCATTTTTTAATCGGTTGAACTACTCCTTAATTTGGGTTACACCACTCTCATCTTCTCAAAACACCTGCTGAATCTTACGAATTATTTGCTTTGAGAATCACCTAGCATTTGACAAAACTTGATGCTGTACCTTTGCTCAACACGTTCAGTAATCTTGAGAGAATCGGTAATCTGACGAACACGTTGTGTAGCACTTCACTCAGCGACCGACAGGCAGCGACTAACGCGCAAAAGGCGGTGATAAAATGCACACATACGCATGAAGGTGTATTCCTTCACTGTGTAGAGTGACGCTGCCCTATCGTCTCTATTTAGCACAGATAAGCAATAATGGTCGGATACTGTTTAGAGAAACCTCGTATGCAAAGAAATGCACACGAGTCTTTATTACATATTTGCTGGAACAATGCGAAAACGTTCTTTTACGTGCGCGTTTCTTCGCTGTCTTTACAACATTTCTCTTCTTTCTCTTGCTGTTTTGTCTACTTGATTTTAACACCTGAGGATGATTCGACCAAGAATCGAATACGCTCGTGATACCTATGGATCATTTATCGATTACAAAAAAATTAATACAAAAAAAACATTATAAAAATTGAAATAATTCAAAAAAATATATAATTAAACAGACGAATTCTGTTATTTTTATCAATGTTTGCATATATTTATATATATATATATATATATATATATATATATATATATATATATATATAAAGAGAGAGAGAGAGAGAGAGAGAGAGAGAGATAGCGTAAAACAACACACGCCTCGCGACCTGTCTACTTTCTTTATTTGTTTTTGTCTCGTTACGGACACACATCATGAGAGACAAGCGTGAAAGAGAGAGAGAGAGAGAGAGAGAGAGAGAGAGAAAGAGAAAGAAAGAGAAAGAGAAAGAGAGAGAAAGAGAAAGAGAGACAGAGCTTCGCGTCGGGAGTCTTTTTTCTTTCTTCTTACATGCTGAACGGAACAAAACACGGTATTAGAAGGACGTAGAAGAGAATAGCAGTCGAGGGAAGTAGAGAAAAGCCCGGATGAAACTGGCAGACGACTAAATTTGAATGAAGAGATCATATAGTATAATATGGAAGATGACGTTTAGACGCCTTAGATTATATCACCATTTTAATGAATTATTTATCTTAAAATATATATACAAATAATGAATATATGATGCAATCCTGGACCTTTTTCTTCTATCCCGAGATTATGAAGAATAGTCTAACTCACCAATAAAAAGATCGTATTGCGTCTGATTCGGTTCTAATGGAACAGATTGATCTATTATTTGAATTTTATGTAAATACTAGTCGGCTTCGCCAGCTCGCTATCGTATCGCAAAGTTCGTTACTCGAAATACTTGAAACCAAAGTGTTAAATTTTAAACATTTTATTCATAAGTTTGTTGTAACCACGCATATTTACATTTTGGTAATTTCGACCATTTTAATGAAACCGCCAAAACATGCACAGAAAGAGGAAATCAATTCGCTCTGTGTGCGTGTGTGTGTGTTTTCTTTAATTTTCTATTTATTAAAAACAATAAAACAATTTTCTATTTATTAAAAACAATAAAAAAACGTGACGTCGGTCGCTAACGGAAGGAAGCAGTCAAACACGCTTTCCCATTCCTCATTTATGGCGTCGCTAACGGGAGAGAGGGAGAGATGGGCAATCCGTCAACCTCTTCACCCTGTCAGAACAATTTCTTATATTACATGATCTTTTTTCCGGAATCCAAAAACCATGTTCATTTTACTCAATCAGATCAGGTTAATGAAATATTAGCACATTAAAAATTCTGCTAAATTCTGATCAATTTGTAGGTAAATAAAACGCAATTGGACATATTTATTAACAGAAGGCTTACAAAATATTTTGAATAGATAGCAAGAAGAGTATAATCGACTAAGGAAGCTAATCATAGATGAATGGTCTGTCTTTACAGCGACTTCCGTTTGTGCTGAGCAGTCTGCGCAGCCCTCTTTAGGCACCAGCAGTAGTCGGCCAGAAAGTTGACATTCAATCGGCCTTGATAGCATTCCTCAATAGCGCTGATAGCTTGATGAAAGGAATCACCCTATTCGTCATTGAAGTCTCCGAAGTTCTCTGGAAAATAGTCCAGATGAGACCGGTTGAAGTGCATTTTTAATGACATTTTTAATTGCCATAAATTCTGTATTAACTCATCGACTACATTCAGATACTGGGAACATATTTGTTTGCCAAGGAAGTTCGCAATGGCTGACTCAAGGGTACGAGGTAGAGACTAGTATCGTGAGGGCCATCAAATATACCTGCCTTAATTTTACCCATGTTTTTTCGTTGACACTTCTGATGCAGAAAAGCCAATTCTCCACCTTCCCTTCTGATGTTTTTACAAAGTTCTTCATGAGACCGAGTTTGATATGAGGGTTGGACGCAATATCTTGCTCGGTTCACCCAGGAAAATAGAAAGTGGAGCTTGCGCTAACTTTTGATGCCTCGTAACTCTCGCTTTTCTTTTTTTTTGCCATTTAGTTCTCACATTTCATGAGCGATATTTCTGAAAAAGGGGGAAGAATCGCTGTTTTCTTGGTCGGAATCTATCTATCTAACACTTATCGTTGGATGTGTTAATTCTTGAAGTAGTAGTTTAGCTCCTTACATCAAGTAGCTTCACACCTTGTCTGGAGCGATTTCCATAAAGAAGAGGGTGCGACAGAACGTTGTGTGATCCAGGTTTTAATCCTTGTCTTGATGGCTACTATTGTTTGACATAATGCTGGTCATCAGCACGGCTATCCCATAAGCACAGAACTACCTTGAAGTTATAGGAGTTGTCCAACAACTTTAGGATCTCCATAAATCAACCATTTATGTTTGTGATAGTTCAGAGCAGACAACAGAGTTCCATGCTTTTATGAGATTCCTTCATTTCATTTCAACTGAGTGTCCAACTTGTTTCTGATATTCAGAAGAATTGCTTTTAGGCTTCTGTTGGATGAGTCAATGAAAAATGTTCATTCCATTGCATCATACTTCATACCAAGTAATTTAATCAGATCAGCAATATTGCTACAGTAGACCGTGAAGATGCTTAATCAAGAATTAAGGACTTTCTAAATTCTTTCTCGCGGACCCGATATCAATAGAATGCTGTTCCTGGCGCAAGTAGACGTTTCTCTCGAAGACAAGAACCCGGTAGCTTGGCAGACTCCTTCGAAAAGTTCAGGTCTCGTGTCAGATCTGTGAGTTCGGCTTCGGTCAAAGGCCCCCGGTGGTCGTCCTCTTCTGACCTGTATCAATCATATCACGAGATTCGGAATCAGAACGCGATTCCATGGCGACATTTGACTCAGGAACACGAAGATCGGAACTATGGGGTACTGGCTTTATGGCAGAAGTAATATCATGGTATTGAACATTGGTGCTTCTGCTTGCGATTGATACCTTTTAGAATTGTCGAGTAATCGGTAACGTTATCTTTCCCTTCCTTCCACACCATTGCGACACCAAATGGCATACTCATATTTACTCATATTTTATTCCTTCAATCCCGTAAGTTTTCTGCACATGTTTTGCAGCAGATATAGGGCTCTAATAGGTTATCATGGTTCCGAAGTTTGATTCCAAAGTAAGCGTGATATGGCCTCTTCACAAAATCCGTGATTTTTGCTTAACGGTCTGGATAAACGACGTCCTCAGATGTAACAGAACCTATTACGATTGTTTTTTACTTCCGATCCATTTTACCAGACATAAAAAGAGAAACAAACATAATTATTAACGAGTATCAACGACCCGGTTTTGCAAAAGCAAAGTTTATAAATGCTTAGTTCGAGATATTTTACAAAAAATTTGTTGGAAAAGAAATAGACTATATCTTTGAAACCAGACCTGACCCAGAAAAACAAACTGTATTTGTGAATTTAGCATGCAAAAGTTTCATAAATAAGTTTAAACCCCCTTAACCTTCTTAGATAAGTTTTGAAACGCAGACCAGTGTTATCAGTTATAATGAAGCCTAGTCTTCTTTTGGCATAAAAGTTTCATTTGCATACGTGGTTATACTTTCCTTTAACTTTTATTAACAATTATTAAGATTAAGCCGCCTCCTTTTTGCTAATAAAATTAAATTTGCATACGTGTTTATTGAAGCGAACCGGACACACGTACGTTAACGTTCATGATATAGATATATTATTATTATTATTATTATTATTATTATTATTTTTATTATTATTATTATTATTATTATTATTATTATTATTATTATTATTATTAGTAGTAGTAGTAGTAGTATTCATTGGTAGTTTCCTTCCTTTTTAAATTATATATTTTGAAATAAAATTAATCTCTTAGTAAACTACAGAGGATGAATTTTCGAATGTGTCATTTTCATACGTATTCCGATTAGTAAATTACTAATATCAAATTATTGCGATATGATGTTTTCTTCTATACACAACTCGCATGCCTCACCATTCCCTGGTGAACTGGTGACTACATGTTAAGAAATGTCAGAGTTGTGCTTTTAATGTTTCAGACATATGTACCTACTTTGGTAGCATGTTTCCACGTATTGTTAGAGAAGCTCAACTTGTGATTATTGTCGCGTGTTCTTCATTTGGTATTGACTTCACCGAACTACACTTTTCTGTAGCACTTTGATACACTTTCAATGTAGCTTTGTAAAGCACTTACTACATACGGTGTAGTTGCTCTAGTCTCAGCACTCATAATCTATGTAACTTTTGCTTGTAATATTCAAATAGTGTTTGTTTTTATAAATGCATTATATGATAGTGTGAACCAACCAATTTTCCCTTTTCTATACAGTGTTGCTTCTGTGTATTATGATTGTATTTAAATTGGTCATTTATGTTACTATTTCTGAAGGCATTTTCGCAGGGAATGGTTTGGTTTGTTGAAAATGTATTAGTTGCTAGAATTTGTAGATAATCTCGAGCCTATAGGCTTATACATATGTTTAGTAATAAATGGAGGGCAGCTAAAATTTATCTCTGGTTTTTCTCGTATTATTAATTTTCTATGCTTAGTAATTTTCTTGGTGTTAGTCTAAAGTTATATTTACAAAGTTTATTTTAAAAGTAGTGTTTACGCATCGCTCTAACTCATAGTGTTTAAAAAAATTATTATTTTTCCTACATTAGTGAATTTCTCTGCCATTTATGCATTTCATTATCAATATTTCGTCGCTTATGTAAATTGCATGTAATGATTTGTAGAATGCGAATGTTATTTTACAAATAAGAAACATCCTGGCTATTTCTGTGAGTTCTGCTCCAAAAGCAACCCCATTTTTACATCAAATGTTACATTTGGATTTTCTTTTGTCCAAGTAAAATTACATAATCCAGTGTTGGCAATTCTTGATAATTTTCGTACAGAGTTTTTATGTCATTCCAGTTTACCGTGATTAAGAAATAGGAACACACAACATGTAAAGCGTTCTGAATTTAAACATGGACATAATTTCATTTTGAAAATCAAATAAGAACTAAACCACAAGATAAGCAAATAAGCAATATCTGCCCATTATTTTAATAGACCCAGTGTAATCTGGGAAGCTGCGATGAATTGTATCGTTAATATATATATATATATATATATATATATATATATATATATATATATGTTTGTATGTTTTACATATATTTAGGTATTTGAATACTTATCAATACACGGATTTTAAATTCTTTTTATCCATGTATGGATGTAGTTTTACTTACTACCTTATCTTTGCATTGTTTCTGTCTGACGATCTCTTTACGCGATACGGTCTTCGTCAATCTCTTTCAAACGCTGAGATAAGCCGCTTGTCTTTTGAATGGTCTTTAGGGAGACACACGCAAAGCCTGCAAGACATCTAAGTATCTTATTTTCGTATCTGGCTGTAAAGAAAATGAAATGCCACAATACGCACGGTCTCACTTGCATACACATTCTCAAGCAGAAAGCACATTCCATTATATATATATATATATATATATATGTTTGTGTATATACAAATGTATATATATTTCTATATATACACACATACACACACATATATATAAACATATATATATATACATATGTATATATGTATATATATGTTAGAGAAATTAGTAAACTTGTACATCGTATACAATATAGTCTTATATAAAGACTTTTCTAAATGAATCTATGTATGTATTCACTCATTGACACGCACACACATTTCTGTAGTTTAATTTCTTAGCGAGTCAAATCAGAGTGCTTAATGATCAGCTACATTTGGCGGAGAAACAATTTCAAGCTTCCTTCACCCTTCTCGGTTTGTTGGCATTTTAAAACATTGTTTAAAAAAAAATTGAACTACAGAATGAATTAATGATGCATAAACAATACGAAACTCTTCTTTTATTAGGCCCGAATTTAGAGCGAGCGATTTAGCATAGTGGTTAGTATGTTCGCTAATGGGCCTGGATACCGAGGTTCAATCATCGGTCGAGTCATACTAAAGACTAAAAAATGTACTTGCGGCTCCCTTGCTAAACACTCATCATTATAAGATGAGGATCAATGGCAAGTGTAATAATCATGGGAAATGGCCTGCACCATCCTCTACACCTAAGTTTAGTAGCGAATGAAAATAGGTTTAGTAGCGAATGAAAATAGGTTTAGTAGCTAATGAAAATAGGTTTAGTAGCTAATGAAAACAGGTTTAGTAGCTAATGAAAATAGGTTTAGTAGCGAATGAAAATAGGTTTAGTAGCTAATGAAAATAGATTTAGTAGCGAATGAAAATAGGTTTAGTAGCTAATGAAAATAGGTTTAGTAGCTAATGAAAACAGGTTTAGTAGCGAATGAAAATAGGTTTAGTAGCTAATGAAAATAGGTTTAGTAGCGAATGAAAATAGGTTTAGTAGCTAATGAAAATAGAGCCTTCCGGATGCCCTGGACTATGGTTGACCACTTAACTTTTTTTTATTGGGTCCGGGTCGTAAAGTTTTGCTCATATATCAAAAGTTATATCAGCTGTGCGTATATTTATTTGTATGTATTGATCACTTTTTGACATTTCCTTTTTAATTTTTTAGTTCTCTATGAATTCGTTTTATTTGAAGCGGGTTGTCTGAAATTATAGCTTAATAGATATAAATATATCTATTCATATATATTGTGACATTCTTAGCCCGCTTTAGGATAAAAAAATAAACAAACTTAGTCACACATACGAATACGTAGTAATGAAACTTATTTCGTCCTTCTCTATGTAACTCTCACTCCCTTACTTAGCGTACGTCAAGTTTACTATCCCTATAACTCGCCCTCAAACTGAATAAATACCAGCACGCTCTGCTTTCTTACCCGTTTCATTATAAATGCTGGTCAGAAAACTCTTCCAAAAGACAATAGACGCGTCTACGAAAAGAAAAAAACCCGCGAACATGTTCAAATAAAGAACGGTATGACCAACTGGAGGTCATCTCAGTAGGTAAACCCACCTTAAACAAATATCTCGAAAATACAACTTTGGAATATTTGATGTAGACCGAAACAAAACACATGCCGAAAGTTGGTAACTCTCAACAGAATGTCAACTTAGCCGAAAACGGCAATTAAGTATATCGTGGTAATTCTGACGAAGAAAATTAACAGAGGGACAGAAGAAAAAATAGACCGTCACTGAGAAATTATATATTTTTATGAAAGGAATACGGACGCGATTTCAAAAGAAGAGAAACTTAGAGTACGTGATAATTCAAGCTAGAAAAACGAAATACTATATTTGCAACAGTAATAACTAAACAAGAGAGAAGCGACGCTGACACAAAGACAAAAATGCAAGATTTTGGGGCTTGTTCGGAGTTTTTCTTTCAGCTAGAATTTACACGGCAATCGATAGTTGACGGATAATAAATCACAATAGCATTTATAGAAACGTTTTTTTAAGGCATCTCCATTTGAAAAGTTAATTAAATTAAAGAACGCACAACATATTTGTATATATGTAATAATCTAGAGGTAGAGGTTAGAAAATCCTTAAGGAGACAGAGCCTCGTTGAGTAGTGGTTGTGCATATGATTGATAACAACGATTTCAATGAGATCGTCCTAAACACATTTACCAGTAGAAGCACAGGTACTTACGAAGGAACAAATAGATAGGATAACCGCCAACGCGGAAATTGAAAAGGCCGGAATATTGCAGAAAATTAGATTCAGAGAACTGGATGAGAATAGATATAATACAGGGACAGCGGGAGTTTGATTTAGCTAAACACGAAAATCTAATGCTACCATTTAGGGAAGAAGTCAACGAGTATTTCTCGCATATCGAGAAAGTCGCGTCAAATGTGGGATACTTAATGAACGCGTGGCCTACATTAATACAAACGGTTTTGAACGGGAAAGTCCAACAAACTTACGCAAATCTTTCGATAAAGGACTACACTGATTACGAGATAGTAGAAAACGCGATGTTAAAAACATATCGCCAACGGTTTCGAAGTCATGAGAAAACAGAGGCCGAGTCGTACATCGAATAGAAAACAACAAACGTGCTTCAATAGGTGGAGCATGTTAAAAAGCGTAGAAAAAATACGATAAGATTAAAAAAAATGCTTATTTATCCAGAAATAGTGTGTCAGATGAGATAAAGACTTATCTAGATGAGAGAAAGGTGGACAAGTATGCCCTTACACATAGAAAGGGTCAGACTCAGCAATTCCCGTAGTCTCCGATTAAAATTTTGTCGTGCACAAAATCGATAAGATGGCTATTATCTTAGGTAGACGAATAACGCCTTTAATACCCGTCTGAAAAATTTAAAACTACAAGGAAATATTAGGCAATGAATAACCGACTCATAAATGGGTTGTTTATTGCCTCTGCATAATATTCGGCTAGTTGTGTTCGAACTGCCTCCTTCTCTCTCTCTCTCTCTCTCTCTCTCGCTCTCTCGCTCTCTGAACAACATCCTTATAGGCTAAGTTAGCCAGACCTAAAACCCTACTGACAAGCACTGACAGAGATTCTCCTTCCTCCGGCTTTACTCTAACTAAGGCCCTAGCAGCATCAGCCGAAAAATTCCCCGTATTCGTTAGTCAGTTGTTCTAATAAATCTGCCTAACTACCATTAAGACTTTCGTCAAAGTATAGCCCAAGATAATCTGATGCCGTAGTCGTAGGCCAAGACAACTAATTTCGAGGATGATAAGTGGTGTATCCCGGTTTTCTTTGTTAACGCTGCTACCCATGGTTGAAACTCTGCAACTTTTCCCGTAAACATTGGGAGCTTTAATCCGCCCAACCCAATGTTGAAGATATGACGGGATTTGGTGTCCCTATCGGCCAAATACTAACACTTAACAAAAAATAAATAACTAAGTAGGTAAATTCTAGTAGGTAAATTCTAAATAGTAACAACAAATGATATTTATAAGTTTAAAATATAACCATGACATCAGCAAAATAGGGGAAAAAATGGCAAACAATTGCGAGACCAACAAAGAGAGTACAAATAGGTTAAGCAAAACAAAATATCGCTTACCCAAAAGCTTCAAATTTGTCACTGTTTGTTTGCGCGCGTGTTTTCCTTTGTCTACTTGTTTTTTTCCCTTTTTTGTTCGCCAACTTCTTGTGTGTCTGTGTGTTTGTCTATCCTGTTCCTTTCTTGTCTTTCTGTTTCTCTCAATTCTAATGCGACATTAGAAAAGCACAACAGACTACTTACGTTTCTCTTTCTCCTTGTTTTTGTTGTTGTTGTTGTTTCTTTTTTTTGTTCGCGTGTCTCTTCTCTCAGTTCTTTTTTCCATGTGCTTGTTAGCGCCGATCTTAGTCACGTTGACCAATATCTACTATCTTAGCCGTGTCCTGAAAAGAACCCAGAGTAGAATCGCTGGTCTATATGGCACCAATTGTAGCGCGATGATCTCCCCCGTGGTCTCATTATGATAAAACAACACAAGACAAATGTCTTGTCAAACTCAATTGAGTGTGTGATATCGTCAGCACGAAAAGAGGTCCTCCAGAAGTTGTTCGTTGATACGTATTTCGTCGCTTTCTCGGTCCGATACGCCCTGATCCGCTTTCGCTCGAGGTTGAATCTAAACTCTTACTCCTCAATCTTTTAACTTGCAACCGGAAATCTTATGTCCGTTCTTTTGTTTTAGTCACTAACCATCTGAACAATAGAGAGTGCCCACTCCCGCGCTTTCCCTATCAGCCACACCCATCTGGCTATTCTATACTATTTCCGATTGTTTTGTGTGCGTTGGAGTCATTCCCATCATTGTCTGGGGTGTCGGCACTCCATGTCCATAGTATAACACCAGTTCACACTTTTCATAGTGAGAAGATAAGGGAACCAAGCAGGGAAAATGTTATTGCACAGCGTGATCATTTGCACCAACTTAACAATTCTGAGATACTGTCCGACCTCCATTCCAAGTTGGAACACTTCCCCATAGGGAAAAAGCCGAATTGAACGCACTTTTAAAAGAGTACGAATGTTTATTCTCTGATGTTCAGAGTAAAACAACCCTCATCTGTCATGATGTAGATGTGGAAAGCGCTGAACCCGTTAAGGAACACACTTACCGAGTGAACCGGGGGGGGGGGACACCCTAATTATACTGAAAAAAAATAGAGTATATACTAAGTATATACTCTATTTTTTTCATTTATTATACTTACTAACCCAGTTACAGTGAATGAGCTTTGTCCTGAGTTTTAGTAGATTAGTAAGATTTTGCACAGATTATCGGAAGGTTAATGGAAGATCACGAAAACTGATTCACACCCGATCACTAGGATGGATGACTGTATGGATCTAATTGGTAGCGCTAAACACATCACCAAATGCGACCTGCACAAAAGGTGTGTCACTTACCGACAGAGAAAGGCAAATATTTGCTTTTGTTTAACCCGAGGGGAGCTATCAATATCGTGTCATGAGGTTCGTGATGAAAGATTCCCAAGCTACCTTTGTGCGGCTAATAAACCGATGTTTAAAAGATTTACCAGGCGTCGATGTCTATATTGACGACATCATGATATTTTTGTCTCTTTACGAGAGAGAGAGAGAGAGAGAGAGAGAGAGAGAGAGAGAGAGAGAGAGAGAGAGAGATGGAGTGAGATGGAGAGAGAGAGAGAAGGGGGTGAAAGCCATACTACGCTTCGCCGCGGGTGTTTTCTATCTTCCTCCTTGTGTGCTGAGCGGTACAAAACACGGTACAATTTGACTAAAAAACAAACGTGACTTAATTTTATGTTTTATTTTTATTTTACTGGTAGCGAAAAAGTTCGACTTATTATAAGTATGTATGTTGTTCGGTTCGGTTAGCTAGGAAGCGAACGCTAAAAATGTCGCAACATTTATTTAAAATATTTATTTTACGTACTTTACATTTTGAATAATGATTTTTAAAAAGATCCAAAAACTTCTGACATCGATAAGGACATCGGGTCGAAGATGCTAATTCCAATTCTGCGGTTAGTTTGGCTCTTAGCTCAACCATAGGTTCCCTAAAAGTTACCATACTCTCTCTTGAAAACTGATGCGTATAAACCAGTTTTCGCTGGTATATTTAGTCTGTCTATGAATGATCGCATTTTGTATGAAATAAAAAATAACCCGTTATTCTGTAGTTGTTATAAAGAATGGATGGAGAAACAAAAGCTCATGAATAGCATCGAGCCGACTTGTATGATTTCATGAATGCTCTTTCCTTTTTCTAAATGCAGTTTTCCAACTCATATCAAATAATGACTAATGGATCTGCTTAAAAACTCTACAATTTTGTTTCATTCGACTCTGTAGATTTTTCACAGACATGTTTCTAAGGGTTCATATGTTCTCATTTAAATGAAATATTTATAGACGTTTTCATGAAAGAGGGAATGTCATTTTTAGTACTAGCGTTACTTTTGGGGACCCATGAATATATTATCTGCAAGTCAGTTGTAACATAAATCGGTGAGGCTGGCTTCCAAATATTTTCCAATATACCACTTATATAATGACTATAAAAGATTGTTTTATAGTATCGTAAATAAACAAAAGTCTACATCCGATCGTTATATTTGCCGTAATATATATTTCATTATGTATCAAATTTTTCTCTTCAATAAGCGTATACAAAATTAATAAATAGTGAAACAATAGATTTAAATATAAATAAAATTGTGCTCTTCAATATGTTTCAACAAAATCATATAAATAGTAGAAAAATTAGATTTTTATATCTATGAAATTGTTATCTTTAATAAGTTTTTACAAAATTATATAAATAGTAAAACAAATAGATTTTAATATCTATCAAATTGTTCTCTTTGATAAGTTTATACAAAATTATATGAATACTGAAACAAATAGATTTGTCAATGTAGTGAATCTTGCTGATTAATAAGTTTATACAAATCTATATGAATAGTGGAGAAATATGATTGTATATATCAAATTGTGCTTTTAAATCAAGTTTTACAAAATGATAAAAATAGTGAAACTAACATTTTTTTATTATGTATCAAATTGTGCTCTATAATAAGTTTATACAAAATAATATAAATTGTGAAACAAATAAATTGTATCATGTATCTAAATATACTCTTTAATAAGTGGATACAATATGATATGAATAGTGAAAAAATAGATTTTATATGTATTAAATTGTGCTCTTAAATGAGGTTATACAAAATGATATAAATAGTAGAAACAAACAGATTACAAATATCTATCAAATTGTGCTCTATAATAAGTTTATACGAAATGATATAAAGAGTGAAATAAATATATTGTGTTGTGTATCAAATTTTTCTATTTGATAAGTTTATACAAAATAATATAAATTGTGAAGCAAATATATTTTATCATGTATCAAATTATGCTTTTCAATAAGTTTCTAGAAATAATATAAATAGTGAAACTAATATATTTTGATATGTTTTAATTTGTGCACATCAATTATTTGATACAACATTATATAAATAGTTAATCAAATATATTTTATTAAGTATCGAATTGTGGTTTTCGATAAGTTTTTACAAAAATATATAAATAGTCAAACAAATATATTATATTAGCTATCAGATTATGCTATTCAATAAGTTTAT
Organism: Sepiola atlantica; assembly: GCA_963556195.1. NCBI lineage: Eukaryota > Metazoa > Mollusca > Cephalopoda > Sepiida > Sepiolidae > Sepiola > Sepiola atlantica. Next base: position 57,332,938 of record OY744529.1, on the reverse strand, counting down.
ACAAAATCATATAAATAATGAAACAAATATATTATATTAGCTATCAGATTATGATCTTCAATAAGTTTATACAAAATGATATACATAATGAAACAAATATATTATATTAGCTATCAGATTATGCTTTTCAATAAGTTTATAGAAAATGATATAAATAATGAAACAAAAATATTTTTATGTATAACATTGTGCTCTTTAATAAGTTAATAGAAAATGATATAAATAGTGTAACAAATAGATTTTATCATGTATCAGATTATGCTATTCAATAATATTATATCACATTATATATAGTGAAAAATATATTATATCATTTATAAAATTGTGCTACTTAATAAGTTGATAGAAAATGGTATAAATAGTGTAACATTAGATTTTATTATGTATCAAATTATGTTACTTTATAAGTTTAATACAAAATTATACAAATAGTGAAATAAATATATTTCATGATGTATGAAATAGTTCTCACCAATATGAATAGTAAAACAACTGTATTTTATTATGTATCAAATTGTGCTCTTTAAATAAGTGTATACAAAATGATATAAATCGTGAAACAAATAGATGTTATTTATTATATGTTGCTTTTCAATAAGTTCATATAAAATAATATGAGTAGTAAGGAAAACATATTTCATTATGTATCAAATTTTACTCTCAAATAAGTTCATACAAAATGATGTAAATAGTAAAACAAATATATGTTATTACGTACCAAATTGTGCTTTTGAATGAGTTTATACACAATGATATCAATAGTTAAATAAATAGATTTTATTATGTATCAAATTTTGCTATTTAATAAGTCTATACACAATGATACTAATAGTGAAACAAATATATTTTTATATTTATCCAATTGTGCTATTTAATAAGTCTATACAAAATGATATCAATAGTGAAACAAATATATTTTTATATTTATCAAATTGTGCTATTTAATATGTCTATACACAATGATATCAATAGGAAAACAAATATATTTTATTATGTATCAAATTTTGCTATTTAATAAGTCTATACAAAATTATATCAATAGTGAAACAAATATATTTTATTATGTATCAAATTGTGCTATTTAATAAGTATATACAAAATTATATCAATAGTGAAACAAATATATTTTATTATTTATCAAATTGTGCTATTTAATAAGTCTATACACAATTATATCAATAGTGAAATAAATATATTTTATTATGTATCAATTTTTGCTATTTAATAAGTCTATACAAAATTATATCAATAGTGAAACAAATATATTTTATTATGTATCAAATTGTGCTATTTAATAAGTTTATACACAATTATATCAACAGTGAAACAAATATATGTTATTATGTATCAAATTAGGCTATTTAATAAGTCTATACAAAGTTATATAAATAGTGAAACAAATATATTTTATTATTTATCAAATTGTGCTATTTGATAAGTCTATACAAAGTTATATAAATAGTGAAACAAATATATTTTATTATGTATCAAATTGTGCTATTTAATAAGTCTATACACAATTATATCAATAGTGAAACAAATATATTTTATTATGTATCAAATTGGGCTATTTAATAAGTCTATACAAAGTTATATCAATAGTGAAACAAATATATTTTATTATGTATCAAATTGTGCTATTTTATAAGTCTATACAAAATTATATCAATAGTGAAACAAATATATTTTTATGTTTATCAAATTGTGCTATTTAATAAGTCTATACAAACTGATGTAAATAGTAAAACAAATATATTTTAATATTTATCAAATTGTGCTTTTGAATGAGTTTATACACAATGATATTAATAGTGAAACAAATCGATTTTCCCAATAAAATTCAACGATAGGAAACTAATTTTACTACTTTACGCGTGAAAAAAAATTAGAGGCAACTTATAATAGCCATTTCAAAAAATAATAGCATTTACAAATATTGAACACACTTTTTGAGTATTTCTTGCACACTTGAGAATTATAGGCAAGGCGGATTTCAAAACCTAAATGGCACACACGTATTTATGCACCTTTCTAATAGTACCATAGAGTTTGAGAACACATTTACAGATTGCAAGTAGCACTATTATATTTTGAGAATAAACTGGATAAATTCAGATACAATGATAAAATGATAAATTCATAAGTATAAATTTATAAGTAAAACCCAAAGGTTTTACTTATAAAATATTTAGAACTATCGAGACCCTGCGGAGTTCCACAGTATTGTCTACATCAATATGTATAAAACTAATATTCCTTTTTAAATAAATGCTTGTCATGATTATTAATATTAAGGAAAATTACTCTTGCATCTCCATTAGAAAACAAATTCATTTTCAGCTAATTATTTAAAACGAATGCTACGCCAAGAAAAGTATTTACTTAAAATGTTATTGTTTAATCGACGGGACGACATTATTTGTTTTGGGAACAAATCATTTTAAAATATGTAAAGTTGGAATTTCTTAGCTTAGTAAAATCAGATAAATTACCAGTCACTCCTCCGTTTCTTTAATGTGTGTGAAAGGCGATAATTTACGTGAAAACATAAAGTGGCTTAGCGTATAATTATATAGACTAGTGATATTGCGTGAAAATTGCCAATGCTTTTTACATAAGTTACTGTTAATAATAATAATATTTTTGTTAAAATAGTAAATTTCTGTCAGCGTCAATACTATTAAGTAAAATAGAATGACTCTTTCTTATTTCGTAAAAATAATCGTCATTGTCAGCTAAATATTATTTAACTTAATAAAACGAATACGTAAGAGCGACATAATTTAATTTTGGAAATATTCGTTTTAAAATCGGTAAACTAAAATTGTTACCTAAGCAACATAATGATCGTTTAATTATTTTAGAAATGAATTCCGAACATACAAATATATAAACATATAAACATGCCCAACTTTATAAAGATAGTGATTTGGTGTCGTATTATATATTCTGTAAGGTTATATGTAATCATATATATATATATATATATATGATAAATGTACATTTAGAAACACATTATTTTTAATTTAATAGTTGAAATGAGATAATTGATTAAACTAAGAGATGCCTAAATAGGCATACTAAATAGCTTCAGAGTCTTATTCTTACACTCATGGACACCGGTGTTGTAGCAGCTCGATCTTCACCATATTGACACATATACGCTCACATAGATATCTGGAAATTAACAGGAACTTGATTAACCCGTTCTAATAGAAGCATTTAATCTATATGATTAGGAAATAATTAACTTAGCATCTTTTAGCGTCGTAATTAGGGTCAGAGAAATGACCCGAAAATCTTATTATTCTCCACAAAGCAGTCATAATATTATAGACCAGTGTGAGAATATACACATAAGTCACAGAGGAAAAATAATCACGTGTAGTAATATACGTACACACATAAACAGACATACAGTTTATATATATGTATATGCATATATATATATGCATATATATATATACATATATATATAAATATATATATATATACATATATATATATATATAGAGAGAGAGAGAGAGAGAGAGAGAGAGAAACACACACACACATATATATATGTATGTATGTATATATATACATATATATATATATATATATATATATATATATATATATATATATATATATATATATATACAAGCAAAAATAAAACTACCCGCACTCAAGCGGCTATTAATCAAGCTCTAAGTATCCTTTTTAAATATATAACTTATATTGCATGTCTTTAATTTCAAACTATGATGATTTTAAAAAGTAATCGTTTTACCTCCCTTTAAAAGTTATGAACATAATATTTTGAGAAAGGTTTATTATTTTTTATTAAATAACTTTAAGTATTTACTGCTCACATTGACGAAATATTGCATATATATATAGGAATATAGGACAATGAAATTAGAAATAAATAACACCGAACTCTCATTTAATATGTACTGATTAAAAAATAGTTATGCAACTAGGGCATACAAACAGTTGTTTAGCTTTGTTCTCTCTACTATATATACAATATTCAAACACTATTGTAATATTAATTAAATTAATAACAGTGAGCACTTTTGATGGTCATATAAAAGTGATACATGTAAATAACTTTCACATACATATATATATATATATATATATATATATATATATATATATATATATATATATATAAGAGAGAGTAATACTATTTACACGCAGCCGTCGTAGAAAGTTCGGCCTTTGAAAGGAACATTGCATTTAAGCCACGATGATGGCTGTGTTAATACTACTCGCTAGTTTAGGAGCCACGAATAATTAATGATAAACATTTCATTTTTTTTACATACGTACACGTTTCATGCTTATGGGAATCGTTAGTGTAGATAAGAATTATTCACACGGGTCACCGGACTCGAACCCCGGATCAGGAGTTATATTTTTAACTGATTATATATCATCAACGACTTCCTGGAACAATGCGAAAAACGTTCTCTGCGCGTTCCTTCGCTGTCTTTTAAAAAGTGCTCTTCTTTCTCCAGTTTCTTTTTGTTCATTTGCTTTTGACGCCTGGGGATTATTCGACAAACAATCGAAAACGTTCGTGAAACCTATGGAACATTTATTGATTTTAATACAAAAAACACCATAATAAAAATTTTAAAAATTCAAAAAGGGATATTTAAACAGACGAATTATGTTATTTTTAACAATCTTTGCATAAATGAATAAATATATATATATATATATATATATATGAACTAAGTTATTGATGCCGTACCTAATATCAATATACTATTTCCATTGCTTCTCTAGTTAGAGCTTTTATAATTAGAGTCCTTTGCCAAAAACATTCGTAATCTTAAAAAAAACAATACTTCAAGTTAGTTGTTTCGGCTGCTATGATGTAGCTTAGACCAAATAATTACACATAGCAACATAGATAAACGTACATATACAATAGTGAATGTAAAAAAACATATATTTGTAAACATTTGAAACGAAATAGTTCTTCACTTACTCTACAATTTTTGGTTCCACCTTATATGCAATACTTCGTCTTGTTAATATTACAAGCAACACCAACTGTTATTGATGCTTACGTTCGCGTGAATTGATATATACGCAATTATATTTCTTAATATTACGCGCTAAGTAATAGCTATATATATATATATATATATATATATATTGTTGTAAATGCGTGCCGACCTGTGCATTTACAAAGTTAAATTCCTCCTAACTTTCAACCTAGTTTGTGGTGGACAACGGGTAACGCTCTTGACTTACTGCACTGAAGATTGCATAAGCATGAAACATCGACGTCTATAAATAATATATATATATATATATATATATATATATATATATATATATATATATATATAATACGATTAAGATCTGAGAACAATTAAAATGCGGGAGTTGAATTTTAAATAAGTGATCCTTTGGATAATTTGCGCCGGATTAAACTTTTATATTTGTATTTAAATTTTGCGGATGCTCTCGAGTTAAGGTGACAACATGTGAACTCGGCAATATAGGGATAGGAAAATACTGCATAATCAACGATACACCATCAATGGAAATGCAACTGTTTGTATATTTTAAGTGAACCTCGAAACACCTGTACTAAATACAACACGTAGAGCAACTCTAAATGACCAGATCCATCAGAATCGACCGAGCTTTTATGATATCATTGAAGTTTCCATTCGCGTAGATCACTCGAACTCGATAGTAACCGGCGCAAAATGGGAGCACAAGATTTTATCATAGGTACTTTCAAATATAATTTATTAAAAATATAATTTATTTCAAATATAATTTATTAAAAATATAATTTATTAAAAATATAATTTATTTGTAATATAAGTTATTTCAAATATAATTTATTTTAAATATAATTTATTTCAAATATAATTTATTTTAAATATTAAGAAAATAATCAGATTTTACATAAAAAATAGCAGACATTTTAAATGGTCGGCTTCTTCAAAAAAAAAATTGTCGTGGAAATATTTTGTCATTTTTTTTATCGACATCGCTCCAGACAAGGCATGAAGCCACTTGATGTAAGAAGCTAAAAAATACTACTCCAAGGTAAAAAACTAGCCAAATATAAGTGTTAGATAGATAGATTCCGACAGAGAAAACAACAATTTTTCGCCCTTTGTCAGAAACATCGCTCATCTAATGTGAGGACCAACAGACAAAATAAGGGAAGCGAGAATTACTAGTCTGCCTAAACTCAAGGTCCAATTTCTACTCTCCTCGTGAATTAAACAAAGATACATGTGTTAGACTAAATATAGGGCTCTACTATTTGAGACGAAATATTTTATATAGTCAACTGTAACAAGACATCGTATACTTTTGAACTGCAAGGTAAACATCATGATAAGATAGGTTTGGAGCAAATAATTCCCATAGCACTTAACGGTTACTCTTAATTTGAACACCGGGTTTACTTGAATTTGAAAGAAACGAAGCGGAAATGAAAGTCATGACATACCAATAAGTAAACTCATAGATTTCTAAAGAATGTTGTGAAACAAATGGACCGATTATGAATAGTTAATGGAAATATAATGACAAGTCTTCAGAGTTCATTACTTGTTGTAAATATGATATTTAGTTATATTGAAGCGGGTAGCTCCCAAAATGGCTGCCAAATTTTATCGATTAGTTTTGTCAGATTTTCCAAGAGGTAACAGAGCAAATAAATCAGCTGATCTTTTGCGAATTTCTTCTCTTTTTCTGATTTTTTTGAAAATATTATTTTGTTTACTAATTTTTTCGGAACGAATTATATTTTGGTTGAATCTTTTGCAAATAATACTTTTTTCTTATTTTTTTGAAAATATTATTTTGTTTACTAATTTTTTCGGAATGAATTATTTTTTGGTTGAATCTTTTGCAAATAATACTTTTTTCTGATTTTTTTGAAAATATTATTTTGTTTACTAATTTTTTCGGAATGAATTATTTTTTGGTTGAATCTTTTGCAAATAATACTTTTTTCTGATTTTTTTAAAAATATTATTTTGTTTACTACTTTTTTCGGAACGAATTATATTTTGGTTGAATCTTTTGCAAATAATACTTTTTTCTTATTTTTTTGAAAATATTATTTTGTTTACTAATTTTTTCGGAATGAATTATTTTTTGGTTGAATCTTTTGCAAATAATACTTTTTTCTTATTTTTTTGAAAATATTATTTTGTTTATTAATTTTTTCGGAACGAATTATATTTTGGTTGAATCTTTTGCGAATAATACTTTTTTCTTATTTTTTTGAAAATATTATTTTGTTTACTAATTTTTTCGGAATGAATTATTTTTTGGTTGAATCTTTTGCAAATAATACTTTTTTCTTATTTTTGCAGATTTCTATTTTTTTCCATTTTCATTTTGTAAATATTAATTAATTAATTAAAAATAATAAACTCAAACAGTATTTTACAAAAGTTATTAGTATTGCCACCAATATTTAGGGTTAGTGGTTTGCTTAAAGGAGTGGATTTTTTTGTAAGAAACAAATATAATCAAACAATGTTTATTAAAAGTAAATCCTCAAAAATCAAACAACAAATTGGCAAGTTATTAAAAGTTAAGGCATGTCATTTCTTTTAAACGAAAACAATTTTAACATTTTAATGTCTAAAATCAAAAGAAAGTTTCATTTAATTATTTTATACAAAGCAAGATGAAATGAAATAAAATGTACTGGTGCCATCTCGACGTAATTAAATTAACCACCCCGAAAATCAGCAAAATCCCACCTCTTCACTGTAGAAGTCTTCAGATGCCGGAATGCTTTATACTCTAATAGGTTCTTTTCCTTGGAATTCCCTCCTTGATGACATCCACCTAGAAAAACTTTTCTAGTTTTAAATATTTTCATTTCTACAACGAGAAATTCACGAAATATATCCATCATCAAAAAAGTCATAAAAATTACCAACAAACCAGAAGTATGTGTCATGAAAGTGAAACAATTTTTAACCAAAGAATATATCTTTTGCAAAAGTTTAATACTGGAATTATTTTGAAAAATGTCTCTTTTATAAAGAATTCTATTTACTATTTACAGCACGGTGTTATTCGAATATTATTTATAATGAACTAAATCCATTTTTAAATGCAAAGTAAGAATTACACCTGTTAAGATAATTGTGTGTATCTGAAAGTATTGTTATTAAATGAAGCTATATGCAATATTTCATAAGAATTTGATTTCGTTTGATTTGGTTTATTATATTTTAGAAACAATATGTTTTTAATAAACTGCATACCTACCTTGAGTACTACAATTATTTATCTTGAATGATGACAAGCTGATCGCATTCTTATATATTAATACATTAAATAGAGGCGGTAATATTTTTCGGTCTGCATTTAAACATAACATTTTTCTTTTTCAACTGTAAACTGTTTTCTGAATTTTTATTATCTTCATTTTCTTTCAAATGTGTTAATTTCAAACTGTATTTTTGTAAGTTGTCATAAATTATCTTTATTTAAAAAGGATTCTCCCGGGAGTTTTTTTATTTTCTATTATTATAAACTATAGCATTATATGTTAATTATTAAATCTTTAGAAAAAAGATAAAAAGTCTAGAATCAGAGATTTTGCACAGCTTTACCCCAAGAAAGTATTCTATATTTTATATTAAAACATATGTTTCGAAAATTAAATTGTTTTAAAAGTATGTTCGTTCATCTATATTAAAAAACCCTTCCGTACTCTGTGATTTTAAAACTATTATGTCATTAAATATATATATATATATATATATATATATATATATATATATATATATATATACAATTAAATATCTGTTTGCGTGTATGTGTGTGATTTGTTTGTGTGTTCCCTATAATAAACGACTTTAGAGAATCTACATAAAATCTAAAAGTGTATTCTCATGTACAATTTACCGTGTAAGACAATGGACGTATTCCCGAATCTTTCGTTGTATATCTAACTGTATATCTAAGGGGCTATAGGGGTCTTACACCCTTAAAACTTCAAATATATCCTATTTTGATGCAATTCATATTATATGTATAAAATTCTCCGTCTAAGACAATAGAAGTGGTTTCAAATCTCTACGTTACTCTCTATGTGTCGAATATTTACGTGCCCCACGTCTAAGTGACCCATCGGGTCAGAACCCTTTTAAAACTTTAAATACTATATTCAATTATAATGAGATTTAAACAACATGCAAGAGACACCAATTCAGAAAGTTTTCCTACTATTCAGCATCTTCAGACTATTTTAGGTGACAACATCGGATGAGGGGAGTGAGTAAATACAAAGAAAGTAGTATGATGTTATGAATATAGTGAAAGGTGCATAGTAGTGATCGTCATTCAATCACGAGCAACGTTGCGTCTTCCTGCAAGTATATCTATCTATCTATCTATCTATCTATCTATCTATCTATCTATCTATCTATCTATCTATATATATATATATATATATATATATATATATATATATATATATTCATATATATGCCATTCAATTGTTACTCAACCCTTTGAAAACATCTCGTCCACGTCAAGCCTTCTACAGAATACATCATGACCAATAAATATGTATATTCCATTCCATGTAAATGTGGAAAAATATACAATGATGAAGCATGCCACCCAGAAAAAGTAAGGCTAGAAAACATTGGACAGCCGTAATACGTGGGAATATGGAAAAGTCGGCTATGATTTATCATGTATGAAGAGAAATGAAAACCTTTTGGAATAAAGTTAACGTTTTTGGCAGCGAAAAACGGTAGGGAGTAAGTCGTCGGAAAAAAGCAGAAGATATGTTAGACGACAATGTAGACCTAGTATAAAATTAAATACCATATAGGCGAATGATCAAAACTAAATTCTAAGTGACAGTCTTTTTGAATTTGTGAATTCAATTTGACTGAAGACGATACTATCTAAAAAATAATATAAATTTTTTTCTACCCGGTTAGGTCTGACCAAATGAGAATAATTTACCCCCCGTGGATGAAATAGTTCAGTTCAAAATTCGGTATCGGTTCTCTAGTTCGACTAAAAGATTCCTAAGTCCCAAAAGATGCACTGAAAAGGGTCGGGGGTTAGACATGCCGAAACGCAGTTACGGAAAAAGCAAATGAGAGTAACAGTCCGAATAATACAACTAATATAAATCATCAATGATCATCTCTTAAATTCGGAAACGCATCGTTTCTCAATCTCTAGACGTACAATGTGCAGTTTTTTTATTTACAAATTGAATATTTTAAAAGAGGGGATCACACATCCAAAGCCCACCAGAACATAAGTAAGAAATTTAATTATTAAATCATGATAATTAACTTTCTCATATTCAAGGCATTAATATTACATTATTCGAAAGTAATAATGATTTATATTTTTTTCTTCCATATGCCTAATGAATTAAATAATTTTGAGAAATGAAATGATTTTGAGAAATTAAAATATAGCTAGAAGAACCTTGTCGAAATCCTACTGTACTTTCTACATAAATCTGCATAATTTACCGTTAATAATATTCCTTTTGAAATAATAAGTGTCTGTAAGTTTCAATACTATTAAGAAAAAATGGCACTACTTCCATAAAAATACTTGTCATTGTCAGCGAACTATTCTTTAAGTAAATAAAACGAATATGTATATTTATTTAAAATTATAGCGATATAATTTATTTGAAAATAAATTATAGCAATATAATTGATTTGAAAATTAGAAATATACTCTGTCTTCTAACTGTATGAATAATTGTCAGCAAAATATTCTTGCAATCAATAAAACGACTGACATTTTTTAGATGTATTTATTTAGAATTTTACTCTTTTAGACAACGATACGATATGATTCGATTTTTGAACAATTCATTTTCAAATAAGTCAATCTAAATCTTTTACCTTAGCGACATCAGATTAATCAACATCTTTGATGATCAGATATCTCATTTTTTATTTGTGTAAAAGGTGATAACGTACATACGAACATAAATTTGCTAGCGTATTATTATATCGATACATTCGATATTATATGCGAATTAAAATAGTCTCTCTCTAAAAGTGTCATGACGGTGTCTATAAAACTACTTATATTTATTGATGATTACAAATAATTTACTTTTGTGTTAAGCAATGAACAATGTAACCAACTTTTTAATTTTTCTTTTGCGCCTTAGTATTTTTTCATTCTGCTGCGTTTTCTTTTTAAGACAAAGTGGTTTGCTCTGTCATTTTTGGCGGGAAATAAAGTTAATAGTGGAACGTAATTCTCCCCTATTTTTCTTATTCATTCATGTACACTTCTCATCCATGGTCCATCATTTTCTTTAGTTCTTTGTACAACTTGTCTTTTCTTTTACTTAATTTTTTCTTCTTTTCTATTTCGTAATGTTTACTTGCTATAGCATTGTGTTTTGTTTTTCATTTATATTTTGTTTTCCATCGTCCCTTCCATTTATTCAGTCGTTATCTCTTGTTTAGAAGATATCGAGATTTGATTCTGCTTACATGTTTGCTTTATAATTTTGTATACAGTTTCTTTGTTCATTTTACAGCTAAACATATTCTTTCTTCGACGTATGTTTTATTTCCTTCTGACAGAGATCTTTTCCTCGAAGACTTTCTTCCAATCTGTTCACACAATACCTTCCATTTTCTGTTTTGAAATTCTCTACAATCCACTTTATTTTTTCTTGATTTCTATTCTTTGTTTTAATTACGTGCCATAGAATTGTCTTCTATCTCTTTCTTTCTATAGTATTTTCCCGCCGATTCCCTCTACCCCTTTGCACCCACATATTTGTGAACTCGGCTTTGGGATTGTTTCTAATTAAGAAGGACTCCGCGAATGAAGCCAACACTTTGCCTGTAGTTTTATACGCTCTCTTTTGTTTCTCTCCAGAAACAAATTGTTATTTTCTAAAATCTAATCTTAAATTTTCTAAAATATTTAGGGCTTTTTCATGCCAAACAATTTTTTGTTATATATATATGTGTACACTTTTCTATTTTTCTTTCAAATTGCCTAACTCCCAGGAGTACATCTAAGCCTTTCAAAAATTAAAACAAATTCTAACGACGACAGCAGCAGCAGGGAAACAAAGATAAAATCAAACATGAAAAGTCTAAATAAAATAAAGTGAATTAAAGAAAGGAAAGGAAAAAGCTGAAGAGGTTGAAAGATGATTATTTGTGGAGAAAGATATCCACACGTGCTTCCATCGACCGGCATATTGGGAAATTCACCCAAAGGTATATTCTAATCTTGCCGATATCAAACGTTCGGCTTTGCGTTTCTGTTTATCATCATATTTGCACTGTGCAATTTCTTCATTATATCTTCATCACTTTCTAATACCAAAATATTCTTTATGTTTTTGTCATTTCACTTCTCCTCCCCCACATCCTCTCTACCCTGTCAGCTAGTCAGCACGTTCACTTTCTCTTCTTTTCTCTCGCTCATAATTGCACATTTTATATCGTTATTTTGTTGCTATGAGTACTAAATGCTTAAAGAGGACATAGCACAAAAAGATCAAAAAGGAGAAAAGAGTAAATTCGAATATTTGATTCTCTACTTTCATTTCAAACAATCTACATTTTAATCTCAGATATTCTACATCGTTTTCTGTTTAAGTGATTTTTGGATTTACACAAATATTGATCATTTTTTAAAATGTTTTTATTTAATTTGATAATTCGAATCTATTAGGAAAGACTTGCCGTTCATGTAAAATGTGAATGATTTAATTTGATCTATAGAAAAATAAAAAATCTTGACGGTAACGATTAAAAATTCAACCTGTCCATCATTCATACCGATGATGTTAACTTAAGTGTCGAAGTGTCGTTCGTTTATTATTCGAACAACATATGGAAAGATAAACATGGTCGCTTTGATCAAGTGTTAAAAGTTTTATTAAAATTGTAGACATTGGATAAATCGTTATTTTTCTGGAGAAATATGTATTAATATCCATTATACTTTTGTCTAAAAAAAACTATATAAACTCATGACTAAAATACTATATCTATTGAAAGTCTAAACTTCTACGCCAATTCAACAAAATACGGGATCTACTACGACAATGTCAACTAACTGTGCCAGAAAAATAAAAGAATAATAATGAAAAAAAGTTGTTTCTGTAATTCAACTTCCTACCGATTTTCGTGCAACCAATTTTTTCTCTGCCTTTCTCTCTGCAATCTAAAAAGCGTCACCCTGCTTCCCAGCTGTTGTCTTCATTTATATCAGCTGATATGCAAATCAGACACCACCATAAAAACCTGCACTTATGAAGAGAAGCCCTTCTTTAGCCTGCAGACACAACATGCGAAGCACCTCATTCGTGTTTCCTGCCGTTTCTTGCCGTTTCCTGTCGTTTCTCTTTATTGTCACACTCACCCCTGATCGTATGATTACACAAGTGACAGATGGTGGCAGGTCGCCTTAATGGGACAGTTATTTCTTTCTCTCTTACATCATATGTACCAGAACCTGAATTGGCTATGGAATAAGGTAGCTCAACCAAGGAACGTATGTCCTTTCCCTCACTTTAAGATACAGAACCACTACTATTTGTATCGGAATCTGGTTCTCTCTATTCAGTACTCTGTGATGATGTGTCATCATAGTCGTCCACTACCGGTGCTAAATTGAGACGTGGACGCACGTCTCCTAAATGTCGAGGCGTGCCATTGAGGACCACCGACTGTGGACTTATCACTCCGGTGACACGACCTGGTCTGAACGTCGACGTGCAACGTCCTTGTGGATTTCTCACCCAAACTGTGTCCCCCTCTTTATAAAGTGCAAATATCTTGTCGTGATTCGGATGGGGCACAACGTTGATCCCTTTCACTCTGATCTGGTATGAGTACAACCAATTGGCAGGTGCTTATGAGGCGGACACATGATCATTGGGGGTAACGTTGTGCCAATACACAGCCTCTATAACAAGGCAGCTCTTTCGTACAACAATCTTCACTGTCCTATGACACTTTTCTATAATACCATTTTCTAATGGCCTGTATGAACAGCGTGGTCGGAACTTTACACCCCACCCGTTCATGAACTGCCTAAATTGTTGACTGCAGAAGGCAGTGTCATTATCAGCCAGAATCTCGGCTGGGACCACGTTAAAAAACACTGATTCTAATTGCCGGATCACATGTGCAGTGTCTTGCCGTTGTAGTGCACCATTATTCAGCTTTTCCGCGCCCTTACTAGTAAGTTCCTACAGGGCCAGATGCTTCCTTACGGAGTCTGCCGACGCCACGTCCTCATTAATATATATGTCATCAATATACGCCGACGTTGCTACCCTTATCTTCTCATCCTGGGCTAACACAGCCTCGAGCACAGCCCGCATTGCAAGAGACGCCACATTTAAGCCAAACACTAACCTGGTTAGACAATATCTTTGTCCTTTAAATATGACGGCGATTTTCGCAGCAGGCCTGCGTAGCGCCGGAAAATGTAGTTACCACCATGTTCTGCTTTGACCAAGACCGACATAGCTTTGAACTCAAGATAGAACGTGAGCACCCAGTCTCGAGGAGAGCCAAGCGTGGTGTATTATCAACATAGATGGTAATGACAGGTAGCGCCGAGTTCACATTCTGACTGGGGAATAGACTGGCGCTGATGTCTCATCCCCAACTTCGTTTCTCGGACAATCTTTTACCAGATGATCATCCTTGTTGCACCGATAACATCGTTGACGGGTGGTCTGCCTCCTTTGCATGCTATTTCTTGCAAAATGATTAGGGCCGTTGCATTTGTAACATGTATATTCAGATTGCCACATTCCCACAGGTGGTTGAGTAATTCGAGCAGGCTTTGTCGCAGCCACAACTGGTTCCTCAACTTCAGCATTGTCTTTCATCAATGCTCGAGCTCGAGCTAACAGCTCTTCTAAAGTTATATCATCCACTCTAGAGGAGGACCACAACATCCTTTTCTACAGGGTTGGGAAGCTGCCGTACACACCAGCACATTTCTTGTATTCCTCCACATATCTGCCAAATATACGTCTACAGTCTCACCCGGACGCAATACACGTGCCTCGAACTTCTCATACGCTGTAAATCTGTCATAGGCAAAGGTAGTGAATAGAGCTCCCTTAATTCGTGCTGCATCAGATTTTTTTCTTGAGTTAGTTGCTGGTAAACTTCGATTGCTCCCCGGTTAGCCGAATTGGGATGACATTTTATACCTACTTAACTCCAGATAAGTAACACACTAATTCCACCTTCTCAATCCATTCAACGACTGCTCCAGTCCCATCAGACTCAAGAATTATCTTTAGGTCAAAACGGCTGTTCATTTTAAGCCGAAATAGCTTGTTAACTAACTGTGCCAGAAAAATAAGAAAATTAAAAAAAAGTTTTTGACTGAAATAAAACTTCCAACCGATTTTCGTGCAAACCACTTTCTCTCTGCGTTTCTCTCTACAATCCAAAACGCTTCTCCCTGCTTCCCAGCTCTCCCCCCCCATTTATATCAGCTGATCTTCACATATGCAAATCAGACACCACCATAAAACCCAGCACTTATGAAGAAAAGTCCATTCTTTAGCCTGCAGACACGACATGCGAAGCACCTCATTCTTTTCCTGCCGGAAACACAGACAATTTAAAGATGAACGTGACTTTTCCTGACGTCACATTTAGTAGATCCATTTTCTCCATTTTCTTTTCACACCCGATTTCACTTCGTCTCTCAATTATTATATATTATTTCATGAAAATGTTCTCCCCACAAAATTAACCAATTGATTGTTTTTGCTAATAGAGTAAAGTAATAAAGAAAGATCCCCAAAGTCGCATAACAAACAAATCATTACATGCATTAGCAATGCTGCTAGATTCATCACTGCTTTATGGCAATAGAGTTTTCATTTTTTTTTCAAATTCATAAATGGCCACCGGAGTGTTTATATTTCTTTACATCTAGAAAGAAAATATTTATGTCGCTATCAATAATCACAGATATTGATTTCTTTAAAGTTCCAAGATTCTAAACAATAGCTATCAATGAGATTTTATCTTGTGGGTTTTGTATCATGCTTTTTTTATTTTGTGACATTCTTTCATAGGCATGATTTTTAGGATTCGACTGAATAACTGAGTTAAATAGAATACTATGATAATAACTGAAGCTTCTTAATGTATACAATAAAAGGTGCTATGTGGATCCAGAATCAGAAATGCCAAAATAGAAGTTGTTGAATATTTTCAGCAGTTTAAGAGATTCCATTTCCAGTATTCTAAGAATAAAGTGGAGAAGTCACTAACAAACTCCGTTGAATGTCAAATGTGTTATCACAGCTTCAGTGTCATTTAATACTTTTCCTATCGACCGCTGTAAACACAGGGCAAACCTGTACGAAGGCGAAACATCTCCGTCTTCCGTAATGTATGATTTTAAATTGTTGCTTTATACGAACACTTTCTCAGCAAATAGTTGCACAATACTTGTTCAAGAAAGCTAGGTTCCCAGGAAATATATTTTCGAAATTATTCCTTGAAGAATCTGGAAGATATGAACAATCTATAGTTGAGGAACAAATTCAAAACGCCTACCATACGTAGATTCCGGTCTTAGCACGTGACCTTTGAACACAGGTAAAGAGCGTTGTTATGTATAGACGAACGTGCGATGCGATTTCATATGTATTGTTTCATTTGTCTAGACCAAATTTTTACAAGTGAAATCGGTAAGCTTCTAAATTAAAGTTACACCTTGAATGCGATATGTGAATGCTAATAGAGAGCCACAGGTTTTATATTAAAGTAGTAAATTGCATAATCTAAATTGATTAAAATGGAATTCTTGCATTGGTTAATACGTTTGTTCATATGCAATTTTACCTTTTAAATATTTTTTTATTAATCATAAATATTTCGCAGTAATAAATTATATTTCTTCAGTAAATGTGTGTCTCTAGCAGATACCATTCATATATCATAATCATATAATGAATTGGCGTAGCTAATATCTCTATCAAGCTTAACTAAACAGTATCACTTGTTATAATTAAAAGATTGTGTACCCGTCACATGACGAATTTGGGCGTTTTAATTAGAATCTCAATTGTTTTAAACAACAAATTAATAACATGTGCGGAAATAGCTTTTACATGACTTATGAGCTAAGAAAATGTTTCATTCTATGGAGTTAAGCCATCGAATATTTTAATTTCCTCAAATTCTCAGAATGTGTTAACTTTGATATATATATATATATATATATATATATATATATATATATATATATATATATATATATATATATATATATATATATGATGGGCTCTCCCGTCGATTACGACGTATGAAGATCCAACAGCTTTTGTTATATATATAAATATAAACATAAACATATATATGTATATATTTATTATTAATAGTAAGACATTCCAGATTTATGCTCAATAGATGTTAATTTTTAACTCCAAAATATTTATAAATAAATAATAGAAAGTTAGATCTCAATTACCATTAATTACTAAAAAGATCCATCATTCCTTCTGTAAAAAGCGCACCGGTGAGTAGCGTGGATGCTGTATTTAAAAATTAAAAACCATACAAGTTATATCATATAATATGACTATGGTAAACAATAAATAAATAAATGAATAAAAAACACGTAAATTCAACTAATAATTCACATACTCGGAATGTCAAATCAAACAATAAATGATAGTAATAATAAGAAATAAAATAAACGCCGTAATTCCATATGGTTTATTTGTCATGCAGTAAGCATATCCTAAACAATATTCCTAGAAAATCCTACCAAACTATTGAAAATAATAGTAGATTGTGGAAGATTATCAATAAAATCACTATAAAATTATCAGACTCAACATCTATCAACTTAGCTAAAACTATTATAGCTTCCAACAATACTAACATAAAACTGAAAATAAATATAGAAGTATTAAATAACATTTCTAAACCACAATTTAAGACCATAATGTAACCATCAAAATATTAACGAATGCCTATTAGGGATGAAATGCCTAAACTCAAATATAGTTTATAAACGTTACTTATAGACCGTAAAAATACTAGAGCTACCGAATGTAACTTTAAAGTAAAGTATAGAAACTACGTATCCTCATTACAATGAGATCAAATGCTGACTCTTTAGGTTACTGAACATCATTAGCTAATTATGTAAGCAAAGTACAAAATAATAACATAATATTCGAATTAAAATGGTCCATTATACGTAGAGAAATAAATACCCCTTCTTGATGAATTAAAAAAATGTAAAATATGTATACTTGAATCGTATCATATAATAACGTACTAGGATAATGTAATTAACATAAAACAGAAACTCTCTCAAAATTGTGTGCATCGTCTACAATTCGCACTTTCGCGATTCAGGCCTAATTGAAAATAATTCATTTAAAAGTAAACTCGTGACATTAAAATAAAACAGTAATACTTTCTTTGGTATACAGTAAAACATCAGAATATTAAAAAATATAAATACCTCACACTATAAATAACACGATACAAAAATACATAATTGTTATTGATATACGAATAATATATAGATTGATCGAGAATAAATTAAAATACAGCCTATAAATTAAAGAAAAATATTCGTTTGTTGTTGCTCTTGAGATATTCTAGACACTTATTAAGTGGAGATAAAAATATCACATTTTTTAATTAAATAAAGCATTTATATATATTTAATTAATTATAAGGAAATTAGTAAAAGTTTCAAACTTATAATAGATATAATTAATAAAAGTAAGTAACTCTTAACTAAAAAATATGAGTAGTTATTTCCCTTGGTATTTAAACCAAATTACCTTTTATTTAGAAGGAATAATACGAAATTGTTTCGTATTACTTTTAACTATTCTCTTTTCTTTCTTCTCTGTTTCTTTAAAAATTGATTTCATATATTTTATTTTTGTACTCTTCTAAATAGTATTAGTTCTTGAATGATCTAATTTACAACAGCTAACTTTAGGAAAGTATGAGTATTTTTGCTAGAACCGTTAATTTCATGAAAAGAAAGAGAAACTTATATTCCTAATTGAACATACATATGTACATACTTTAGTAATGTGAGTTTATTTATTTTTTTTTATTCCCTGATGTTTTGGACACGATATTCTTGCATTTATTTTTATGAATTACACGTATGGAACATCCAAAATATATGAGTATATTTTATCTTATGTTATTATAGTGTTAACAAAATGGTCTGTTAAGAAATTGATTCATTTAAAATGAATAAGGACATAGTTACTGGAATTTAACTTATATAGGGTGGGCCAAAATAAGGGTCCTATCTTTAAATTTGAATAACTTGAATTTGAATAACTTCCACAAAATAAAAGTTAAACTCACCAAACTTTATGTGTGTGTAGACTGACCCTTCCGAGATTTTTTGAAATAAACAAAACAAATTTTAGCCGAAAAACACTTCTTAAAACTTACAAAAACTAAAGTATTGTTTTTTACACGGTTTTGAGTTTTTTAAGCAAAAATAATGTTTTCTAAATGCGGGTACGTTCCTTAGGGCTAATACGGCTCATGCTTGCTTCGGAAGGGGTCCTTTACTTATTCTAAAAAAAAAAAAAAATCAATAAATAAAAAAGTTATGAATTTTTAAAAATAGGACCCTTATTTTTGCCCACCCTGTGTATATATATATATATATATATATATATATATATATATATATATATATATATATATATATAGTTTGAAAAGTCACACATGGAAGCATTGGTGAAATGGCAATAATAAGGAGAATATTTAAAAAACGCAATTTATTTATGTTTTTTAAAATAAATTAATTCGAAAAAGCTTTTACTTATTAATATACAGAGAGAAATATATAGGTATTACACATTAATATTATAATGCAAGCCAACAAATGCAATTCATTTAGACCATTCACAAATACGCTATCCACAGTAACAGTCTTCACTTCTAACAATACCGAAGCATTCCCATTTTCCGTATTCCTAGTGATAGCGATATATCCTACCATGAATATGCGTCTCCCAAGGGGTCTTAATCCTTAGGATACTTACTAAATCCGCATTATTTTTTTCCAATTACAAGTAAAATAAGTAAAAATGAATATTAGAATATTTAATCATAAAAACAATAAAAAAATTTTTTTAAATCGGTAGCAATGAATCTGTTTGCAATAAACTAGATGTAAATAACAAATTTCACTTACTCAAATAATAATTGAAATTGATAATTAATTCATGATATAATTCAATGTATTATCGTTTCTACTGAATTCAATATTTGCGTTACACTAATTAAATTCCCGAGATTAAATGCCTTACAGCCTAAATAAACATATGGTTCGAAGGTTGATCACGAATTAATCTTTACTCGATTTAAAAGACTTTTTTGTTTTTTATAATTGAAAGAAAACTATTAAGTGTTTTCATTCTGTTCTTTACTTTTTGATATAAACTTTTTATTTCAGCTCCTAGTTTGGTTATTCGTCCGATGTCATTTACTTTCTCATTATAAAATTAATTTTCACATTTTTGTCTTTAACTTTCATCAGTTTAATCGGAGTAATTTATATATATACATTTATGTATAAATATATATATTTTTATATATGAATATAGGGTGGGGGAAAGAGGGAGGAGCTTATAGTGTTTCTTGTAATTTCTGTTTCTTTGGTTCATTTTTATGTAGTGATAGCTGAGGCCGGTGTAATTTATTGGGGGAGGGAATTATGAAGTGCTGTTTCTTGCAGTTTCTGTTCCTTGGCTCTTGTTGTGGTGTTCTTCGTGTGGTTTTGTTTTCTCCGTTGTAAATTCCTTGTGACTGGTTACCCTTTGTAGCTTATGCGTGTTAGTTTCCACATTCGAGGATTTTCCTTAAGATTGCAGCTGTTTTGATCATTGCCGTCCTTTGTATGATTTCGATAGTCCCTTTGATTCTAATTTCTCCCAGTCTTTTCTCAAGGTTTTTGGTGATTGTTCCTAGTGCTCCTACGAGTATTGGTATCATACTAACTTTCTTCATGCTCCATATTTCTTTCAGTTATCTGGCTAGTTCTGCGTATTTACTTCGTTTGTCTGTGTCTTTGATCTTCACTCTGTTGGTTGCTGGAACGGCGAAGTCTACGATTTTACAAGATTTTTCCTTTTTGTCTATTATAATAACATCAGATCTCCTTGCTTGTATAAGTTTATCTGTTTGCATATCCATATCCCAAAGGATTTTGTGTTTTTCGTTTTCCAGTACTGTTTCTGGTTTATGTTTGTACCATTTGTCTGCATATTCGAAATTCAATTGTTTGCACAGTTCCCTGTGTATTACTTTCCCAAAACAATCATTTCTGTTCTTGGATTCTTTTTGAGCAAGTTTGCTACATTCACTTATTATATGATTTATTGTTTCGTCTCTTTGTCCACACAGTCTGCATTTACTGTTTTCCTGGGTTTTAGCTTTAATGCAGTTTTTCCTAATCGCATTGTTCTGTGCAGCCATCAGTAAAGATTCTGTTTGTCTGTTCAAGTTTCCTTTTCTTAGCCATGTTCAGCTATTTGTGTTGGGTTCTTCTCTTGTCAGTCTTATGAAGCGTCCATGTAGTTGTTTTTTCTTCCCATTTCTCTTTTCTTGTCTGTTTGTGTCCAGTTTCGATGCTTCCTGCGTTGTTTGTTGGGACGGTATCTCTTGCTGGGGTAATCAGCCTTTCTGTGTTCTGGTTTATGTATTTCTCCAGCTTTTTTTAGTGTCGTCCACACAGTCTTCTATACTTACTAGTCCTCTTCCCCCTTCGTTTCTCTTCACGTAGAGTCTGTCTGTATCGTCTTTGGATGTAGTGCATTGTGCATAGTCATTAATTTTCTAGTCCTCAGGTCAAGGTGCCTGAGTTCTTCTTTAGTCCAGCTTATAAATGGTCCAGAATATCTTATTAGTGATACTGCCCAGGTATTTATTCCTTTGATTAGGTTTCTGCTCTATAATTTTGTTTCTAAGAGCTTTCTTGTTCTTCTCAGGTATTCTTTTCCAATCTTCTCTATCATTTCTCTTGATTTGATTGTGTCTGCTTCCAACACTCCCAAATATTTATAACTGTCTTGTTCATCTAGCGTCCTCATCTGCTCTTGGTTGGGTAGTTCCATGCCCTCAGTCGTCTCCAGCTTTCCATTTTTAATCTCAAGCAATGCACACTTTTCCATTCCGAATTCCATTTGAATGTCCTTACTGAAGATTCTGGTCGTATTTATCAGCTCTTCCATTTCCTATTTGCTTTTTGCAAATAGCTTCAGGTCGTCCATGTACATGAGATGGTTTATTCGTTGTTCTCTGCCTGTGAACTTGTATCCGGCATCACATTTCCTGAGTATGTAGTTGAGTGGCATCATGGTTATGATAAACAGTAGTGGTGATAGAAAGTCTCCTTGGAAAATGCCTCTCTGTATTTTTATCTCCGTCAAGTATTGTCCTCCAGCTGTCAGTTCTAATCTCCATGTTTCCATTGATTTCTTGATGAGATTAATAATTCTGTCGGGTATCTTGTACATTTTTAAACATTTAATTATCCATGCTTGAGGGATTCTGTCGTACGCTTTCTTGTAGTCAATCCATGCCATAGATATGTTCTTTTTCTTGCTTTAAACTTCTTTCAGGATCTTTTGATCTATGTATAACAGATCATGCGTCCCTCTTTTCCCTTTCTGGCATCCTTTTTGTTCCTCGGGAAGTAATCAACGACTGTTCAGGGAATGGTAAATTTGCTCTCTAAGTTTTGCCGTTAGGATTTTCCGCATTGTCTGTAAACAGGTTATTGGTCTGTAATTGCTTGGGGTCGTTCCCTTCTAAGCGTCTTTTTGTATGAGCGTTGTCCTTCCTTTGGTCATCCACTCTGGTATGTCTGTTTTATGGATACATCCTCCCAGTTTCTTTACTAGCCTTTCATGTAGGGTCGTGAATTTTTTTAACCAGTACGCATGTATTCCATCGTGCCCTGGTGCTTTCCAGTTTGCCATTTTCTTTAGTGTTGTCTTAATAGTTTCTTCATTAATTTCTGTTTCCGTTCCTTCTTCAATTTCTAGAAGTTTATCTTTCATGTCTTTCAGCCATTTAGCATTTTTGTTGTGATCTTCAGCCTTTTCCCATATCTTGCTCCAGAAATGTTTTGTTTGTGTCGGGCCCGGTTGTTCTGTTGTTGTTCTTTCTCCGTTTACGTTTTTGTAAAACTGGCTTTCATTGTTTTCAAAGGTCCTGTTCTGTTTGTACTGTATCTGTATCGTCTCAATCTTCCTTCTTTCGCTGCTATCTTTGGTTTTAGTTCTTCATGTTTCTTATTTAGACTTTCCTTGCGATTCGTATTTCTGCTCTTCCATCGTTTACTGTTCTCCTTCACCCTATTTACGGTTTTAGCTTCCTTTTGGAGTTTGGTGATCTGGGTTTCCAGTCTGATCTCCCATCCAGATTTCGTCTGTCCATTCTTTTGGTCAGTCTTCTTTTCCCTTTTTAGTTTCATACTTATTGATTTTGCCCCCGCATATATCAAGTGGTTTAGATCTGTGATAGTGTGTGCTGGGATGTACGTGAATACTCTGTTTACTTTCTCTGTTTCAACTTTTAACTTCTTCCAGTTTTCGTTCCTTAGGGATGAGAGTTTTGTTTTGTTCTCGGACATTAATCGTTTGATGTTTTCCACTTCTCTTGCTTCTTCCTCAGATAGTTCTATAGTTTCGTCGTCTTCGCCTTCTTCAGTTTCTGTGTTTCTGTTTTCCCCGTCTTCTTCCTGGGAGTTTTTGTCAAGTGGTGTGTCTTCATCATCATTATTATTATTATTATTATTATTATTATTATTATTATTATTATTATTATTATTATTATTATTATTATTATTATTATTGGATTTGAATGGCAATAAGCCTCCCCAAATGTCCTCTGCCAGCGGAGGTCTGGTTAGTACTATCCTTCATCGGTCTTTCCATCCTCCTTGACCCTTCACGACTGTTTTGTGTATTATAAGCCGGGGCTGGTGCAATCACTTTTTTCTGGGGGGGGGGGGGTAGTTAATGAAATTACTTGCAGTTTCTTTTCCTTGGGTTCTGTGGTGCTCTTTATATGATTCTGTGTTCTTCCTATTTCACTTAGCATGTGATTGGTTAGTCTTCGTAGCTTATTATTATTATTATTATTATTATTATTATTATTATTATTATTATTATTATTATTATTATTATTATTTTTTATTTTATTTTTTTTATTATTATTATTATTATTTCATAGTAGTTTCAACTTTTGGATGTTTTTAGTAGGAGTTTTCAAGTCA
Organism: Sepiola atlantica; assembly: GCA_963556195.1. NCBI lineage: Eukaryota > Metazoa > Mollusca > Cephalopoda > Sepiida > Sepiolidae > Sepiola > Sepiola atlantica. The sequence continues at coordinate 57,308,626 of OY744529.1, read as the reverse complement.
ATTTCCTTGACCTTAGACATTTAAGCTGTACCTTAACACTTTCGCTGTTCCTAACAGACACGCCTTTTGCAGAATTGGAAACGAAATTGTCTTGTCAATCTGTTAAATCCATTTATGGTTGCTTTTCGTTATGGTTCCAAGCGTTCCAATTACAACGGGAATGACCTTTACTTCTTTATATTTCCAGAGTCTAACCAATCTCCATTTTATACAGTGATATTTATTTATTTATTTATTCGTGTTCTTTCCTATACACTCTATATCAATTATAAAGCAAGTTTTCGTGTTTTTGTTTAGAAAGATTAAGTCGGGTTTTGAATGTTCAAGAACCTTATGAGTCTGTATGCACATGTTTAAAATAAGAATTGTCGTTCTCCTGGCTTCTGCTCATACCACTTCTCATTGTCGTCTAATTCTATAAAGTTTGCATATATTCCAATGTAGTACCTGAGCGACTTTGTCGTGTCTCCATTTTTATACTGATGTTGGTCTAGCAGTGGGCATTTAGAGACAATATGCGCTAATGTTTCTTCCCTATGATTACACAATCGGCATATCGGTGATTCTGCAGTTTTGTAAATGTAATGTGTGATGGACCTAGTGCTGGTGGCTTGTTCCTGGGCTGTCATTAAGGTGCTATCAGTAGATCTTTTAAGATCACACATGATCAACCAATTCCAGCTGTCATTATTTGTAAATGCAGTATTCTTAAAGAATACACTGTGTAGTTTCTATCCGAGTAATTTTAATCACCCTCTTGTAACCGTTGATTCTTTTTACCCCAGTCCATTGTATTTCCTCTCTTTTCACTTCATGAAGAAGAATCTCATTACTTCAGAAATATATTTATATAGACAACCTTTTTCTATATTCATAACATGTTCAACACTAAGTAGACATCGACCACCTTTCTTTCTAGATAGATACACTCTATCTGCATCTTCTTTCTTTGCAAAAGCTCCAAAAATTACAAGCATTTTTGTGTTTAGGTATCCAAACCTACATCTACATTCCAGTCAAGTATACGGGCAGTATATCGAACGATAGCTACTGCTATGGCATTGAAAGCATATATTTTATTTCGACTGTGGAGATGTGATTTTAGAATAATCCTTACTTATTTGTTGTACTTAGCTGTGCCCTGGTTTGTTATTTCCTTGTTTTTAATCTTATCCGCCTGCAGAATCCCAAGAATTTGTAGCTCCTCTCACTGTCTACATTCTGTATCAGATATGTTGTTGAGAATTAGTTCAAGGCCATCTGAATAGACACGTTTATCCTTTTTACAACGAGAATGGCACATTTAGTGATGATTTATTAGGGTATCAAGTTGGGTGTCATTCTTTCCAAGAACCTTAAGATCATCCATAAATAGTAAGTGGTTGACTGTAGGAAGTATTTTCCGAAGTCCATATCCTGCCTTCACATTACGCAAGAAAAATGTCATTTGGATCAAACTAATGACAAAAAGCAAAGGGGAAAGACTATCGCTCTGGAATATCCCTCTTCTGATTTTCACTTTACCTAAGGCAACACCCCCTGCTCTTTTTCAGCGATTTATGGAAGCTACCTGTCGTCAAACAGCCATTTATTATTTCTGCAATGCGTGGGTGAAGGGCCGGAAGGTTTTTTAAACCAGTATCCCTGGACTCCGTCAAGTCCAGGTGCTTTCCAATTTGAAATCTCTTTAACCCCCTCTTTCAGCATCGTAGCAGTGACTGTTATATTCGTTTGTCGTTCTATTCTAGAGGACACCCGCCTTCAACATCTTTGATCCATTCTGCATCATCTTGATGTTTTACTTCCTTTTCCCAAATGTCCTTCCAGAATACACTAGATTGATCAGTATCAGGCATAAAGTCATTCCCTCTTTTAATTATTTCTAGTTGTTCAAAAAGAAGTTTCTGATTGTTCTCAAACAGTCTGTTTTGTCGATACTGCTCAATTCCATCGCTGTAAAGTTTAACTGGCAGTATTAGCTACGCCCTGTGGTTTCAGTTTTTCAATTACACACTTGAAACCTTTTCGGTGTATGTAAAACTTACGGATTAGTCTTTTACAAGCGCTCTGACTTTTTAGTTCGCCATTTTCGACAGCTTGCACTTTACTTAAATCCTTTCTAAGTTGTTTCATCTGACCATTAAAACTTTTCCTCGACTAACCCTTCTTTTTATTTCTGTTTTCCGTTTTTCTACTCCGAGTAGATTTTATACAGTATTGGTAGCAGCTTTAATAACTTTATTACACTTATCAAGATTATTTATTAATAAAACTGGCAACACATCATTCACTTTAGTCGTGACAATTTTAAGTATTTCCTATTGACAAATCTCAAATTTGGCGGCTGTTTTAAATTTTCAGCTCTTAGCTTCTCGTCTAACAAACTGAAAACATAAATATCTTCTTCTGTCATCCCATTTTCTATCATATGTTTTACGATTGCATCTGTGGAAACTGATTACCATTAGTTACAATATTTTCGCTGTCAGAGTTTTTATTGTTGTTTCTACTATATACTTAACTATATCAAGTCTATTTATCTCTCCAAACTGGTCTAAGTCTCCTTTCTGAATTTCTCTTTTTAGTTCTTCAATTTCAATAGAGATATCCATTCATTAGTTCTAATCACCCGGGCTTGTCCTGCAAGTTTTTGTTCTGATATTTCAAACAGGCCTAGCTTATTCCAGCTTTGGTGCATTCGCTGTCTATATCGTGTCTTAGGAGGATCACTCTTCAAGTAGCATTTCATCACAATTCTATTTAAGACTTTAGTCAAGTTAGTTTTAGTGTTAGTGTTTTAAGGGTTTTGCTGGATGACGACTTGGGAAACCTTGCTCGTGTTCCCGCCGGACGTGGGGCCTGTACTTGACATTCTGGACTAACATACGTCGTTCTCGGTGTGATTATTTTGAACACTCATATTGAAATAAAATAGGGAATGGTCGATGTAAGGTTTTCCTTCCCTATTATTTTAATTGTGACACAATCTCTAGGAGAGTTGCTATTATTATTATTATTATTATTATTATTATTATTATTATTATTATTATTATTATTATTATTATTATTATTATTATTATTATTATTAACAGACATATGTTTAGGATTTTAAAAACTCATCAATGTGGCTTTATGTAACATAATGACTCACGAGTTTTATAAACGACGCAGAGGACCATATGAAACAAAGAAGTAGGGAAAAGTTAAGGTCATGCCCCTCTCAACAATGAACAAAACCGGGTACAGATGAACTCACCAATGAAACTACAAGAAAACAGCAAAATACAGATTATTTGACTGAGTTCGACAAATAACTAATAACCCAGTTTGATGAGTTAGTAAGTTTTTATCAAACGACTGACCTTTCGCGACCAACAAGTGGTAAAAATCAGGCAAAACATTGCGAGAGTGCACTTTGAGTCAAATAAAAAAAAACCTTATGTTCAAAAAGAATATGTTAAAAATTAAAGGAAAACTGAATTAACGCAGTCACGATTAAATTTCACATAGAAAGAAGATGTGAATGCATAAAGGAAGTTGAGGTCCAGTCACTAGTGAGATAGAGAGGGTGCAATACTGGCGAACACGAGAACGATCAGAGGACACAACTGGGTATGGGTTCGTATATAAGGCCTGATGCAAGCGAGTGAATGCAGTTGCGCCTGATAGTTCGCAGAGCTTGTTGATCCCGTAGAGAATACCCACATGGCGATTTCAGCAGACTTCTTTGGAATCAAATTGTGAACTCTTAAATTGTTTCACAAAGGAAGATCGTCGACAAAGATGGCATCGTCATTTTTTTCTTTATGACTTTCAGTGGAGAATTATTACACAAACTTTTTAGAAAAGAAACAAAAGGAAGGTCGTCATTCTTCCCGATCGAAAATTTAAATGGGGGAGGTGTCACTCCACTTGCCCAATCAAAAGATACATTTTCGTCAGACAAAAGAGTTTTGTTAAAATCAACAAAATATAATCTTTTCACATGTGTATAAATTAAAAAATAAAAATAAAGATAATAATTTCGATATCGTGCAGTTGCCACGTATTTTGTAATCTGTTTCCTGTTCACACCTTTCCTGAGTGACAGGGTATCGTAACATTTACACCGTCAATATATCCATGTCAAGGCTCGAACGCCGGACTAGAATTCACCACTGACTTTTGAAGTCAAACTTCCTAGTTATTTCGACGAAATTTCTTACTGTTAGAATGCAGGAGAAATATACCGCATATATTTACTATAATGTGTTTCCTTAGATAATTCAATTCTTTTCGGGAAATAATCTTGCGTAGTACCTAAGTGGACACTGCCATCTTCAACATTAGACTGATCAGCCTTAGAGAAGCGTATATATATATATATATATATATATATATATATATATATATATAGGATCAAAATAAATCAAAGTGAAAACTTTTAGTAGATGGAACCTATTGTGAAAAGGATTAGCTCAATATACGAGATAGAGCAATATATATATATATATATATATATATATATATATATATATATATATATATATATATATATATATATAATTATCCACAGATCCGTGATTCGTTTTTTAAGATTCATCAGTGGGGTTTTACACAGCCAACGTATCGACTCAGAGGCTTGAACACCGTACCTGTAATCCGACTTAATTGTTCAATTTTAACGCCCTAACCTTCTGTGTCAACTTACTAGCTTCTGGAATGCAGAAAATTGTTTACGACGATTAGTTTCCTTATATTATTTGATTCTGTTGAGGGATTCATCTTGCCTATTGGCTAAGTTGAAAATACATATGTGTGCGTGTGGAAATTTGTTTAGATAACATCTTAGTAAATGTAGAGATGTATTGAAAAAGCGGATACACTAAAAAATACAATGAATCTATTCATAGGGTGGCTTTTATTTTTCGTCTTTATTATAAAAGGATTACATCATAGATTATCTAAAAATGTTAGACATTTAAAAGAGAGAGAAACAAGAAACAGGAAAGAAGATGGAGGCGGGAATATGGAAAGTAAAGGATGAGACATCCCATCTTATTGTCAAATTTATAACACAATGACATCTACCTTTTAAAGACAGAGATGGCTAGATAAAAAAACGTGATGTAAATAGGTAAATGACTTTTTCTTCAACAAAATCTGCATTCATTTAAAATATTCGTTTGATTTCGTTGTTTTTAAATGATCATACATATATATATATATATATATATATATATATATATATATATATATATATATATATGGATCGTTATTACTTGGTACTGTTAGCAACACTTTATTTATACATGTGTTTATGTTCCTTTAAACGTGTACAGTGGAAATCAATGCAATTCTCTCTGGTTGAAAGATGTGTGTACTTTACCTAAAACGCTTCCAATTCAGTAGCTCTTAACGTCAGTAGATCTAATAGCTCTTTACATGAGTAGATTTCATAGCTATTTACGTGAGTTGATCTAATAGCTCTTTACGTGAGTTGATCTAATAGCTCTTTACTTGAGTAGAACTAATAGCTCTTTACGTGAGTAGATCTAATAGCTCTTTACGTGAGTAGATCTAATAGCTCTTTACGTGAGTAGATCTAATAGCTATTTACGTGAGTAGATCTAATAGCTCTTTACGTGAGTAGATCTAATAGCTCTTTACGTGAGTAGATCTAATAGCTCTTTACGTGAGTAGATCTAATAGCTATTTACATGAGTAGATCAAATAGCTCTTTACGTGAGTAGATCTAATAGCTCAATTATCATTTGAAACTGTCTTTGTTTTAAGCTGCTACATCTCGGCAACTTTCACATCCTTTTATTTGGAAAGCTGTTTTGAATTCTTTAACAGAGAATTGGTATTATTAATAGGGTATGTTTTCCTTCAAAAGCTTCAGAAAAAATGGTACATTTTCCGAAGAAATCAACTAAGAATAAAATAGAAAACATCTTTATATAGAAACGAAATGTATTTACATTGACACAATTTGCATCACCAGTTTCTTCTCGGATATTCTTTAGTAAAATTTATTTTAAGTTGTGATTGAAGAGAAATAAAAATGTGCTGCCCTGAACTTACAGTCTTACGATGATGAGATGCCTAAATATTCATCAGACTATAGGAACTTTGAATAAGACACCCAGCGCCAGTGGACTCTCTTTACTAACTAACCGTTTTAGGATAAAACGAAGGCAAATAACGTAGCGGTGTTATCACAGCAGTCTATCTCAATGATTGTTTCTCTACAATGTCATTTTTGCCTTGTTTCTACTACAACTACCACTACTACTACCACTACTACTACTACTATGTTGAAAAATTGAAGCATACAATTCTTACAAAAATAACTGGATTTTGCATGAAATACTCGAACAGGGTTGATATTCCCTGAAACAAATAAACCAAACAGTCTATTATTAATACCATCTTTATGCGACAGATATTTTAGAGAGCCAGAAAAAAGATTTGTAAAATTAGGTATGAAAACCTTCAAGATTACAGAGGATAACTTGATTTCCTCAATCACTATTTCGAATGGTAATATTTCTTCTTACAGATGTACGTAATATAAGTTAAATATTCACGTAAACAATTACGTAATCGATCGAGCATAGTTCTCAAAACAAAACCAATGAGAATCCAATTTCCGAGGATAAAATAAAGTCGCCTATTGGATTCGCATTACAAATGAACATCTCTTCCCCTTTGCCCTTTACCATAGATAGGTTAGCTTCCACCATAAGTTTATTTCTTGGCTAATAAGAACAGCTCATAACTTGCGATAATTATCCCCCCCCCGCTTTCCCTCTCTCTCTCTCTCTCTCTCTCTCTCTCTCTCTCTCTCCTATTGCCTGTAACATTTCTCATTAGCATATCCAATTTTATTGTCTTTGCTCTACCTCCCCGAAACTCCCTTTACTGTCACCTCAAATAGCAGACCCGCTACACCTCACCCTCATCAAAGCCACTCCTCCGTTTTGATTCGCTTTTTTGATAAGGCCGCTGCCTAACATCTTGGCCTAATGATCTCGCGATTAAAGAGATCGCAATCGACACCGCACTGATTGGATGATTAGGATTAATTAAAAAATCTCCGGTGAATAGAGAGGAATTTTTAGAGAGGAGTTGGAAGGCAAAATATCAACCAGATGCGAGTGAAGATTACGGACAAATATCGAAGAATACAAACAAGCAAAGATGAAAATGAAATGCATTCTAAAAGAATATTAAACAATATATATATATATATATATATATATATATATATATATATATATATATATATATATATATATATATATATAAAGACACATCGTTTTATATTATTTGAGAATGTATCTTCGAATGTATATATCTCTATTTATACAAACTTAGGTATGTGTATATGTGTGTATATTTGTATGTAGAGGATTCACTCCTAAACTAATTAGTCAATCATTATGAATTTTGGAAAACAGCTGCTAGGTGTAGGGGTTTTAATGAGGGCTATATTTAGATTAATTTCGTTTCATAAAAGAAAGGCAGCGATGGAGCATAATTTTTTTTTTATGATAATTCAGATATCTTGTGGAATTTTAACAATATTTATTAGACTTCAATTAATAAATATTCCCCAAATTTCAGTTTATTTTAAGTGTCTTAAAGGGGTTTTAGAGGACATGATATGGCTACAAACTTCTATTTGAAAATTAAAATATTATAGATTTGCATTGAACTTCATCCATTTTCATTGGACACTAATTCAACCAAGATACTCTGTATTTCAATTTAATTTTAAGACCTCTTAAATTTTTAGACTCCTTAAATTAAAGGCATTTTCTAGAATCTAAACCGTATACAAGATTTAATAAAATTTTGAATAAGCATTCTAGACAGAAAGCTTACTATCATTATTTATATCATGATCTTAACTTTTGTAAGAGGACATAAAGCTGGTGCAAAACTGTTCTGGTCACGGAATTTATGTTATACATCCTATTACGGGTATTCTGCTCGTATACCCCCTCCCCCCCCACACACACATATATATATATATATATATATATATATATGAAGTGAATGCTTGCATAAAAACCGACAAATTTAAAACTAAATGGAAAACGCGTATAGACAAAAGATGCAATGAAATCAACTTCAACCGCAATGATAGGATTATGTATATTTCGTCTTTATTATCAAAAGATTTCATCAGATATTTGTGTAAAAATGATATTATTAACCTTTTACAAACAATTACAAAGGAAAAAAAGAAGGAAGGTGGAAGGTGTTATTTCAATTTTTGAAGAGGAAATGTACATTTGAAAATAACATGAGCTCTTCCTTTCCTTCCTTTCTATAGTCTGTCTTTTTTCTTTCTTCTCTTCACCGAATTCTTTTACAATGTCACCTTCGCGAACTTTGAAAATAACATTTCTCCATTAAATCTTGAGAGAGTCATTTCATATGAAAGAAATTTTACTATATAAGTTGAGTTGATGTATGTGTTTGTTCTATTAAGATTTAAAAGAAAAACGAAAAAAAATAGAAGACTAAAGAATAAATGGGAGATAGAAATACATTTTTAAATGTTGCTTTCTTTATGTTTCTTTGAAACACTCTTTATTAAATGAATAATTCTGTCATCACGAAAGAAAATAAAATAATTTTTCAAGTGTCGTCTAATACAACGTTTGACATTTACCTACAGAGAGATGTAACTAAACTTTTCTTCATTTATCTGCTAAAAAAGGATATATAAAATGACTATAGCAATTTTGAATGTTAGCTTTTTTGTTTGTCTTTGCCTTAATGTGATTGACTAAATATGGAAGACGTCCTTTGAAAACATTTTGAGATTATTTTCAAGAGAATGTACGTTTTAAAATGGACAGAAACAATTGTATGAATTCAAATGTTTTTTAAACAAATTCCTAACATTTATTAAATTATCATATATTTTGAGCTTTAAGAGTGTATACATTTTTGAGCTATAACCTCAACATTTGTGTGAATTTTCAGGCAATTATATAATCTATCTCTATTTTTCGTTTTTCTCTCTTTCTTTCTCTCTAACTCTCTTCTACTTCTTTTTCACTTTGGTCACCGGACAGTTTATTATTTTGTTTTTTGTTGTTTAGTCTATATTTTTCCTTCGACGTTATGCGATAGTTTATAGATAAGAGTTTGGTCAGGTGTAAAAAGTGGCTTAATATTGCCAAATCGCAACTCCAGTCCGTCAGTAGACCAATACCAAAACAAAAACACTCCCCAAAACTGTAACAATCAATAGACTTATAGCGAAATTTATCAGATGCACCAATCCAGAAAATAGTCCCAAAGCGCTGATAGAGGAATATTATTTCCCTAAAACACCGGATACATTCACAAACTCATGAACAATTTGTTGACTGAAGAAACTTTCTTCGACGCCAAATAGTAGTTTATAGATTAGAGTTGGATTACATGTGTAAAACGTTGCAAAATAGGCCAACTCATGCCAGTAGTCAAGCACCAAAAAAGATTATAACTTTGTTCGCAAGAACTCGCAACTGCAACAATCTATGGAACTCCAACGAAATGTAACAGTCACAGAACTTTCGAAATTAATAGTCAGTATCCTCAGAAGAGAGAAATGCTCGTAGATGATCAGTAATTTACAGATATGCAAATTACTCTCTTTCTAGTAGAAGGTGTAAAAACAAAACCAGGATAGTTCCTAGCTTTCGACTTCAAGCAAACCAAAAACCACCGGGCCTCCTCCGATTCACCAGAAACCCCGTGACATGTAAGCTATTTAACGTATGTTTCTCACATGATAGAACGAATTTTGTGTTACTTGTAGCTATTTATGGTGATAGTCTCGCTCGCATGTCCTCACCTTTACCCGAGAGCGTTCAAATTTTATTATATCTATCTATCTATCTATCTATCTATCTATCTATCTATCTATCTATCTATCTATATATATATATATATATATATATATATATATATATATATATATATGTATATATATATATATATATATATATATATATATATATATATATATATGTGTGTGTTAGATAAAAATAGATAAATAAAATATTTAATGAAAAAAAAAGTTTATTTTGCTTTTTGAATCTGGTTGGAATTCAAATTTAACGGGTATTTTCTGCGAGACTGCACCCCACGCGCCCTCATATGCACGCTTGAACCTAAGTTGAGCACGGTTCTGAAGAAGTGAAGAGTTCCCGAAATATTATATCATACGGAGTTTCCACCAGACCATCTTGATACAGGTATTACATAACATTGTGTAGATAGACAGGTATGTGTGTGTTTGTGAAAAAAATATATATGTGTATGTATACATTGTATTAAGGGTGAGAATATTTAATTTGTTACACCATTATATGTCTTATTTGCTCCAATTTGTGTGTATCTGTCACACCTCTGCATTGTATTGCCTTCTAAGTATCACATTTCTCGCTCTCCCCCTCCCTCTCTCTCTCTCTCTCTCTCTCTCTCTCTCTCTCTCTCTCTCTCATATATATATATATATATATATATATATATATATATATATATGAATGAAAGAATTGGAGACAATAAAAGACGACATCTTAAGAGAATAAAGAATAAAGGGAGATGAAATTAAGACAATGACTTTTCTGTTAAAAAATTCAAAAAATAAAAATAAATGGAATCAAGTCGGAGAAATGATTTGTGCCCGTCCCCACGAATATATGTTTGACACACGTTTGATTTAGAAACCCAATTTCATATGTTGAAAATTATATAAATTTTGATAACTCAGGGTGTAACATGCTTAACTTTATTCCCCCTGAAATATTGTTTTGTAAATAATAGGTCATCATCAATATTTTTCTATTTGCCGCTTCTCCGCTTGAATTATTGTTTAATATATAGCATGATTTGGCTAACGGATACCACCACAAACTATGTAATCGGTCACGCCTGGTTCTAATCGTACCCAATCTATAGCATACTAAGACCGCTGCGAAATGTATTCCACAATTTTCTATTAGCTATGAGTAAAATAACAAGTTGTGTTCAATTAATCGCATACAATAAAACGTTTACATTAGGTATTGTTTTTCTTCATCAATTAATAATAAACTGCTTAATATGCCAGGAAATAGAAAAACACATGAAACTATTAATACTTAAAATTGTTCTTATGTTTAAATCCACCACAACTATTATACTACAAAGGTTATCACATTTTTATGAGACATCTATAAAATAGCCCATTGTTATTAAATATAGAACGATTAAAGCATGCTTACGGCAGAAAATCTTCTGTAGAAAATATACATACATATAATATATATATATATATATACAGGGTGGACCAAAATAAAGGTCCTATTTTTTTAAATTCATAACTTTTTTATTTATTGATTTTTTAAAATTTTATTTTTAGAATAAGTAAAGGACCCCTTCCGAAGCAAGCATGAGCCGTATTAGCCCTAAGGAACGTACCCTCATTTAGAAAACATTATTTTTGCTTAAAAAACTCAAAACAGTGTAAAAAACAATACTTTAGTTTTTGTAAGTTTTAAGAAGTGTTTTTCGGCTAAAATTTGTTTTGTTTATTTCAAAAAATCTCGGAAGGGTCAGTCTACACACAAATAAAGTTTGGTGAGTTTAACTTTTATTTTGTGGAAGTTATTCAAATTCAAATTATTCAAATTTAAAGATAGGACCCTTATTTTGGCCCACCCTGTATATATATATATATAAGTTTATATATGTGTGTGTTTATATATATAGAGAGAGAAAGAGAGAGAAAGTCACAGCATACTAATATTTGCGTAAATATTACTATATACGCTGTTATAAGGATATGTTTTATTATATGAAATATATGACTATGTGCACATCTATCTGTAATACTTACTATTATTATAAACAGTAAATATATATATACACACACCCACACACACACCCACACACACACATATATATATATATATATATATATATATATATATATATATATATATATATATATATATATATATATATATATATTCTAATTTTGCTAAATGAGCCCTGAAGAATATTTCTCATTTTTCTATTACCCAGGAGAGTAAAGTTTTAATCGTATTCATTAAAGATTTATTTGAAAAAGTCTAGGGAAATTTATTCGCCAATTTTCTACACCTTAAGGCAGAAGATTCTCTTACCATTTTAAACTTTTCCCGACAAAAGGTTAACATTTTTCGTTTTTTATCTTAATCTTGTAAAGATACATTCAATATTATTGATACTTTGCAAAGAAAAATCTTTATTCTTGAATTTTATCATAATCGACATTATACATTCTGGATTATTAAGTCCGAATTGCTTTCTAGCTTTCTTTTGTTTCATTTTGTTTATTTCGTTTCTATTTTCCTTCAGTTCATGTGTTCCTTTCGTACTTTTGTACCTTTTTTCTTTGTGTCAGTTGTTTTTTCTCATATAATTCAAAAAGTTGTCCGAGTTATCCCCCTTTTTCTTAGCCGGTAACTTTTTAAAAGGATTACACATATTGATTTACACCGTATTTAATTTAATCACAATGCCTTATTGTAGTGCCATTCACATCTGCATTAACAGGCAAATTTGCTTAACGCAATGCGATTTTATTCTCTGATGCCACTCCGGCCTCGCCGGATTTTAATCTTCAACCACTTACCTAGAACAATGTGAAAAACCCTCTCTGCGTTTCTCCGCCGTATTAAAAAAAATATATCTTCTTTCTCTAGCTTTTTTGTTCATTTGCTTGAGACACCTGAGGATGATTCGACGAAGAATCGAAAACGTTCGTGAAACCTATCGGATATTTATTAAATTTATGTTACCTTGTAAAAAGAAAAAAAATTAAAATGTACGCGTTCACAAACTCAAACATAACATCGCTAGTTTCAGATCAAGTGGTGAGGGAAACAAAGGCTCGATGCTTTTCACCTGTTTCCTGCTTGGTGAAAGAGATTGTCAGTGTATCTGTCTTTTTTGTCAACTTACCAAATATATATTTTTAAATATTGTTAAGTCACACTATTTAATATCATAAATTATCAATTAAATAATTATAATCCAAATGATGTAATATAAACATAACATGAATTCACGTTGTTGTTCTGCCAGCTTCTTTTAAAGATATTTTTTTTTAATTTATAAAAGAAAGTGTTGTCTTCATTCAAAGGATAGAAATGAATACTAGCAACCTACATTATTTTCAAATGAAACTGGGGATTCGTTTTTAAAATTATTTTTGTATTTTATCACGAATCTCAAATATGTTTTTTCTTTTTGTTGTCAGTTGCAACTCTTAATTTAAAAAATTGTGAATGTCACATTCAAAATTTTTGAAATTAACATAGAAAAAAATCCCAGATTTCACCCGAGATGAAGTTGAAAGAAAAAAACAGCATTGGTAGGGTATGAACCCCACGTACAAGAGGCGAGCAAAAAAAGGCTTGTGATGTAGGGTGGGATTAAGTGAATTAGTGAATCCAATATTTTTTCACACATATGTGAGAAGTGGAAGTCGAAGACTTTGGCGTCAGTTCTTTTTTTGATTTTGCATGTCTGTGTGAACTAATAGTGAAAAGAAATGTCAAAATAAATAAAGAGTGGATAGGGCGATAGAATAAAAATATGATAATAAAAAGATTAATGGTTATTGAAACAGTTTAGTTACATTTTCAATTTCTTAGAGACAACTACTCTTAGAAAGACTAGAGGAAATTTTGACCAACAAATGTAAGTGCATATATTTCTTTTCTTTTTTGTTAACTCTATTTCAAAGAAATTTAAAATGTGTTTTTAGAAAAAAGTAATTACTAATAGCATTTTCTTAATTATTAATCTTTGGATGTTTAAATAACTGAAAATCGTGGGGTTCACTTAAGAGGCTATGCCATCCTCCAATATTTGTAAATAAATATTTTTTAAATAAGTATTTATTAATACGCTATTGTTTTGAAGCAAATGAAATCGATTCATCTACATTAAGTTTCTTTTTAAAGAAACAAAATCTAGTCTCATTTGTTTGGAAGTTTTCTTGAAGAACTATATTCATTGATTGCTGTAACTTTTACAACAAAACAATAAATAACACCACAACTAACATTTTTTGTTTAAAGAAAATAAATCTTAACGAAAAGTAACCCGTCTTTAGAAAAAAAAGCAAAATGTTCAAAATTACTTCAAAAGATTACGTCAAACAATAAAGTTAACCTAATCATAATGTTAATTATTAATTTATAAACTTAATTGTAGAGTTTTGGATTAAAATTTCTTGTGAAACGTGTCTTTTCTTGTGAGATTCTTTTTAAATAAATATTATTTGAGAAATAAGAAATTACTATAAGTCTCGATGTCTAGTTTCTAAATACCCCCTATTTAGAAGCAATACATCGAGACTTATATTTTTACACCAATATTTAAAAACAATGTAAGAAATATATATTTCGTAAATTGAAAGAAAAAAGGGGTGCCCTGAATATTCAGCAAATGCAAATTCGGCAACGGAAAATTCGACAAAGGAACATTTGGCAATTTTGGCAAAGTAGGAAAGGTCGGTAATTAATTAGGGAAGATATATCGATTGAAAAAAGATTTTAGCACCGTACTTGCGGGGGATATAGTTGTAAATACGGGGCTACCCCCTACCAATAAAGAACACTTATTGTGTTATCTTTTTGGTACTTGTGCAGTTTACGGATCGGGCTATTTTTTAGATAAGATTTTCAAGTTAAATTCAATTTTTACGATATCTTTTGTTTATTACATTGTTAGGTAAAAGTACAGAATAGTTTACAAAGGCCCCCCACCACTTCCCCCTATGTAAAGAATGGCTTTCTAAATAATGTTATTATTTCAACCCGGTTCGTAATTAAATTACGAGATTAAATCCATCATAATGCATTTAGGTTTCTTTGTAAACAAGTCAGCCATTTTAATATATTGTTAATAATTGAAAAAAATATCAATTACTTCGTCTCTGTTCGAAATTTGAAAGGAAATTTTTTTTTGTAACTGTAATTCAGTGTTTTAATCTCGGCAGGAAAGAGGATGTGTTGAAAATCGGCCGCTCGTCGAGTCGTTTTCTTTTACTTCAAAATTGGTAAATCACTGTAAGATGAAGTGGTTAATTCCTCGTTTCATAGCCAGAATGGCGGACAATAAATCGGGTGTATTTTTCTGATTTTTTCCGACCTTTCAACGATTAATTTGAAAGGAGTAAACAAATTTAAAAAGTAGTAAATAAACTTACTTTTAGGCAAGATGGCCACCAGAGATTAAAAAACTGAATTACATTTACAAAAAATAACTAGTAAATTAATTTCATGACAAGAAAACAATTTTGCTTTTTTAAATACATGATTTTCTAAGCATTTCAAAGCCAGTTCTACTGACTTTCTATTCGATAGTTTTAATACTTCCAAATGCCTTTCAAATTTCGAATAGAGACGAAGTAATTGATATATTTTTCAATTATTAACAAAATATTAAAATGGCTGATCTGTTTACGAAGAAACCTAAATGCATTATGATAGATTTAATCTCGTAATTTAATTACGAACCGGGTTGAAATAATAAAATTATTTAGAAAGCCATTCTTAACATGTAGAGAGAGGGTGCTTTTGTAACTATTCTGTACTTTCACCTAACAATTTAATAAACAAAAGATATAATAAACATTGGGGAATCTTTTACTATAATCAACAGAACGGAATAACGAAAAAGGGAGAAAAACAATTGTGCAACAAATAAATGTTAGCAAGAGCAATACAAGTTACTATTCTACCTAGCTGGATAAGTTTATTTGTGTTTTAACTTATTTTAAAGGTTTTTTTTTGTTGTTTTAAAACCAAGTGTCAGCTCTTCATTTCGAAAGCGACATCCAACATGGCTTCCGGGAATCTCTCAGAAGCGCACAAAAAATCGGCAATTAGAACAAAATACTCTTAGAAACACATCCAATAAATGTCACCAATCATAGAACATTACATTTTCGCACATAAGGTTTTGCTAAGAATGTTGATTCTTAGCAAATCCTCATGTATTAAAAGATTGAAAGTGTTGGACGCTTTTTACATCCAATAAGTTTATGAATATAGATTCAACAGTACACTAACAATCATTATTTATAGTTCCATAACAATTTGGTTCAGTTAATAATTTAATGGCCAAACGATACCGTAAAAATTAAATTTAACTTTCAAAATCCTATTTAAAAAATAATTTGTTTAAGAAATATTTTTAAAAATAATTTGGTTGAAAAAATATTTAAAACAAATAATTTGGTTAAAACATATTTTTTTAAATAATTTGGTTAAAAAAGATATTTTAAATATTTTAATTGGAGGGAGCCCCGTCCATGACGGTCTTAAAATCTATTTTCATTGATTGACAACTATTAACAAACTATTATTTGGGGCGTCTTTGCGTTAAAAGAAATTTAATATTTAATATAAAATATGAGCACATTAAGGAATTTTGGACATTTACAACGGGAGGAAAGTAGAGTCTGGACAGAGTTTGGCTTTCGTGACTGGAGGAAAATTGGAAAATAATTGAAAGCACATAATGACACTGATGTCCACAAAGAAGCGGACAAGGTTCGGATCACCTTAACAAATGTTCAGAAAGTAGGGAGAGTGGATCAACTCCTGGATCCATCCTACCGAGACAAGAAATTAATTGGTGAGAACAAACAGCATCTCCTGGCAGTACTGGATATAGTATTATTCTGTGCAGAGAATGAGATAGCACTGTGAGGTGATGACGAAAGCAAAGAATCACTAAACAGAGGAAACTTTTTGGAGTTACTCTCACTTTTATCTAAGTATGACCCAACTATTCAACAACGCTTGGAGAAACTTCCGAGAAATGCACAAATGTTAAGCCCAGAGATTCAAACTGATTTACTCTTTTAGCGCAGATGGTTCTGTTAGAGGAAATCAGGGACCAGGTTCAGGAAGCCGGATATTATGCCGTTTTAGTTGATGAGGTTAAGGACATCTCAAACAAAGAATTACTTGGTGTTTAATTAAGGTTTCTGCACGGAGGAAAAGTCCATGAACGGGTCATTGGTTTCATGGAGCTGTGTGACTTATCTGCTGCCAGTATTTCGGAACAGCTGCAAGGTATGCTGCGGTCTATTAACTTGGAGAAGGAGGTGTGTGTTGGGCAAGGATACGATGGTGCAAGTGTGATATCAGGTGAACGTGGTGGTGTCCAAGAGCTGATGAAAAGGGCTGGTTATACAAATGCCCAGTATGTGCACTGTGCATCTCACAGGCTGAATTTAGTTCTCGCATCTTTCACTGAGATTGATCCTGCTATTAAGACATTCTTCGAGACCATGGATTTAGTGTACACTTTCATGACAGATACAAAACGTCATTCCCGATACCTGGAAATCCAGAAGATGTTGTATCCGAAAGACCCACGATTGGAACTGACCCATTCATCTACAATCAGGTGGTCTTCCAGATCCTTAGAGGTTGAAAAGTTCTTGCGCCGTTTTGATGTAATTTTGGACAATCTGCCATCCTTTCAAAATGATCCTGCTGCTGAAACAAAACTTTCTGCTATTGCTCTACTGAAGGCAATTCAGACAAAGAAGTTCCTAGTTCTCCTAATATTTTTTGGAAGATTATATGACTATACAGATGTTGTGACCAAAGGTCTTCAAAAAAAACAAACAAATGCGGTGACAGCTATTAGCTTGGTGGAAACACTACTTGAACACGCAGAATCATTATATACAAGGAAGGTAGTGAAGTATGCATTGGAGCTTGCCACAAAGTACGATATCACGGATATTGATACTCGGCCATCTGGAAGGGCACGAAAGCTATCCGGAAAATTAGATGGCGCATTAGTGACTGGTTCCGTTGGCCATAACTGTGTGGGTACAGTGGAAGATTTTGATTTGGTACCCCGACAGTTGCTGGGGCACATTAGAGAAGAAATCCGTGCTCGATTTGGAAATGCTCAATGTGCAGTGATGAAAGCTGCTGCAGTGTGTAACACATTCAGCGACGTCTCCCTACCGAAGATCTTGGACTTTCAGAATTATTCGAACAATGTGACAGGAATATTTTTCCATGGGTTCATAGAGTATTGCAATTGCTGCTTACCATCCCACAGACCTCAGTAACCGTTGAAGGACTATTCTCTTCAGTGAAGCGCATCAAAACAAGAATGCGATCGTTGATGTCAACAGAGAGATTGACCTCACTCTGCCTCATATCCTTTGAAAAAGATTTGCTGAGAAACATTGACAGAGAGCGCATCCTTGCGCATTGTAATAACTGTAAAAATAAGAGATTATACTAGAATTCTGTAGAGCTAGCAAGTAGCTACCTTATTTTACAAACTTTATGTTATTATTACTGTGTTTACTATGCTTTGTGTGCTTTACTATGCATATGTTGTTATTTACATGTACCTACCGAAATACACAACAATATATTTAGATTATATAAAAGAAATTGAAATTGTTTTACTACTTATTTATATTTATATATCAGTACACACACACACACACTGGACCAAAACGTCACTCATATTAGAATATCAATATCAGTTTTGCCCCTCCTCAAGATGCCTTGCCACCCCCCCCCCCTAAGTTAGAAGTCTGGCTACGTGCCTGATGTATATATATAGTTATATATATATATATATAGTTATATATAGTTATATATATGTATGTGTGTTTTTACAAAGAATATAGTTATTTGCAAAGGTATAGTCCTTATAATATCTGATATGTATCCAATTTTTGCAATGAAACGCGTGTAAAGGATAGGAATGAATATTCAATTTTAATAAATAACTTTTGTGTGTAATATGAGAAGTGTAAAAACAACTCATCGACGTACAGAAATAAATAAAGGTTTTTTTAAACTAATGAACATAATTGTTGTAGATTAATTCACCATGGTGTATAGGATGCAAATATATATATATATGTATAAATAAATTATATAATATATATATATATATATATATATATATATGTATAAATAAATTATATAATATATATATATATATATATATATATATATATATATATATATATATATATATATATGAAACAAAGCCGAAAAAAATCAAGAGACGTTACACACTATTCGGATCTGATTAATTTTATTCTATGTAGACGGCCCCGTACATAATTATGAACGGTTTTATTTCATAATAGTAGTATTCACGCAAATACGTGTGTCAACCAAAATGAAACGTTCTTAATTAAGATAACTGTTGGAATTATATATATATATATATATATATATATATATATATATATATATGTATGTATGTATACATATATGTATATATATATGAATACACACATATATATATATAAATTATATATATATATAAATTATATATATATATAATTTATATATATATATATTTGTGTGTGTATTCATATATATACATATATATATGTATATATATACATATATATATGTATATATATATGTATATATATATATATGAATACACACACAAATATATATATATATATATATATATATATATATATATATATATATATATATATATATATATAGCGGAACCCGTCGCCCGCAGTTGCACGGGAGAAAGTACTACCTATTGCATGACGTCGAATAAAAAAAGATACTGCCTATTGTTTTTTCTCCCCCGTCTACTGTGTTGGCGAATGTTTTAAATTAAAAAAAAGAAGAAAAAAGTGATAGAGTACAATGGGATCGAACGCTAAAACTTGCGATCACGAAACCTGCTTTCTTACCGCCTGCGCAACGCTTCCGCGTCAAAAATACTTGTGAAAATAGGTCTATTAATTATAATTATTTCCATGCGTGTTAAATTAATACCAGGCAAATAATAAATAAGAACCGATGTTTTGTGAAAATTGAACTGTGTGTATTAGTTCCCGGTGTCGATGAGTAGAGTGACAGTACAGAATTGTTAGGGAGAAAAGTTTTTGCTACCACCTATATGGAGTTGGTTTTTCGGAGAGAAGTTGATGGTGGGCCAAATGTAATGTTTAGTGTTAAGTAGAAGAAAATAATAACAAATTTACTAAAACACGCTCGAGTGAATAAGTGTAGTATAGTGGTGAGTTCAGTAGCCTGTAATGCATGTGGTTATTTTCCTATACTCCAAGAAAGTACAGGGGGAAAATCGTCTCTACTTTATATATTAGATTAGATAAATTATATATATATATATATATATATATATATATATATATATATATATATATATATATATATATATATAGTTATATATATATATATATATATATATATATAAATAAATAAACACCCACCTATATATATATATTAATGTTTAAATCTGTTATATGCATACTATTTTAATACTGGTGTATCCATTGTTGAGAAAATAATCACATGTGCAGATTGATAAACATCATGTTCATTTGCACACATATCACTACACATGCATATACACACATATATACATGAACTAACTCGTGCATATGCACTTATATAAATGCATCTTCAGGTGTCTTATGTGTGTAGGAAAAAGGTACGTGCATGTGATCTCTTCTGAAATCCTATTGTAAAAGAACGATAAAGATTGTAGCAATAAATAACGTTATAAATACAACATCTGAACATTGTCCGGCGAATGAAAAAGCAGCAAGCGGAAAGATACAAAAAAGTGAGTTAAAAACGCAACACTTGTTTTTTCCTCGGAACTGGAATCTAATATTTAAGCCTAAAAACGGTGGCACTTTTCTGTCTTTGTATATTTTCAGATGTTCAGAATGTGCAATCCAAAAAAATAGTTTTGATTGCATCGAGAGTGCGTGTTAAACATCCCGTTTCTGTTTTTAGTCTGTTGAAGAAAAATAGTTCTTGTAGAACATTTAAACGTTTTTTATTTGAATTTCATCTAGAGAAGGAAAAAAGAATGTCACAAAGGGAGAGGAAGAGAGATAGGGGAACGCGTGCAGATCGCCTGTAAATATCGGAAAAGAAAAGGCTAAAAACAGATTAACACATGTCTGTATTTTTACATAACTGATGAATATTTATATTTTCATGTGGCGTGCCATTCCGTAAATGAATTCAAAATATTTCTATTTTTACGATGTACTAGCTCGAATACCCGTCCTAGGTTGGGTTCATAACAATGACGCGCACTTGGAACCTTTAATAATTACAAGAGAACAACTCTCCTAACACTTCAAAGCAATTGAACACATATTTACATTGGAAGTCTTAAAATAATAGATATTTCCTAAAATGTTGTAGGTTAACTAAGTATGATGGTATCTCAAATGTAAAAGGTAAAGTAAATTCAGTTTCAGAATGGTATCATGCTCCATCATTACCTCCGCCACAGAGGTTATGTTTTCAGTTGAGTTTTGACTGCTTTCAGCACAACCTAGCGTCTACATTACTTAACTAATCATCAACAAACTTAGTCGAAAATCAGTTTTAAGTTAGACCATGACTGATATGTCATGGTCTAACTTAAAACTGATTTTATTTTGGTATATATATAGGTCAACTGTAAAGATCAAGGCCACAGATAAGGTCAACGTCACATTTATAGCTATAACTACGGTTCTGTACATCATAGAAACTCGCCACTTGGTCCATATTGTAACCTATAAAGTCCTCTATCTTATATTACTATGACCTCGATCCTCAAAAAGTGGATTACATTCGAAATTTTGACGGGATTTCAACTTCCGATTTTCAAAATCTTATTTATATACCTTTTTGATAACAATAATCAGCATGTGAAATTAAGCCTGATCAGATAATTAGTTTTTGACTTAGCAAAGTGTCCATGTCAGAACTTCGTGAATACTTCATACAATATAGATTAGTAAGACCCAGATTAAACTTTAGTTCATCCTTACGTTGTCTAGCAGAGATATGCAGTCTGACGACGTGCTTATGTTATTTTTTATACATTGAAATATGTTGCACACTAAACATATCTGAAATTGATCAAAAACTGATCAAATATTAACTGTAAGCAAATATGGCTTAATTGAATGGCGTCATACGCTTAGAATAGTTTTTAGTGTATGGTTAAAATGTGATCAAATTTTTAGAATCAGACACACTTTCTGTAATTGAACTATGGTTTAAAGCTTATTAAGGTCAAAAGTATAAAGGCAACAGTGTGTGTGTGTGTTTAGGTACAGTTTCACAGAAAGTGAGAACATTACTAAAAAGAATGCATATGAACCCCTTAAACTGTAAGGCGTTTATATGCATTCTTAAGACAATCGAAATGAGTAAAGGGTCATTCTTACAACATAGTAATTACGTAGATATATCCGAAAGCAGTGAGCGGACAAACGTAGAGATTATTGGCTTGGATCCAAGTGTAATATCTGTTCTGTACTCAGTCAGGGGAGGAAAAACCATTATTGATTGGCGCAATTTTTATTATTGTCCCATGAAGAGTTGGATCCCCCCAACATAAAAACCGACCTTCTGTCTTACTTTGCCCACGTGATGAGACAAGTAAATCAGAACAGATACGTGTCTCTAATGTTCATATGGTTTTGGTATACTAGTTTGTATACCCGTCACAGGATTGGTTAATACTATTACGGCCTATGTTGGCTCTTCGGTAAAATTGGACCCGAAAATACATAAAATCTCCAAATACATACCATAGTAGTAAAACCTATGTTAAAATCGGAGTTTGCAAAACTGAAATTGTTTGTGAAAAAGAAAATGTTCATGAACAAAATTGAGTTTTCATTATCCATAATTTGGAGATTCGGCAAAATTGTCTGTCTTATAATCCTTTCAATCCAATTAAAATCAGAAGTGAAACATTTTCTACACCTAACATTTCAAGAGGGTTATCGCAACATACTTCAAATCAAGCAATACAATCGATTTAAATAATTAAAGAATCACTGGTTGAGAGTGTTGAGCATTATGACTATATTAATCTAAATCTCATAAGTAAACAAATTTTCATATATATATATATATATATATATATATATATATATATATATATATATATTTAGTATAAATTATCATTTATATAAATATGGGCAGCCATGTTTCTGTGTAGCCAACAGATTTGTATCAATAAAAAAGTATACTTAATATATAAGTGTACTTGTTATTGAGCACTGATAGGGATTCTCTGAGTTAACGGCTATGAACAAAAAATAACCAGAATTATATACACACATAAATATATTAGGTAAGCAACCCGCGCTAAAGGTACCCGCTCGGCACGCGACGACGGTGATGGGTTGGAAGGCAAAGAGGGCAAAGTCATAACACTAAATTACACACTATATATATATATATATATATATATATATATATATATATATATATAACTCAGATATTAATGATGAGTACGGATTATGTGGGATGTTGTGATGGGATATATCTTAGCAAGAATTTGAAGGCAATCATATGATTTGTTTGAAAATTGTAATAATAAAGAGGTTGTGTTTGCCTGTTTCCGACGGAAACAAGGTACAGTTCGAAAACTGATCAAA
This sequence comes from Sepiola atlantica, assembly GCA_963556195.1. Classification (NCBI taxonomy): domain Eukaryota; kingdom Metazoa; phylum Mollusca; class Cephalopoda; order Sepiida; family Sepiolidae; genus Sepiola; species Sepiola atlantica. Next base: position 57,285,132 of record OY744529.1, on the reverse strand, counting down.
TATTAACTGTCAGCAAATATGGCTTAATTAACTGACGTCATGCGCTTAGAAAAGATTTCAGTGTATGGTTCAAATGTGATCAATTTTTTAGAATCAGACACACTTTTGCCTCTTTATTTGTGACCTTAATAAGCTTTATAGCATAATTCAATTACAAAAAGTGACACTGATTCTAAAAAAACAGGCAAACACATCCTCTTTCTTATATCTATTCACTTGGCATATTGCTTTGCAAGAGGACATTGTATTAATTCACTATTGGTTCTTATTGTTTTCTGATTCAGTGATTATTTTCATTTATAATTTTATATCGAGGAATGATAGTTAGTGAGAAGCCACATTCGAGTCTTCTCATGTTCATTTACTTCTGAAGGTTGCAATCAAGTTCTTCAGTTTTACTTAAAAATAAAGCCCTGTAACAAGACACACACATAGAAATACGCTGCAACCAAACAAACAAGTTAGTAAATATCATTTACCTGCCTACATTAATTTAATTACGAAATTAAATTCGTACATAATTCACTTTCTCATTCATACAAAAGTCAGCTATTTTAGTCTTTTTTTTCAATTGTAAATACAAAGCCCCCTTACAAAACACATACAAACTGCCGCCAAACAAACAAGTCAGTAAGTATCGCCTCCCCAAATGACTTTTACAAATATTTTGATATTGTGATTAAAGACTTAGCATTTTGGATGAAAAGTGTATTTCTGGTCATTTACGGTCAATTTACATCTTGCGTCTGCGGTTGTTGTTTTTCTCAATTAACCCGGACAACGTCGGGACACAGGTTCCACTAATAAGAAATATATTGAATGATGTATTTCAGAAACTTTACTTTCTAACATAAAAAAGTCTTGCGATGGTCGTCGTCTGATCATTGGGTACAAGTCAACCATGTATGAATGTGTGTATGTGCGTGTGGATTGTTATTTACACAGATGAGGCCAATTTAAAATGTGCAAATTTGCAAAAAAATACAACAAAACAAACATTAAAATCATTTTTCTTTTTCTACTCTTTCTAAACTGAGAAACTTCACATGACAATTAATCATACAAAAAAGTATTTCTTTTTTTCACCAAAGAAAGCACTGGCTGTAAAAACATATATGAGGAGAAACACGTTTACGAACGAACATTCACTAGAAAAATAATGTACATCTCTGAATGTTGTGTAAAAATAAATTAATGAAAAGAAAAAGGCGGGAAGAAAGAGGGGGCGAAAAAGAAACGGGCAGTGAATCGAAACAAGATAAACCTTAAAAACAAAACAATAAAAACGTAAAACAATAAACATAAAAAGTAAATAAAGCTATGTTTATAGTTTACAAAACGGAGAGGACATTGGATTCAAAATAAAACACGAAGTTAAATAAAAAGGTCGCACAATAAAGAATAAGACAAACATAAACCGATTAAAAACACGACGTCACTAACGAGAAAAAAATCTAACATAAACAGTATTTTCTCAATTAAAAGGTTTATCATTTTTTTTACTTATTTTTGCTATTCTTTACTTTATTGAAAATGGAATAAAAAAATATCAGTACAGAAACAGTAATTTGGACAAGTTACTTTCTTATCAGTTCCCGTGAGAGAAGAAGGTAGAAAAATGTCTAATGTTAAACAAGAGGAGAAATAGAAACGTCAATACATGTTTTTGTTGCTGTGACGTGAAAGCAGCGCAACAATCTTGCAAGATAGAAATGTTATAGAATGAAATGTTATAGAATGAAAGGTTATGGAATGAAATGTTATAGGATGAAATGTTATGGAATGAAATGTTATGGAATGAAATGTTATATAATGAAAGCCCGATGGAGAGAATAACGGTCAGATAAACCAGAAATGATTGACGGTTGTAAGGTGAGAATATAATCTCAGCGAATAAACAGAAGATCAGAATCGGAAGTCAATTTACCCACAAGGGGGTTTGCGTTCTCTTGTCTAGCAGATTTCGAGGCGAGTAGGCGCAGTAATCGGTGCTCGGCTCCAAACCCAAACGTGGTATGGCGGGAAAACAATGTGATAACCTCGCATGAGTGCAGCCAATGCATATATCTCTATTTCTCTTTCTCTTTCTTTCTCCCTCCTCTTTCTCTCTGTCTATGTCTCTGTCTCTCTGTATATATATATATATATATATATATATATATATATATATATATATATATATATATATATATATATATGGTTTCCGTAACTGTTATCAATATGTCCCTAACGCAAATAAGTTCTCTATGAAAAAGTCGTCCATTCTGTGAATTATTCGAAGACATAGACGAGACAACACGTGAGTCCTGAGTGCAAATTTGTATAAAGGCTATTCACACACACTAGAAGAAGCAATCAGTAAAAATAGATAAAAGCAAGTCGCTTAAATCCGGTTGACCGTTACTTGTTTTTTCATAATAAATGCAGTATGAATATTGTTTGCTGACTCATCTCTTTCTTGGAACCACCCACAAGGTTGGTTCTACCTTTACCCACGGGCGTAATGGCTTCGGCCCTAATGTAATTTCATTTTAGTAAGGTGGTTAGTTTGTTTGAAAGCCAAAAAATTACAATCAGATTTGAAAGTAACGTGCGAGAAGTTGTTGCTGAATCGAGTGTATCGTAATAAAAAACATGGCATGCTTACAGGTGTTTTTCAGCCTAAGGTTTGTTACAAAAACGTCTACCCATGTAAAATTCACAACCTAAACACTTAAAATTGCCAGGCCGAAGTAACTGGTTTTAATTGTAGTTGTATTTCGCATAATTTCATTTAGTAACAAAATTTACGATTGCATTTTCATTAACCAAATAAATGTAACAATTAAATTTAATTTTGTGAAACATGCATTTCAATATTTTCTTAGGAGATATTACACCGAATGTGAGGGTAAAATGTGTCGGTAATGTGGATACCACATCACACCCACAATTTGTGTTTAGAAATGAACATGAAAGCGGTGTACTCATACTGTAATATTTAAAGAGAAAATAAAGTAAAAATGGGACACTTTTCCATTCCTTTTTTTCTTTCATCTCTTTGCAGTATTTTTTTCATGTTAAAACTAAGTTACTTACTAGTCTATTTACAAATACTAAAAAGGTCCCGTTCGACTATGTTGAATTGTTTATTAAAAAAAACAAAACATTTTGTTAACTTACGACAAACTACTGCAAATCGGATTTGTTTAAAAGAGAAATACATCTTTATTTTTTTCACTAATTTGAATCATTTTCGAGGAAAAATTTGAGAAATAAATTGTTAGAAAGATTTACTCATGTAATGTACGCTCCCAGTATAATTTGACTTTAGCGAAAATATGTGCACACATTTCACAAGGTTTTACGGTTATCTGGAAATTAATAACATAACAACTCTATGAATAAATATTAAGAACTTTTAAAAGATTCGGAATCGAGAATTTAGGACAGAATTTGTAATTGTATTGGAATCCGGAAAATATTGGAATCGTTCAATCACTAATCCCAACCACCATTAATGGACCAGAAAAGATATGCTCATCATGTGATAAAGCCAAAATTTTCCAAAGCTTTCAGTAAATTCTACCCTATGTGATCATAGCCACCTACCCCCAGAATCCCCCCGTATGAACGACAAATCCGAATAACTGTCCGGAGTGTCGCAAAACCTCTAAAAAATCTTGATGCCAATAAGGCTACTGGTTTCAACTATATTCCGGTCATAGCACTCAAGAAACTGACACTGGAAATAGCTTCTATCCTTACGAAGCTGTTCAATCGTTGCTTAAAGGAGAAATACTTTCCATAATTTAAGAAGACTTCGTTGGTCTACCCGGTATATCACAATACTGGAGAGCGGTCCTCTGTATCCCAGTACGGACCTAACAGTCTCATGTGCGTCTGAGTAAGTTTCATGAATCTGTAATAAATCAAAAAGTTGTCAATGACCTCAGCGAAAACAATCTTCTTAGTAAGAAGCATTATAGATTTTGTCCTGCAAGATTTACAGCTGACCTGCTGACAGTAATATGCATCAGGAGCAGTGGAAGTATCGATGGGGGATTCGTTTCTAGGGCGATAGCTCTTGATAAATCAAAGCCATTTGATAGGATTTGGTACAAAGGTTTGCTCAATAAGTTTGTTAACTATGGAATTTCTGGAAATTTCCTCTCAATCATCAAATCCTTTCTCTTCGATAGGTTTATAAAAGTTGTTGTTGACGGACAAAATCCCAAGCACACATCGTAAATGCCGGCGTGCCGAAAAGTATCCATTTTGGACACAACCCTTTTCCTGATCTTCATAAATTATCTTTTAAATCATATTCTGAAATCATTCGTTGAATCTATACAGACAACTCAACTATATATTGCATCACTTTAAAAAGCATTGATGATCATGATCTTCTGACTATCTCTCTCTTCTGACTAGGAGCATCAGGAAAAATGTGGGAAAAAGTGGCTTGTTACTTTTAATGCATCGAAGACCAAGCTTAAACGTTCGGATCCTCTCTTCTCCTCAGTCGAAATGAATGACTCGCTTCTCGAGGAAGCCCCTCCGTTGATAATCTTCTATGACAAACTTTCACCCGATACCTGAAATGGAAGACTTATATCAAATATGTTGCTAAGTTTGCTGGATAAATAGTTGGATTATTCTACTGCTCCAGAAAGTACCTAATTCCTGACGCAATCTTCTATATATCTAAGAGCCAGATATGTTCTAAGATGAAGTACTGCCGTCATATTTGGGGAGGTGCCGCTCGGAACAGCAATCTTTCTTGCCTTGAAAAAGTACAAAATCTATTCCATAATTTAGTGGGGGTGATCTTTTCTAGTCCTTACAACTCTTTCACACAATAAAATGTAGCTAGCTTCTATCTACTATATGTGTTATGTTTATATGTGGTGCTCGATTCTGCTAAAACATTCACAGCAAGAACACATCTATCTACAACCACATAAAATAATGTTCTTTTCTCTCTTTCAGTAGCAAAAACCAAACGGAACTGCCATGAACAAAGTAAACTTCCTAGAACATCCCAGCTATGAAACAAGATACTAATGTAAACAAATAGTTGTTTAGCCGTCTCTTGGTAATTCCTCTCAAATCATCTTCTGCCCATTTCACCCTTTGTTTCTAATCCGCTCGTGGTAGAAATCAACGTCCAACTTAGGATCTCTTGAACCTTCAGCCTCGATAGGTCGCAACAATAAGTTGTGACCCATCAGTAGAACGATATTTTTGTCTTGTTTGATTTTGTTTTGTTGACATTTGTTTTCGCCGATAGGAAGAACCACGTGGTGTGTTGGTAACGTTCCTACCGCAAGTGAGGCTATGGATCCGAGAGGACTTGAACACGACACACCAAGTCGTCAGTTCACACTAGAAACTACCTCATCACAAATATGTTCAACAAATAAAATTAACATTAATTATGGTTGCACTCATGTATTATCAGGATTGAATGCATTAAATGAAACGTCATCAACGGAGGCATCTTGATGAGTGTCATTCGATTTAAGAACACCATACTATTCATTATTTTAGCAGACATATTTTCAATGTTAAAGAGAGACATGCAACTACGTTATTAGCTGATACACCTTGAACGTATACATTATATGAAGACTTGTGAAACCCCTGCTCTAGCAATACTAACAATAACAGAGTCAAGGAAACGATCTCTGAAGATTCAATATTTATTTGGTTGAAATACTTAATACTGCTTGAATAAAAATACTTAATCGTTACTGGTTGCCTATATCAGACTTTAAACAATAAAAAAGTCGCCCCCTGGAGCCGGGCATTTGTTCGCGTTATATATCTAAACCAGTGTGATAGCGCTGTCCCAAGTGAGATACAGTGAGAGCCTCAACTTTCCACAAAATATTTGTAGAGGGTCGAGGAAGATGAGAAGACCGAGGAGGGACAGCACAAACCAGACCTCCACTGGAAAAGTGCAGAGAATGCTGGGACCTTGGAGAGGCTTATTGCCACCCAAATCCCAGAGAAGACCAATTGTCCTTACCAGCGAGAAATCAATGGTAAGAGGCTGTTGCGATACCGCATCGTTATCGAAAAGAGGTGAAGAATACTGGAAATCTGGGGAGGCTTGTTGTCACTCAGACTCCAGGAAATACCACTGGTTTTTGTCGGTGAGCAATCACTGACGATGATCTGTGTGAGAACTCCTAGTGAGTACAAAACATAATAATAATAAGAATGTTATCGCTGATGACAATCGATGGTTTACTCTAGGAAATGAGTAACAGGAGGATATTCGATATAACGTCTTTTCATTCCTCTCAAGCATTTCGCGGTCAATTACCGTGATCCCAATCAATATTGGGATAGCTGTGTTCTGTGGTGAGAGGGGTCAGTTATAGTATTTTTATTACATATCACCAGACTTCATCTAAGTATTTTCAACTTTGTTGATTAGTGTTAATATCCATTTTGTGTTTGACTTATGTTAGATGTTAGTGGTATGGTTATTTTATTTTAATTTACCTGTAGATATTTTGTCATGTGAGTTGTTTTCGGTTCTATAATTGTTCTTAATGTACGAACTGTTTTGAGCAATGCCGTGGTTGAGATGGTATCATTCCTTTATATCATTCCAGTTTAGTCCCTTTTTAAGTCTGGGACGGTGAAGTCCAAAATTTTGCAGTGTTTCTTCCACTTGTAGACTATTATAATGCCTTGTTTTCTACCTTGGATTACAGTGACTGTTTGTATTTTAAAGTATCAAATGATTTCGTGCTTTTCAGTTTTAAATACTGCATCCCGTTTGTGCGATATGTCTGTGTGTTACAAATGTAGTTGTTTGCAACCTTTTCAACTTAGTACTGCCATTTCTATATTTATTTCGGGTCAGCTTACTACATTCATTTATAATGTGGTCTAACGTTTCGTCTCTTTGTCTACATAGTCTAGATTTTCTGTTTTAATTAGTGTTTACCAACTTAGCTTTTATTTAGTTGCATCTACTTTCGTTGTTTTTGTCGGTACCAGTAATTATTCCGTTTTTACCTCAAAGTAATTTTTCGGAGCCATGTCTATTTTATTTTTCGCTTCACTGTTTTTTTTGTGGAAGTAATCATCCTTTGTCTATTTTGTCGTATATACTTCCTTATTCCTATCATTGCGTCGTCTACACAATCTTTAATGCCTATGAGTTCTGTCCAGACTAAATAATATTGTTGCAGATATGGAGTATGAATATTGTAGTCATTTCGCTACTAATACTGTTGGGAATGGTATGAACCCACAATGTCTCTCCCTACTAAGGGCACACTAGTAAGTAATGCGTAATTAATCGTGTACAATAATGAATCGTTTAATGTGTCGTTTCCGCATTAAATAACAAACACATTATTAATTTGCCGTTAAAAAGAGAAAGAGCAACAAAATGAATTAAAAGAATATATTATTACGATGTCTTCAACATTTTATGAAGTTAGTAATCTCTCAAAAAATGTTTAAACTTTTATAGATCAAATAATTTAAGATTAAACAAATAATAACATTTTTAAAATATTCGTTTCCTTTATGTCTATAGTTAGCGAAACTGTGAAAAATCGGTGGAACATTATGCTTTTGTGTAGGGAGATTTATATTAAAACCATCGTTAACAAAGTTTATATTATAACCATAGTTTTAAAAATTAGATTAGAACCGTAGTTTAAAAATACATTAGAACTATAATCTAAAAAAAGATTTATATTCGAATCATAGTTAAAAAGATATACATTACAACCATAGTTAAAAAGATTTACATTAGAACAATAGTTAAAAACGATTTACATGTAAACCATAGTTTAAAAAGGTTTACATTAGAATCATAGTTAGCAATATATACACTTAACAATATTCCTAAAGACGTACTGTAAAAAGGTTAGCCATATACACAATATATACACACACTCTATTCGATTAAATTCATGAACTGATAAAAACAATACTTTATTGATTTAAATTGTTTGTATTTGTCGTTCAAATTCATGTCTATAAAGAACATTAAAGTGATGACGGATCACATCTTGATAATGCTGACGTCATCAGGAAGGGTGTGTGTCAGTGGTGCAGATATTAAGACTGGCAAAGTTCATTAGGACAATGTCATCTGTCTCATCTGTAGATGCTGTAATCAGAAAACCATCAAAGCGTTACCTGGTTGTGACACACCTGCTCCTCCTGTAAGTGACACACATGGTGAAGCCAGAGAAACAAAGGAGGTAATAATATAATGAAATCAATCAGCGAGCATCACACACATGTAAGCAAAGATATGTATATAGAGAGACTATAGTTATCTACAGACATGTGTTTCATCGTCTCTACGACTCATCAGTATAGCTAGAACTAGCGCAATTCGAAATCGGGGAGCCAGGTGACTACTTATAGCACTCTCTCTCTCTCTAATATATATATATATATATATATATATATATATTGTGTGTATTTAGGCAGCATATTTTCATTTAGGCAAACATTATTAAATAACACGGAGTGGTTTTGTTTGATGCGACTTTTTTATTTTTTCAATTTTCCGAATTGTCCATCTAATGTTTCGGTCAAATTGATATAATCCATGACCGAAACATTAGATGGACAATTCGGAAAATTGAAAAAATAAAAAAAGTCGCATCAAACAAAACCACTCCGTGTTATTTAATAATGTTTGCCTAAAAATATATATATATATATATATATATATATATATATATATATATATACACAGTTATATATACACAGGTATATGCTCTCCACTCATAGAAAATCGAGTATTTTAGAGAGGCTTTCTACTTAAGCCGTAGCTAGAATGCAAATACCATATATGGATCAACTAAGGCCCTTCATTAAGCCTACTACTAATAGTACGAGTTTGCTGTAGTAGAAGAACATTTTCAACGTCTTTTTTTAAAAACGTGTTTAACATCACATTGTGTCACTAAATTATCTTCACTTGTGGGTTAAGAATATTCTAGAATTTGTGATTAATATTGACAATGCATGAATACGGTATTATACTAATTTTCTAATGAATCATTTTTATCTAAATATCGTTTGTTTCTGTTTTTAAAGTCGACGAATCAAGATTTTATTTATTAAAAAAAATCATATATTTTTTCTATCTTTATATAATAAAAGTAAAGTACCTGAGTCCAGCGCGCTTTGCGGTATGTATAAGAGGATGTGTGAGGCGAGTGAACCAATAAAAAGGTGAACATAACAAAGAGTAAAACAGAAGGTGAGAGGAAAAGGAGGGGGAAGAAACGTTATAAAACTCAAGCTAATCAAAATTATTTTTCTTTAAACCAATATCTCCTCAACCTACCCTTCCTCATGCATTTTCCTCTCTACCCGCCTTCTACTCTATCCATGTTTTACATCTCCACTTTCTCCTTTTCTCACGTACCCAGCCCACTACATACAGTGTCTGTTTCCCCTCTCATCCTCTTACGATTGCTTCCCCCTCGGGTTTCCTTCCAAGCTTAACTGTATAAAATGTCGAAGTCTGTTTAATAAAGCGCTAATTTTACCAAATAAATATGGTCGAACGAATCGACTGAAATATCTTTAACGATGCATTTTTGTCCATATTTCTACTAACATATTGTACTGCTTATCCACTATTCACTGTCTCATAATATACAAAATCATTTATATACTTAAGATTGATGCTTATGAGAACCAATTTGCAAAGCAAAATGAAGGAATATTAATTAATATTGTGCACTTATTATTATTGCAAACATTTCAATACGGCAATAAATAAATAAAATTCAAGATCAGAATTGTATCATGCTCTGACGCATGCTGTTTTATGAATTATTTTAATTTATAAATTGAATAAAATATCTAAAACATCTTACTTAACAGGATATAGTTCCATCTAAATAGCCACGATTAAAATTTAATTTTAACTTTTTTTTTAATTCAATTTATTTATATATTTTATTTGTATTCTATGTAAAAAACATTTTTACTTCCTTTAGTTTTAAATTTAATTTGATAAGATTATTATTGATCCTTTTCCCCTTTCATCGTAATTACAAATAGTTATTGAATTATCTGCCTTTGGTTTGAGAAATCTTTTATTTAAAAGTCTGCCGATATTGACAGAATTTTGGGCTTTGCAGAATCCATGTAAAGATTTTTTGGGGTAATTACTTAATCATTCTAACTGAGTTTCCTTTAATTTCTGAAAAGCTTATTCGAAGGGCCTTTTTATATACATCCGAGTTTTTTTACGGGACACTTTAGTTTATGGCGAATCAAGCTTTGGCTTGTATCACTTCTATATTTTCATTGACGTTTCTGATACTTTTTTTCATTGATTTTTACGTGGATGTTGTTTGGTTTTCAACTGGCAATTGTCTCTGAGGACTGTGGATATTAATCTGATAACTTGAATATTCGTCAAGTATGTTTTGATTTTTCTCCTGAAATATATGTAAGATTTCTGTTGCTCCAAAATTGGCATTAAATAACAGTATGACATAATGGTCACTTGTAATTATATATATATATATATATATATATATATATATATATATATATATATGTTTTGAGTGTCTATCTGGTGTGTCTGTCTCTGTGTGTGTGTTATTTGCCATATAGATATGCTCCTAGTAATAACTATCACTGTAGATCACAGTCGGTGAGAAAGTAATAACAGTTCAGAAATGGTTCCATTAAGGTTTCAGACATAAGTAGTTTAACCTTATACAAATACTAATATCCCAAACATGTATACTTCATATACATACATTTATATCATGCAATATTGTATTGATGTCGTCAAAAATATCAGAATAAACTCAAAGATGTAGCATGTTTAACATCTAGAAACATTAAATGCAAGGAGCTGATGTTCATGCAAAAAGCTGGAATTAATAACAGTGCTCGAAAGAAAAGAATCTAAAAACGAAAAAAAAAATGACACTAAAGAAGCACAAAAGAAGAGTATTTATATGTAAGAGAATTAGAATTGCAGGTTCATTAGCATTGTTTAATAAGTGGAAATATTTGTGTAGTTGATGGTTAAATTCCTATTCTTGGAATTCGGATAATACATCCCAGGGGAAGAAAAATATGTTCTTATGAAATAAATAAGCACCCACAAAATCCGACTTGTTATTATTTTCTTCTGTTTTATTTCCCTTCCCTTATTTTTTTTACCTTAACTTTGTTTTTTTCCGACTATTTTCCTCGAACCAGTAGCCATTTTCTTCTATTTTTGTCCCAATTCGTTTTTCTACTAACTTATTTGCTTTTCATTTGCTTTCATCTTTTTCTTTTGTTTTTAAACCGCTATCACATACGCACTCACTCCCTCACACGTACTAAATAACAATTCTTTCTTGTTTTCTCTTACAGATTGCCTTGACATTGTTTAGTCACTAATTGCTGCCAAATTTTATGATGTATTTTCACCTTCATTATGAAATTCTATATCTTATAATACACTATTACAGCACGTCAAAATACAAAGATGTATCACGCTCTTTAAAATATAACTGAAAATTTCTAATAAATTGTTCCAATTTTTTATGATATGAACAATTAAAAACATGAGAAAATACAAATGAATATTTCAAAGAATCAGGTGAAATTAAAGTATTACATTTAGAATTTTAGGATAATTCCATATCAGGACGACTGTAGGAGATTGGGCTTGTAAATAGTGGAAGAAAGTCTCTTGAAACAAAAGGTTTTTCCTTCCAAATAAAATCACAACTCACGTTTGAAACAAGTAACGATGTTTGATTTTGAGTGAGAAGTTTAAAATCACATTTGGTTTCACTACCGAACGACGCACTTGTAATCAGAACACAAACAGTCGATCAATTTAAGGCCCAAATGTCACTCCGATTCTCAGACAAACAGAGACAAACCAATCCGCTGTGGCCGTTTTGCTAAAATATATAGAGAGATATATTCTATCATTCAGGGTACGCCACGCAGCGAAACTGCTTAAGAATTATCGGCTGTTTCATTACTCGATATAACACCGACTCATCAGGGTGTCTATTATCTGGAATGGACATAAATTCCTTAGAATTCCGAGTGCTTTTTTTCAAAAGAGTCTAACCAATTTCTTGGGTTCTCTCTTTACTTAAGTTTATATGTTCCCATTGCTTCCTCCCTCGTTTGTAGCATGAATCTATGCATCCCCACTAAACATGCGACATCATGCATGTTTACAGTTATAGGATACGTTTCAGAAAATATATTTGAATGTATCCGTAATTTTTGAAAGGGTTCAGCAAGTAATTATATTGCATCAATAACATCTAATCCTAGATATTTACTGAACAGAATGTTTACACCTATGAGAGAAGTCGTGTCAGGATAGGTTTACAATAATTATATGCCTTGAACCATGAAATAAGTGTAAGAGAATCTGACATCAACATATACTAAAACAATGAGAACATTGTTAGAGTAAAAAAGCCGTGGCACAGCTGAAGTTATAGCTCTAAAAAAGTGTAATCGTTAAGTAGTTGCGTACGTTATCCGCCCTGATACACGACTGTCATATTTAAATCTCTCGTTCACGAATTATAATACGGTCAGCGATACACAAATATATTGTAAAGTTAGAGATGAGCATTCATCAAGCGATGTTTTGCTTGTCGAGCGGTTATTTACAATTGGGAAAGGCCCCAGCTCAGAGTTGTAGATACTTTGAAAGGATTAGTAATTTTCATGCCTTAACACCAATACGTTTTAAAAGACGATTTAAGAAGACAGTGAGGAAGACGGCAAAAACGGGAGGACGTAAAGAGACGAGAAAAAGATTCATGAAGTTGGGAGAGTATTTTGCTAGTTTTAGGGTTAGTGTTAGGTTGTGTCGATTAGACTGCAAAATCATTCATTGATAAAAGTAGATTTTTACAGGGTGCTTTTTATGGTTAATGAAAATATCTTCATAATGGGTCACAATTTCATGGAGGGAAAATTCTACTGCTAATGAAGGTGGTGAACTTAAAGTATTGTGTATATGATATCTTCTATTTAAAATGCAGTATTAGTCATTAAAGACTTTCCTGAAGTATAAATGAATGGTGTGTGGCTTTATAAATAGATTATATTCTGCATTTTACAACTTATAAATGCGATATTCTTTATTAGTTATGTACTTGCTGACAAGCATTCAACCACCTTAAATACATTTGCAATTATACGTTTTCAAGTTTGAGGTGATAAAATGTTTTATGGTGATGATGGTGTAGTGCTAGCTCCAGTAGCAACAAGTCAAAGTAATGAAAAAAAGCCCTCAAGATCTGCGGAAACGGATGGAGGATAACAAATAAACAACATCCGATGACATGGAAATGAACTTAGTAGGAAAAAAGGACAAAGAAAATGGACAACAGAAATTTATTTGGTGCGGAAAAGATTTTGACACATTTCAAGGACTAAGAATACATCAAGGTAACGTGTATAAGAAGAGAGGTTCTCAACAGCGCGGTTCGATGGACCATAAGACGTGTATCATATATCACCAGGACGTAAACCACAGTGGGAAACACTCTACCGTTGAGGAAATGAAGCCAGCAAAAGAATATAATAAAAAAGTCCAAGATAAAGTGGGCAAAAGCCAATGATGCTGCTACTTATGAAAAGTTTGATGGTGAGGTAGTTAAGATAGTATATCGATATAAAGGAAGTACAGAAGAGAAATTGGAAAGGTTAGCAGAGACAATCTACGAGAAAGGAAAATAGAAATTTAGGTCGGAAAAGAAAAACGAATTGAATGATATTAGAACCCAAAAACAATGAAGAAGAGAAAGAAAAAGTTCCGATCTGATAAGGGAGAATAATAATATGCGGACAAGATAGTGACGTGCTATAGCAGAAGAGAAAAGGTGGATAAAAACAGCTATATAAATATATAAGGAGATGGTTACGAGATGAAATGGGGAAAGAAAGGAAGATTTCACCGGAAGAAGTAGAACTCTGTCATAAACTCATATAAGTTTACAAAATAACTATTTACAGAAAATAAAAGTTCAAAGCTGGAATGTCCAATGGTAGAATTGGAAATTCATCGAAAGAATGCATACAAAGGTAAAAAAGAGAGAACCACCGTATATGGAAGGTTTTGAAAAACTAACACCGCCAGGAATACCATTTGATATAAAAATATAAAGAAGAAAGAATTAGATGATTTTGTAAAGAAAGCTAGAGCAAATAGTTTCCCTGGAAATGATTGGGTTAGCTACAAAGTATACAAAGATTGCCCGCAACTCCGCTTGTGTCTCTATTTATTGATAAAAGACATGCGGCAAAGTGAAGACGTTTTATGTATTCTTTTTTTGAAATAAAATCTCTTAAATAATTTTATTAATAATTAAAATAAGAATCCTATAGATAAAACAGTTGCCTGTATAGAAGATTTGCAATACAAATTAGAAATGTATATTAGAAAATATTAATTCATTAGAAACTTCAAAACAAATAAATATGCAAATGAGAAATATCGAGATTTGTTTGAAATATATTTAGATTCTCAGGATACATTGAACATGCTTATGTAATATGGTAAAGAATACAGAAGGCAAAAAAGAGAACGGAGATGTGGTTACATCTTAACAGTGCATGCGGCTCAGTATTACACATGATGATGCAGAAAGCTATGGATTTCTTTTGGATCCCTAAAGCAGTGCTAAGGATGATACTGAAATACTATGACCAATTCCAAATTACATTTACAACCGGAAGTTTTACAACAAATTGGCAAAGTTTAGAAGTAGAAATTGCTGCAGGTTACACAATTTTTGGCAACCATTTTGTACTTGTTATGGAAATGATATTAAGAGTACAGATTGCAGAAATACAATAGTGGATACACCACTTAGGGCATTCCTGTATGATGTGACAATTAAATCGGAAAGTGTTGAATGAATGGAGGAAGTTCTTCGATTGGATGAATTGATTCTGTGGTCAAAAGTGGAATTCAAAGCGAAGAAATGCAGAAGTGTTACATATGTGAAAGGCAAACAGAAAGAAGTTCGGTATAAGATAGAAAGTGATATGATAGCAACTGTTAAAGAATAGCCAGTGCAGAGTTTAGGAAGATCGTACAAGGGGGCATTAAGTGACAGAAATAAGGGAGCGGAAATAAAGCAGCAAACAGAATACGGACTACAAACTACGGAAAAGACTGATCTACCTGGCAAATTCAAATGTTGATGCTTACAGTATTCATTGTACTCAACATTATTGTGGCCTTTACAGATGTATGAGATAGCATGGCCCGAGTTGAATGAATAGATTAGCGATGCAGCATATATTAAAGAAAATGGCTTGGATTACCAAAGTCACTGAATAATACTGCAATATTTGGCAGAAATAACCAACTACAACTGCCTGTCGCATCTATTGAAGAATCATATAAGGCTGCTAAAGTGCGTACAGCGATGATGCTTCGCTTTTCTATCGACGAAAAAAACAAAGATAATCTAACTGAAGTAAGCACTGGGACGAAATGGAGAGCAGGTATCATCTGGACAACAACCAGATATTGTTGTGTGGTGTGAAGAAAAGAAAGAAGGAATAATACTGGAATTAACAGTCCTACGGGAAGAAAACTTTGCTGCTGCAGAAAATAGGAACGAGATCAGATATGAAGAGTTGGTACAGGAATGAGAAAATAGAAGATGGAAGGTCGAATTCCATCATTTGGGACACGAGGAAATGTAGAGCGAACAGATGTAAAGCTATTTCAACATCGCTTTTACTGAAACCACCATAAATAGAGATAAATGGGTAAGTATCTTCAGGAAACAGCAGAGAACGCATCTTATTGAATATGGCTTAAGAGAGGTGATACGAACTGGAAAGAGAGGTGAATTTTGGATGCTGAAAAAAGGGGGGATGACGGAGATCGTGCTGGCGCCATATGCAGTGTAGTTTATGACGTCACATTGCAATCAAAACTAGTTGTTGATGTGGATGATAGCTGAAAGGTATATCTGGCAGATGGCATTGATGATCAGATGACACCAGTACTACATAACCACGTCATGACAGAGAAGGACCGCTCCTTCAGAAAATCAGTCCAAAAATAGGAGCCAAAGCTACGAAGTGGTTCCTCTTGGTGATGGTGTAGTGCTGGATCCGATAGTGAAGCTGCCAGCTGTGAAACACAACAAGATCGCGTCATTCAAATCCTTACAAATCCTTTCCAAATCCTCATTAACATTACTACATTTGTAAAAAAAAAAAACATGTTTGTGTTTCTGCTTTTGAATTAAAATGTAATATGCTGATGTAACTTAAAGGCGAAGCTATTAAAGTATCCCTTGTCTTGATGGCAAACGAGATGAAAGATTAATGGTATTGCCATCAGCCTATCCCAATGTCGACCCCGTCGAAAATAGATGGTTCATCATTAAACAATATGTGTATGCCGATGGACATAAGTTTAATAAAAATGGACGGACGTCAATGCAACAGAAGATGTAGTCCAGCTTGCTACTATAGAAAAATTGAGACTTTTGACACGTTTTGAAGCCATCCGTCGAAATGGTGCTCATATAGTTAAATAATTCATTATGTCAACAAATCTTATAATATCATTATCATTTTCTGAATTCAATGTATACTGACTATGTATCATGATGCTGCATGATCTTCTACGTATTCTGAATGGTTATTTTCATTTAAAATTTTAAATTAAAATGAAATATGTTTATTATTATAAAAATAAAAACCGAACAATGAGGCTGCCATATTGTGAACACTAGCTTAGTAATGTTTAGACAAACGTATTTGCATAAAATGCTGAGATATTCTCAATGTCACTACTAAACTATTAGCGAGGCTTAGAGTTTATATATATATATATGTATATATATTATATATATATGTATATATATATATGTATATATATATATATATATATATATATATATATATATATATATATATATATATATATACATACATATATATATATATATATGTGTGTGTGTGTGGTAATAAAACGACCAAATGTATTACCCATAACGAAAAGAAAAACTAAAAGATAGAAGGCTGGCTAACTGATAAGCTGAACTTACACCTTTTCATTTTACTTATATATGATAACTGCAAACTTGCGTTCAGACATTGCGATAGCTTGACTAATAAAAGCTTCATACAATACTAGTGCATTAAGGTTTAATAAGTGAATATACTCTTATTGCCTGCTTGGCCCTTTACATTAAATGCATTATTTGTCGATACAAAAGGATCTGCAACAAGAGATTAACATAAAGCGTCTATCCTCTTGAACGAAACTTGATAGATAGGAAGAAAATAATGCCGATATATATATATATATATATATATATATATATATATATATATATATGAAGAAATCCAACAAAAGATATAAGCGTCAACTAATATCTTATAATTAGTGAAACATCCGGATAAAAAACTGAAGCTCAATATACTGGATAGAGCCTTAATATTATAATATAAAATGAAGTAATAAAATAAGGTGTCAATCAAATTTTATTAGAATTCAAAGTTCAAGCAAAGTATTCTTAAGTCCTTAGCTCATGAGTTTTCAAAGATAATTCTTCTCTTCAGAGGACCATTACCGCAGTTATACTACTACAGGTAATAAAATTACGCTTTGAAAATATATAAAATTATATACACAAATACATAAAAATACATAACATCAAACATATCAATCCAAAAACATACTTTTTGTTGAATCCATACAGTCCATCCAGGTCATACACGTTGAGAATCATAATCAGGAAAGACATTACTCCAAGTTACAAACAGCAGTCCATATACGTGAAATTGAAGGGGCCGGCAAAGTTATCCAGTCGCGAAATGTGTCCATATTCAATGTTAATGATAAATAAATCAATCAAAATAATACAAAAAGTCCAATCAAAGTTCCGAAATCCCGACACGTGCAACCCAAGTCAAATCAAATTTCGTTGTTTAATTAGAAAACCCGTTAAATCCGAATTGAGCAAAATTGCTTGAACTTTGAATTCTAATAAAAATTGATTGACACCTTATTTTATTACTTCATTTTATATTATAATTATATATATATATATATATACATATATAAATATATATATATATATAAAAAATTTATTTGATAACTATATGTTACATATATCAAAATCGTACCGCGATTTCATCCAGATGGTTTGAATTTTTAATATTTTTTAAATCTACAAGCAATCAACAACCGTTCCATAAATTGCATGAATATCAAAACCAAAGTCTTCAACAAATGCCCCCACAAAAGAAAATTTCTGCTAGCCTAATGGACTGAAAATGATAAGACATAACACACTAATCACCACTAAGACACATGATCCCCATACCATAAAATAAAGTTTAAAAAATAAAATAATATATAACATAGCCACCCCCTCCAAGACCTTTCCAAAATAATATTTAATTCTTATATACAACATAACACCCCAGATATATTGCACATATTACAACCACAACCACAATTACGTCACCCCTACCAATCCGAATACAGCCTAAACCCATATCCTCCTTAACACCGTTTACTACAGATATAACATTAATCAGTAGATACACCATCTTCTTTTAACATTTCTAACATGATAAATACATGGATCCCCCTAATTAAACACCTAGAAATATAAATATCAAACCCCACAGAATTAAAGGAATTATAGATGCTTAAGATCTAACTCAGTCCGTCTAACACAGACTCTATAATAGATTTATACACTTTATTAGATAAAGCGCAACATAATTGACTATATACATAAACCCAACACGAATGCATTTGACAATGATAGTTAAACCATTAGATATCCCTTAGATGAACCATTTCACTGAAAAAATATACCCTCCATCAACATTCAGCCATTACACTCAAATACAAATCCTCCTTATCTAAAAAATATTATAAATATATTTTATAAAAATAATTTTTGGGAAAATAGAAATCTGTTAATAAGAAACAAACAAAAAATAATAAATAAATAAATAAATTGTTAAATGAATCTCACCAAGAGCCTAGTCAATAACTTATGCCACTCAGTTATCCCTAAAAGCAAACATACCTTTGAAGCAGTATAACAGACAACATCCATCATAAATAATGAAATTAATTTCAATAAAAAAACAATTACGATTAACACCATATATTATATTAACCCATGACCCAGTACTTCCTTCAGAAATAGACGCGTAAACAATGCACCGCTTTTAAACGATTAAGTCAGACGCCATTCCCCTTTTTTTCGTTATTTCAGGACGATCTTTAAAATAGAAAACTCCAAATAAATAAAAAAATAAGTAAATAAAACACCAAACAAAATAAAAACCTTTAAAATACAAAACTATGAATTAAATAAATAATAAATCCGATACATAAAATTAACCCCGGTATTTCTTTCAAAAAGCAACTTCAGTATTACACCGTTTTTAAACTATGAATTCTAACGACCTCCTCTGTTTTTTTAAACATTTTTCAAGACACCGAATCTCCTACGATGTATTGATGATTACCCAAATACAACCCTTTAAATAAAAATACAAAGCTACAAATAATTTAATAAAACACTTAATAAAATTAAAATAAAAACCTTCTTAAAGCACGAAACTATAAATAATAAATAAATAAAAACTCAATAATTCCCAGCCAATATATTTTTTCCAAAGAGAAATTTCAGTAATGCAGGAATTGTTATCGATAAACGCCAGTTCTTATTGAGTTTTGATCTTATTCAGTACGCTGACGAGTCCCTTGGCCAAATACTTTTTTTAAAATTTAAAAAGTCAACCTATCTGGATCAAACCGTGATACGCTTCTGAAATATGTAACGTAAAGTTTACAACTAAATTATTTGTATTAGCTCTCACTTACGTGTGATTGAGCACTTTATTGATTTCCTTTCAACATAACATGACACACACACACTATATATATATATATATATATATATATATATATATATATATTGAAGACACAAAATACACACTAACATGTTCTACATTTTTGTACTTCCATTTTCATTGTTCTAATTAGCCAATATTTTCAATTAAATAAAAAGTGACACATCTCTTATTCAGTTTCTATCCATAATTCTTATCCCCATTCATTGCATGTTGTTTGATCCTTCCGCTCTTCTTTATACGATATCTATATGTTTCATTTTCGTCACTCTTTGTCTCTCTCACTCTCTCCTCTCTCTTTCTCGTGTTTATTAAAAGTAGAAGGTAATGACGTATAAGGATAACATAACAAAATTGGAAGAGTCCATTATAAACTAAAGGGGATTTACCCCGTTACTAGAGAATGAAAGAACCAGAGTGAGTGAGAGAGAGAGAGAGAGAGAGAGAAAAAAAGAAAAGCGGATATATAGGATTTAGAATATTGTATTTTATTTTTTTATACTGAGCAGGCTTTATAAACTCGCTTTTATCTGGTTCAATCAAACCAGAGAAGAATTGGTGATCCGACGGCTGACATTCTTTCAATAAAAAAAAAAAAAAAAATATATATATATATAATTATCTGTATCACTTAGGAAGATAACAACTAATTAATAATGTAAAGCAAAGTAACTAACGCTGTTATCACTTACAAAAACAATTCCATTAAATATTTAGTTGATGAAAAACATACATATTTACAGGCGTCATGGTACAGGGGTAAAACGCCAGACTATTAACATCAACATCGAAGGTTCGATTTTTGTCTTAGTTAGTAAAGAGAGCCAGAACACGTGTCTCTGGATTACTTTTATGTACGTATGAAATTAATAAAAATACTTCCTATAAAGTAAACGAAAAATACTTCCTATAAAGTTAAAGGCGACTAATAATGCAATATTCTGAAATACTGAGCTAGTGAATACCTAATTAATTATGTAAAGCAAAGTAACAAACGCTGCAATCACTTAAAACACAATTACATAATATATATATATATATATATATATATATATATATATATATATATATATATATATATATATATATATATAAGAAAGCATGTCACCCGTCGGGCCACTAATTTTGCTCTGGTTAAATATAAAACTAAGTAAAAGAGAAAAAATACAGTATTCTAAATCCTATATGTCCGCATCTCTCTTGTATATATATATATATGTATATATATATATATATATATATATATATATATATATATATATGTGTGTGTGTGTGTGTCTATGCTTGAGTTTTTATATGTGTGGGAGATAGTGTATATATAAGTATTCGGGTTTGGGTGTGTGAACATGCCTGCATACGCGATTCTCAGAGTTTCACATTGTGTGTCCGTGCATGTATACTTACTCGACATAGGATCTGATGTTTGATTCTTTGGTAAATTGTGCGTTCAAAATGAGATGGACGAAATAGATAAATCGTGTCATAAGGATGAAAGTCGAGAGGCAAAAAGCGTTGAGGGAATAAATTAAAAGAGAAGACACATCTTGTTAGAATGGGTTGCGAGGAAGAAAGGATAGATCGTGTTGGTGGTGGAACGGGTGATAATATATAAATATTAATGGGGAGAATGAAACATAGGATAGTTTACAGAAGGGAGTAGTGAGAGAAGACTTCAAGTGAGAAGCGAGATTAGACACAATAAAGGCGTTTAATGTTACGTGAATCTATATTCACTGTATATAAGGTGTTGGTTATGATGAATACGAATTATGGAGCAGGGAAAAGCTTGCTTTTATTTTAAGACGTACGATCAGATATGGTTAAGCATTGTCGACAATGGATCATAATGCCGGGCGCTATCAGCGTGATTTCTATCTAAATATGTTCACTTGTATTCAAGATATTTACGTTTCTTTCGCCGTTATTAATACATGCCGCGGAAATCAGTGAATCAAAAAAATGAGATAATGCCGAAAAAATATTTTTAGGCAAACGTATATTAAGCAATAGACATACTGATTTACTTACTTCTGCTCCAATCAATTCAGATGCGTATTTTAAGTATATGAACCAACTCATGAACATTTTACACACACACAAACACACACAAACACACACACACACACATATATATATATATATACATATATATATATATATATATATATATATGAATGAGAAAAAAAATTATACATATATATATATATATATGAATATATACATATATATATATATATATATATTTATTTTTTGGTACAGAAAAATTAGTACAACAATAGCACCGTCGGCTTCAAGCTCAGAAGGACTTAGCCATCCGACTCTCTTCAGCTTATGTTGTCACATGTTTCAGAAATATATATATATATATATATATATATATATATATATATATATATATATATAAAATAAAAATTAAATATGAAACTAAAAGTATACTTTTACTATATAGAACCTATAGTGAAATGGTTTAAGCTCAATATACGAGATAGGACAATTGTAAAGATAGGTGAAAGAAGAGGGATAAACATATACGAGTGAGAAATTTATTTCAACTTCGATTGTTCAATGCAAGGTATACTCGGTAATAAAGTTATGTTTATTATTCTTTCCTTAAGCCAAGGCTTTTCAAAGATCAACATTCAAAGATATATACATCAGAGGAAATACATAGACAGATAAGTTGGCAGTGGAAAAGCCAAAATTAAAAATTTGAATAAATATTAAGTAATGGAGAGTGAAAATAGTTCGTGTAAAAAAGATATGGGGTCTGTCCAGTTGGTAATTGTCCGTTGATGAGGTGTCCAATGAAAGGAGAATTACAGATGGAAAAAAAGGGTTTTCGTGAAGGCAGCATGGAAAAGAGTTCAAGAATGAAGTAAATCCAATAGTGAGATGTTGAGTTCAAATCATAGGTGGAGCGCACTTATTCGGAATTAATTTTGAGAATTCGGGCCATTTTAAAAATGATTCCGTGGGCCGAAGAAGGAATTGAAGTTGAACTGTGTACATTAAACGTTAGCAGTGAAATATTTAAGCAATTCTAAGAAAGACGAAATCCTTTAGTTGAAAACGAGACCTAATGAGGAAGAGGGTTGGGAAGGGATAGAGAAAAAAGCATAAAGGAAAGAGGGTTAGTTGAATGAGCTATGGCTGATGCTAGGAAGGGATGGAGAGAAAGGATTGTTTGGATAAAGTTTATTGCTGGTAAGCACTAAAACCGATGCGAGTAGAGGTGGGGTAGAAGTGAAATTTAGGACATTGAGTCAATATAATATTTGAAAAAAGGGGGCGTAATGAAAACGGATTTTGAACCAAGATATATATAATTTCGAAAGTTTAAAAGGGTTTAAGTTTGGAAGATTAGGTTTCAAGTGAATGGGAATCTGTAATTTACGTGTTAAATATGTGATAAATCGGACAAACACTAGTGTTTCAGAGTTAGATGTATAAAGATTTTAAAGAATTTAAAGAATTCCCAGCATTGCCAACTTATCTATCTATGTAATTCCTCTGATAGTAAGATTTTGATCTTTGAAAAGCCTTGGATTAAGGAAATAATAAAAAACACAATTGTATTACCTAGTATACCTTGCATTGAACAATCGAAGTTGAAATAAATTTGTCACTCGTACATGTTTATCCCTCTTCTTTCATCTATCTTTATATATATATATATATATATATATATAACTATATATAATTATATATATATATATATATATATATATATATATATATATATATATATGTATATGTATATGTGTGTGTATTTTAACTGTGTGTAAATACACCGTCTAGGCATATTATTTTGTCTTCTAGGAGGCATTAACATATATTGTAATTCACGAAATAAAAAATAATTACGATATCTTGTTAATTACAAATTGGCCCATTCGAATGCTTGTGTGAAGAGAATGTCTTTTGTTGAAAATTATGTATCATTAAATTTACTATGTACTACACTAAGTAAGTGAAATAGAATAGTTCAGTTTTCAGTGAATAAATCTTATATTTCGTTCTCAATTTTGTGTAAAATTGGCTAGTTAACCCTTAACACTATACTAGTTCGATATATATATATGTATATATATATATATATATATATATATAAATACTATGACATTTCTCCTTAATAATATTTATGTAATTTATATAAGTTTAGATCATAAATATTCGAAATGTTAGTGCATATTAGAAAAAAGAGTGAACTCTGCGATATCTAACATATTATAGCCCAGAATAATAATTAGCAAAAGTGATACATGTCAAATGCACATAAACACATTATTTATACAGTGTGGTGTGTGATGCTGGATATAGTTTTAAAAATGATATGCTATCAAGGAAGGGTGCCTTAAAGATAACAGGCGAACATATCAAATGCAGTTCTAAACTGAAGACAAAAGTGCGAGATGATCATTAGCTAAACAGGATCATTATTATTCTCAGTCGATTTGCTCATCGTTGCGAACATACAGAATCTAGAATGATTTTAGTGCTGCTGTTTTTTCTTCCACAACACTTCGGAGTCTCCATCAGCTCAGATATGAGAGCAGGATACCGATTTCGTATTTAATATTTAAACAGAAACAAACACATTTAATCCAAATAGATTTTTTCCATCACTGGAAAAAAGTATTTTTTATTGATGAAGCATGGCGCTGGCATCTAGATAAATTCAGACCAGATATATGATGGCAAATGCGTAGAATCTAACGTAAATGGCATAAACTTGCATGTCTGCTCCGATTCGGAAATATTTGATTCCTGAAAAGATCGATTAATCCTGCTATCTATCCGGATGTTCTTGATCATTTCCTTTTCTAATAAACTGAAAACAAGTTTGGGAACAATCTTTCAAGAGGACCTTGGATAATCCGCTAAAAACGATGATTGGAAAAGAGGGTAGCTGTTCCTGAGTGGCCTGCAAATCATCCAGAGGCAAACTGCAATATAATTTAAAGGAAATCTTCAAGAGAGGATTCAAAAATAATATTTATAAAATCTTGAAGAATTGAAACGAGTCAGTGCTACAGTTACGAAAATCAATAATCAAAAATCATAAAGGCAAAATGTGTGAAAATAAATTAATAAGTACACAAATACAATTATTTAAAAATGAGTCGAATCTGGGAAGAATGTGAACTTTTATTGTGGCATTTCTATTCAGATGCACAATAAACTAATTATCCAATAAGTATAAACAAAGTGAAATCCACTCAGGGAGTCAAGCGGCAAACGTTACTTGCGGACAGAATGCATACAGTCGAAGATCCGTTTTCAATAATCAGTTTGATAGAGACTAGGTAAACTCGGTGGCTTTTTATCTGTCAGGGGCACCACAAGCAATTTTTAAGTGTCCAACGTGCACTTGTTTCAGTGGCTTATTCTCCCCAGCTTCCGGCCTTGTGCTACATCTTCCTGTGGTGGGAGGGAAGTTACTACCGAGTCACTTATCTGAGCTACTTACTGACACGGTACATAACAGTCGAGGATCTATCCTCAACAATCAGTCCGACAGAGACTGGGCATATCCGTGGCAGCCAGGCAATATTTAAAGCGCCAGAATGCACAGCTTTTGGGCGCTGGTTTATTCTGCCGACTATCATCCTAATTGGGACGGATGTAAATACCGAGTCGAGTAGTCGAGATAATTGCAGACACGGTACATACCAATCGATGATCAATCTTCTACGCTCAATCTGACCGAGACTCGACCATGCCTTTTATCTGTCGGGCTGTCGTATTAGTTCTGGTTCGTCCTAGGAGGTCCACCTCCTAGGCCTTACATTCCCTCTTTGGGGATGATTTAGTTAATTTCTAACTATGCATTATAAATATGGGGTACTACTTCAGCCTATGCGCCTAATTTTCGTGACTTCTCGGCCGCAGCGATCGGACAGGTCGCGGAAGCGTCCGAGAGCTGCCGAGTCGAAAACGAGGCTGTATAAACAAAACCGAAAATCGTGCAAAAATGGAAGGTTGGCAGACGACAATATAAGACGATGAATACGGAAAGAAAAAATTACTTATATCTTTATAAAAAATGAAAGAAATGAACGAACCCATAGCTGAAGAACTATAAATAAACTTTAAAAAAATTATTTTTGAACCATTTTTTAAACTTTATTTTTCAATTAGGCAAGTCTTTTTTTTATGGGGAAGACGTTTTTTTTCGCGGAGAGGTTCACGGTATTCGGCTGTTGTTGTTGCTGGCGCTTGTTTTTTTTTTTGGGGGGGGGGGCTTAGCGAAAGACAGGCAAAAGAAGAGGACCACAGGTAGATCAGCTTCAGTATTGTCGCTATATCCAGACGTGACTGCGAAAAAAATGTCCCCAATCGCAAAGACACCCACGCCCTGCATTCCTGGGTGGGGCATCTCCATGCATACTTGTCTCTTCGTCAAGCGGCAAAGTCGTGCACATCTGCCGCACCGCATTCTGGTCGGCAGAAGACATGCTCCGGAGATTTTAAGGTATCACACAAATGCTCGAAATTCATTTTGCGTTTTGCTTAGCGTTGCCTTCAAATTATCGGCTGCTATAAACTGATTTGCAGCAACCTGATTGGTCAGTTCTTTTTTCCAGTTTTGTTTACAGCCTCGTTTTGCTTATACAGCGTCGTTTTCGACTCGGCAGCTCTCGGACGCTTCCGCGACCTGTTGGATCGCTGCGGCCGAGCTGTCACGGAAATTAAGCGCATAGGCTAAAGTAGTACCAAATATGGACACATTTGCCTTTTAATTTATATGTTAGCTAATAATTGATATCTACTCAGTAATTAAAGTTACAAATAAAACACCGTTTAGCGTGTCGCCCATCAACCTAATTATCTTTATTTATATAAATGTAGGTATGAATATATGCTTATATATTTCCATGTACAAAATTAATTGCTAAAGTAATTATTCGATTGTTATAAATTTTGGAATACATCTGTTATGCGTAAGGGATCATAATATGGGCTATATTTCGTTTAATTTAGTTTTATGCCAAGTGGGCAAAGATGGGGTGGAAGCTCTTCGTGAAAATTCAGACACTTCAGATTTTGTGACATTTTAACAATAGGTATTAGACATCCATTAATAATTATTTCCCACATTTCAGTTTCTTTGGAATATTGTAAAGGTTTTTCTAGGGGGGATAATATTGGGTCAATCTACCATTTGAAAATTCGAATATATCAGCTTTACATTGAATTTTAGCCACGGTTATTATTAGACGCCAATTAATCAAGACTCCATGAATTTCAATTTCTTCATAAGACCACTTAAGCTTAAGCTGTAAATCTTCGACAGTTTCAAAGAATAAAAATCATGTAATAAATTTTAGTCAGAATTGAAATAAGGATTCTAGACATAAAGTTTAACAGCTTGCTGTTTTATTATTAATTTTTCCCGTTCTTGAACAGTTATTCTTCTAGTTAATTATAAAAAAATGATTTCAACTGTTGAGGGTGTTTTTCTCTGTGGGCGTTTGAAATCCGCAACTAATTTTAATTTGAAAGTAATTTCTGGCTAGAAGTAAAGTTTATATAAACAATTTTGCTTAATTAGTGACTCGTAGCTAGAGTAAAACGGTATTTCCCGACTATTGCATCTATAAACGAAAAAAAAATGGATTTTACTTAGATTTATTAAATAAAATATCTAAAGAAACTTATATTTAACTAAATACGGTATTTAATTAGAAGGAACATCTGTAATTGCATAGACTTTGATTATGATTATGAATAATCTGATCATTTCTTTCCAAAGTTATTTACTTAAAGCGTAATTATTTTAAGTGTGATAATACATTAAAAATGAAATTAAAATTTGACAGGAAAAACATGAAAACGTAATGATTAAAAGATGTTCGAGACACATTTAATCATTTTTTTTTATTTATAAATTTAATGACCAGTTGAACTATTGAATAGTGTTTAATTGCAACGAGTATCCGGTTCTATGTACTGTTGGTGGGCTACACCGGTTTCTCTCGAGACCAATTGTACAACGCTCAGAACAACAGGTGGCAAGCACGAAACAGTCAGCACAAAATCCCCGCGTCATGAAAACCCAGTTCTCCTAAACTGTAATGGTTTTAGGTGTGTTTCCAGCGAGGACCACGTCATACCGTAGCCACATCTTTGAAGAAGGTCAGACTCAACTCAGATGCTTATATTCAGTTGCTACAGAGAGCGTATAAGTGGGACAACAGAACTGAACTCCCAAGAAACCTCAGAAATTGCTGTCTAAAAACTTCCATGACTTTACCAGATCTAACATTGTCTGTCATAACACGCCTGATTAAAACCCCGCATAGACTATTATTTGTGGGGCGTAGTCGAGAACAATAACATGGATAATCATGTCAGGACACAACTGGTGTTCATATTTTACTGCGTACTTATATGTTGTTCAAACTTAATATAAAACGCAAAATATTAAACCATCCGCAAAATAAAGAAATGTTATTTTCTTTATGAAACTTGTTTATAAACGTGTTCATACAACGGTTGAATAATAGTAAACAAGTTTATATATATATATATATATATATATATATATATATATATATATATATATATATATATATATATATATATAAACTTGTTTACTATTATTCAATATATATATATATATATATATATATATATATATATATATAATCAATATATAATTTTGAAATATACTCATACATTATATACAAGTATTCTCGCTCTATCTCCTTCTCTCTCTTTCTTTATATTTATAAAAATTATTCTCAGTTAAATCTTATATTATATAGGTGGCGTCGTATTTCTCCTTTTTTCTCTCTCTCTCTCTCTCTCTCTCTCTCTCTCTCTATATATATATATATATATATATATTAGTATTTCATGTATCGACATAAACTTTTATAAGGAGATATAATTGTTTATGTATTCGTTTTCAGTATTTATTTCAACAGTGCTCGATACGTAAGTAGGGCTAGGTAGTAAGTTATGAAAATATATTTATGGCAAGTAAGCTACATGTGGATGAAATGCGGTAACCTCTGTGTAGCTTACTTGCCATAAATATATTTTCATAACTTACTATATATATATTATTATTTCATTATAACATATTATAAGGAGATGTAATTTGTTATCTATCAATTTTCAGTATTTACTTAAACAAATCTCGATACGTGAGTAGAGCTAGGTAGTAAATTATGAAAATATATTTATGGCAAGTAAGCAACACAGAGGCTTTTGCGTTTAATCTCCGGGAGGAATCGTCAGGCTAAAATACTTGGAGTTAGTTTTACCAGGTGTGTTTATAGACACGTCTAGCAAATAAACCAATCAGATTCTTTGTCGTTGGGCTTCTCACAAACAAAAGTTCGGTTGATTTTACTTCCTATTTCCTATTCTATTGTTTTGTTTTCTATAGGATGACACACCCCTGTTTCTTTGTTGTTCTTTAGCACATCGTTGGGCTTCTCACAAACAAAGTATCGGTTTATTTTACTTTCTATTTCCTATTCTAGTGTTCTGTTTTATCATGGGTTGCTTATCCCTGTTTCTTTGTTGTGTAAATATAGTTTATTTTAACACTTGCTTGCTTTTATTTTTATTTTAGGTCTTAGTTTTTAAGTTTTTAGGTTTTAGTTTTGTTTGGTGTTATTTATTTATTTATTATGTATTGTTAACATTAGGTAAATTTTATTCTGTGCAAGCAGTTGTTTGCTATTTCACTTCCCCAGTTTAATAGGTTTTGGAGATGTTTAAAGTTAAGGATTTCAAATTTCTCGTTCAGACATAATTTACACGGGTTGTCTAGATTGCTACAAGTACTGACCTGTTGTATTATTTCCATTCAATTATTGGTGAGCGTCTGTTTTCTTTGAGCTCCAAATAAAGGTTTTCTAGTGCTGTTTTTATTCGGCATTGTTTGTTTTTAAATGTGCTGTTGAGGTCGTAATATATGTTTTAAAAATCAAGGGAGGGCATACCCATGTTGTACTTTTTGTTATTCAGTCTTTCTTTGGCAAATATTGTGGCTTGGTGAACAATACTTTTGGTTAGGAATTTATTTTGTAATGGAAAAAGTGTACGATTTATGCAGTTACAACTTTTACCTTCATTATTTTTTTTCTATTTGGCTGATTGCTATTAGGATTTTGGTTATTACTATTTGTAGTGCTTATATTTTTGTTTTCTTAGTGTTATTCTTGCTATAGTGATCACCTTTTTATGCAATTTGTTATTTTTTCGTCTGTGTTGTTCCCTTTTAGTATTTTGTTATTGTGTGCCTTTATTATCATTTCCAGGTTTTCGCAGCAGCTGTAGGGCAGTTTTGGTTATTTGTAATGAATATTTTATGCAGGGGGTTGGTTACGGGGAAGTGTTTTTCAATCAGATTAAGGAATTTATTTGCCTAGTTTAGTTTTTAGCATCTGATTATAGGCCGGTGTATACCATATTGTATTTCTTTTTTTTTCCCTTTTTAATTTTTGATAATTATAGGTGTCTCGTTTCTTATATTTAATTTCGATATTATGCTAACCACTATTATTTAGAGCTGTATTGTAAATGTTGTTTGATTTTCTTAAATACATTATCGTTGCTAGAATTATTGATAAGCCTACGTTCAATAGAATTCGGAATCTTTTTTATGATTAATGGGGAGTGATTGGACTTTGGGTTTACGTATATTGGATTAGCGTTATCTTTTAAATATGGTTCGTAACTATTCTTATTCAAGTTAAACGTGACATCTAAAAAGTGTTTTTTATGTTAGCCAGTACTTCTACTCTTAGGCCTAGTTTTTCATTTCCATATGTATAATTTTCTTGAAGTTTGTTCCCTTGACTTTGTTGGACTCCCTTATAATCACTAATCCATCATCTCTATATAGGCCGATATCTGTATTATCAAATATATTTGTGAGTGTATATAACATAAATTACTCCACAAGATCTGATGCTTCCGCAGAGACTAAGGCACCCATGGCCAAATAAAAGGAGTTTGCCATATTTGTTTTAATCCATTGGTCATTATTATTGATTAAAACTGATCTCCTACATTTTCTAATGATGTAAATTTTATCCTTGGATATATCCGTATACATCTCGGCAAACTCTAGGGCGATGTTAAAGAGTTCTTCGGATATTGATGGATAGAAGAAATCCACTACGTTAAATTGTAGGAAGGTACATTTATTTTTGTTTTGGATATTATAAAATCAAGTTATTGTTTCGGCAGTATTCACCCATTTGCTTAATTCTAGGTCTTATTTTATTTGCTTGTTTCTTCTAGAAAGAATTGTTTGACTAATGTGTCCTAATTCTGGTTTGGTTGGATTAATTAAGCGAGTGCTAATGTTATTGGTAAACTTACATTTGTGGTCTTTAAATAAGATATAGGCTTCTTTAGGGTTTAGTTTACAAACTTTGTCCCTAATTCCTTGTCTATTGGTGATTTGTTTACTTTCAGCATTTATCATATCTATGTAGTTACGTTCGCTTGTATCTATTCTTTGGAATTTTTCGTGATGTTTTCTGTGAGTAGTTTTCTATACTCTTGTTTACTTATTTCATAATGTAGTAATGACGAAGGTCGCAAATCACTATGTCAACTTTCAAAGCAGCTCTCATCGTTCGTTACGTGCACTTGCTTCGCACCGAGTCCAATGAGACGGTACGAGACCCGCTTTTATATACCGAGGCACACCTAATTTGCATGTAAGTGCAACGAGACTTTGCGAGACTTTGCGAGACTCTGCGTGAGCCGCATGCAACAAAGGCTCACGGACACCATGTTGGATTTCCTTCTTTCATCCGCAGCGCACAGGACAGACAAACGCGAGGACGCTTCGTAGGTAAGTCCCCCCTCATGTTCCCTACACTCCCCCCCTGATCTCATGATCACAGAGATGGCAGGGAGGCATCGATCGCCTTCATCGGAGGGGGACAACGCAAGCCTCATCTTCGCTTGTGCTCTCGTCCGCGGTCTGAGGGTCGAGAAACATCGCGTCCGTTGGGATACTGCTGATATCCGAGTCACTGTCCGATGGAGCTGCTGCAAGTCAGAGCGATGCCTCACTGCTCACTGACCCCGACTCGCTCTTGTCGTCCAGTGATGGTTGCGTTGCTAACCGTAGGTCTTTAACGTGACGGGGCATACCGTCGACTCGCACTGCCTGTGGGCTGATTACCTCAGTGACGCGTCCAACTCCGTATTTCGTCGTACACTTGCCGCGCGGGTTCTTAATCCAGACGACATCCCCTTTTTTCAGTTTCTCTTTGGTTATATCCAGTTCGTGCAGCGGGTTAGTCTCTATGCCTTTCACCCTGACGTGATACCTGTGCAAGGTGTCAGCCGGCGCTGTAGAAGGTGAAACATTATCTTTTGGGGTAACTTTATACAGGTAGACTGCTTCAAATACCGTGCAGCCCGTCCTGGCCGCGATGGTTCTGTGATTTCGCTCGATGCCCCTATTTCCACTCGGTACGTGGGCGCATCGAAACCTCAGGTGAACTCCCCAGCCATCAGCAAACGTTCTGAACTGCTCACTAGTGAATGCAGCGCCATTGTCGGTTAATATCTCCGTTGGGGGGCCACGTTCAATAAAAATACTGTTTAACTGACGATGATGGCTGCATCTTGCCGGCGCAGCATGCGCCATATCGCAAACCTGGATGGACCGCAATCAATGAGAGTCAGGAAATCCTCGCCGTTGTGGTGAGTAATATCCATCGCCAGCCGGCTCCAATGGCTTTCCACTCCCAGCTTTCCTTTCTCCCAACGAACGGGTGCTGGATCAATGGATTGGCATGCTACACAATCTTTGACCACTTTCCTGACGTCTGCCCTCTGTACTCCTGGTTCAACCAACTTAGCGAAATATAGGGTCCGCTTGACCCCAGGGTGCCCGGTTTGTTGGTGGACTTCTTTGATGTGATTAGATCGAATGGGGCTCACGGAAGCGGCGCAGGCGGGCTGCATGGGTTCAATAGTCTTTCTTATGGCATCAAGCCATCTTTGAGGTACTCTCGTCAAACAATCTGCTTTGTTCAGGCTGGATTTGACCAGGGACACCTCTATTGACAGCGCATATTCGTTCACCAGCTTCATGATCGTGTCGAGCCGCCGTCGGATCAGCATCTCGCTCGTAGCTTTGGTTCATACTCTGGCCCTCCCGGTGAGAGTATCTGAAATCCACTTATAAACGCAAACAGAATCCGTGAATAGTCGCAGGGTGGTCGTCTTCCAAAGAATTGCCAAGTTTATCCCCTGATAACTGCATCAAGTTCTGCCAGGTTTATGTGCTGGGAGTCCTTTTCTGGGCGTAACCAGCAAGCGTCTTCCACCACCGTTCCATCATGAACCACCGATACGCCAATGGCGAGAGAGCTTGCATCAACCCACGCGCTAAGGTTCTGGCTGTCGACGCACCATCTGCCCCGCGCTGGGTCTTCCTTGTGCACCCTGGTGAGGACTTCTTTGAGCATTGTATTGAGAGGGACGTAATGAGTTTCGTCATCCCATCCAGTGGTGACGTCGGAGGCTCTTCGCTTAATAAATGCCACCGCAACACGAAACCAGCCGCCCACAGGAAGGTGTCCGCGCAAGGAAAATACGTTTCGTCGTGTAACAATACAAGGCATGTTCGGGGTTTCATTTCCTCGTTTCCAATACAAAACGTCATCTTCCTCCCAGACGTGCAAACCAAGTACCCGTGCGCCATCCCGTAGCCTTTCCGGTTCCCTCCTGAGAAGGCCAAGATTGTAGAGATGCTCCCTTACGCGCGCCGCAGATACAATTTCCTCGTCCACGTACACGTCATCAATATATGCAGACGTTGCCCGCTGAATGCGCTCATCCTTAGTCAGAATGGCGTCAACAATCATTTGCATAATTGATGGCCCCACATTAAGTCTAAATCACATGCGGGTTAGGCAATACCTTTTCCCCTTGATGAGCACCGTTTGATAGAGCCATAGTGATCTGTGTACACGCACTTGAAGTATGCTTTGTTAAGATCCAGTACAGATACATTAGATCCCGCTTGCCGCCATTCCCTCAACTTTTCAGTTCATACGTCCGCGCGAGATGTAAAAGGGTCCACGTGCTCATTCAATGGTCGATAGTCGAGCACCGGCCTCACCTTCTGCTTATTCTGTTCGATAACCGCCATTAACGGGATCAGGCACTTTGGGGGACCCAATTCCTTCTCTGAATAAGGAACTAGCCATTCATTACTAATCCAAGTTTGTAGTTCCTTGTCGTATTCTGCATGGGCTCCGGGGGGAATTTTGTATTCTGGCACCTTATTGCATAATTTCTCGGGTGGCTGCTCCTCCGATCACTTCCAGGAGGCTGTCCAGCACTTCGTGCGCTGGTCGAATTCCGCACAAAAATCAGGCTGTTCCAGCTTCATAGCTGCACTCAGAGCAAGGCCCGCTTTTGCGAAATGTGCCCTACCCTCACCATCAATGCGTACACCACCCAATTCCTTGATGACGTCCATTCCCAGGAGCAGATCGTAACCGAGCAGGTCACCGTTTACACCCAAGGCTCGTACGGTTACTGTGGGCCCATCGCCGACACCTGCGCGAATGATGCTAACGCATTATTGTAAGTCCATCCATACTTGATGGATTTACGCATTAGCCTGTCCCTTCCAGAATTTTAACTAAATGAATATTAATCATATTTTCTCCATACTCAAATATGCAACTTACTATGCTTGTACTGACTTATTCCTTCGCCGACCAAGGTCGATTTCTCAGAAATATTTTTAAAGATCAATCGTTTAACCTAACGGTTCTATCCTATATTTCCTCCAACGATCACCTCACTCATCTGATTTCTTTCATAAATACCCCTCGTGTA
Source organism: Sepiola atlantica (assembly GCA_963556195.1). Classification (NCBI taxonomy): domain Eukaryota; kingdom Metazoa; phylum Mollusca; class Cephalopoda; order Sepiida; family Sepiolidae; genus Sepiola; species Sepiola atlantica. The sequence continues at coordinate 57,250,383 of OY744529.1, read as the reverse complement.
TTAAAGTGATCAAAGATGTTGCTTTTGTTACCTCGATAAAGTTCTGTGAATAAAAGGAACGAACGATTACTCAAACAAAGATGGATTTGATTTTATCTTTCCTTTTATATTGTGCGATCATCTTTTTTTCCATTCATTTCAATGCATTCTGTCAGATTGCATCCTTACATGTTAGTATCTAATATATAAAGGAAAGTCAGACACATTTTACAAGTTATACCTAAATAGCATTATTTCTGGCAAATCAATATTTGATTCTGACTAACCGGGTATTTAGGTAAATTTTTAGTTTGAGATTTTACTTAAAATATAGAAGATTCTATCCATTTCATCTATTGTTTTATCCGATCCGATATTTCATTTAGTAGGAGAAAACTTCAGATATACACCGTCATTTTCATTGACTACGCTGCTATGTTTATTAGAAATAGTTGCATTTGTTACCAATACGTAAAATTGCTAATGACTACCGAAATCTGTTCAATTATGAGGGATGACGAAACATATTTCTTTAATGTTCATGCACTTTTTAATTTGAAACTGATTGATATTTAAACATTTTTAGTTCGCCAGTTGTATTTATTTCGAAGAGCTTTGTTGGCATTTTCATTTGCCAGATTTAATATTTCCTATTGTAGAAGGTCACGAATTTATTACGTTTTTAAATATTTTCAAAGACTATTAAATTGGATGGCTTCCTTTATACTAATATGATAGTTTAATTTAGCAATTATAGTGTTTAGAAGAGAATTATGTACATAAACAGATACTGTCTCATCATCTTTTTATTACCTGGATTACGAAACACAAAAGAAACAAAAAGGCATAGTTAAAAGAAGCGAAAACAAATTATTTGTAAAGATTCCGGACAGAGCCGGGTATGTAATAAAAAAACTAATTCTTACATAGGTTTCACTTCCACAACACTATCCCGAAGACTCACCCTACATCTCTCCGACACTAGTTCTATATGCCAACACCTAAAAGAACATAATTGTACTACCTCCCAATATAGAAACATCCTTGTTAACAATACCAAAATAATACACCACGATACCAATATCAAAAAATTAAAAATACTCGAAGCCCTCTACATAAAAACTAAACATCCCACAATTAATAATGTCAATTATGAAACTAGTCGCAACATTTTAAAGTGTCTAGCATAATAATTAACATTACCAAATTCTTAGCCATTAGGTAGTTATGCGTTTGAATTGTATGCACTTTCTTTAACGTCATCAATTTCTTAACTGTTTAAACAGTCAAACTTTTAAATCTCCCATATGTGTAGAACGCCATCACGCTCTCATGTACATTTCAACTTTACGACGCTTTCTCAAGTTATAAACTACTCGCCGTTATAATTAAAAAATGAGCACAACAGTAAAGTCATAATTTGTAAAGACACTAAAACTAATACCGCCTGAAGATGATTTGATGATTCAAATCGAAAGTACTTGCAAAAAAGAAAAAAGAATGGAACAGGAAACCAATGGATCATATTTACATCAATTTGACCGAGACATTAGATGGACAATTCGGAAAATTGAAAAAATAAAAAAAAGTCGCATCAAACAAAACCACTCCGTGTTATTTAATAATGTGTGCCTAAATGAAAATATGCTGCCTAAATACACACACAATATATATATATATATATATATATATATATATATATATATATATATGAGGAATAAAAGAAACAATGTTTCTGACAAAATGTAAAATAAAAATGGAATAAAGGATAAACAAATTAACAACTAGCAAAAATAAACTCAAAAACACATATTGAATAGTTCTACCAAAATATTTCAATTGTTAATCATCATTAGTTGGCAGCAGAACTTTAATTAAAAACAGAAAAGTTTTCAAATTTGTACAAAGAACGCAATTTGGAAAAAATATAGTCACGTGTAATAAACAGTAGAAAGGGAAAAAGAAAGAAAGACATGTTAAAAAAGAAAAATAAATAAAGAAAAAAAATCAGCAGTTAGCATATAAAAGCCGATCGGAAACGCTGTAAGTTAATAAAGTGGGGAAAAGAAGATTAGTAGTAATTTAAAATGAATGACAGCAAGGAATTAAACAAAGAAGAAGAAGAAGAAGAAGAAGAAGAAGAAAGAGGAGGAGGAGGAGGAGGAGGAGGAGGAAGACGGACTCAAAGTTGTAGAAGTTATCCGTTATCATATTGATTTAGGTTCATTTCGATTAGAATCGATCTGACAGATGATGTAGAAATATTATAAAATCCTGGTCTTTGTATAATTGTGTTATTATGACGTAGGATTAAACATGATTCTATGAGACGACGGAGTTTAGTGTCGTGTATATATTTTATTGAAATCGCCCTCTGTGGATTAAAGTATTGACCAAAAAAGATCATGTGGGTACATAACTCGTTTGAGGTGTCACAGTTCTTTATAACACGATTGTGTTCATAGATTCGTTTATTTAACGAACGTTGTGTCTCACCAACATATATTTTTCCGCAATCGGCGCATGGTATAGTGTAAATTCCAGCTGAGGTAGCTTGGATAATTCTGAAACTATGTTGGGAAAGAGAAGAGAAGAGATGTTTGTTGCGAGAATTAGTAGGGAGGAAAACATTTCTTAGTATGGGTTGTGTAGTATTAGGAGTTGTTTTCGTATTTTTGATATGCTTGAGATGTATTTGGATATCTTTCTTTTTAGCGTTCTTTGTACAAATTTGAAAACTTTTCTGTTTTTAATTAAAGTTCTGCTTCTAACTGATGACGATTGTCTTAACAATTGGAATATTTTGTAGAACTATTCAATATGTGTTTTTGAGTTTATTTTTGCTAGTTGTTAATTTGCTTATCCTTTATTCGATTTTTATTTTACACACACACACCCACACACATATATATATATATATTATTTTTACTTTTAAGATTTTATGCAGATTCTTTGTTTTTCGAAAGATGTAAATAATTCATATTGTTATGCAACTTGACACTTTTTAATGATAAATTAATATAAATATTTCAAATTTGCATAAAAATTAATTCAAGACCGTATAAGCATGATTTTATTTAAAGCAAAATGTTGCACGAATTAAACATCAATACTTAGTGTTGTATTCTTTGTTCTGATTAACTGCCTCACAACGTCCATTAATAGGATTGGATAAATCAGCACAAAACACGTTGGGTATGTTTAGCTATACTAACTGAATATAATCATATAATTGTTAAATTTGTTGTTTTTTAGCCTTACTCTTTTTGAAGTATAACTCCATGAATTTTCGATTGGATCCAGATCCGGACTCTTTGGGGCAATTCGATAACATTAGCATTACTTTTATTTGCTTCATCAATCGGGCGGTTATTCTGCTGATAAATGGCTTCCAGTGGCATTTGACAGTCAAACGTCACAGAACATTATATTTTCCTAGCTGCACATAACCTACGCTTTTGAGTTGTCTATCAATTTAAAATATTGTTCCAATACCCGAACTACAAAATTCCTCTTTACACAAGTAATACCTTCACTTCTTGATATAATAGTCTTTATGTCACATTATTGATGGAATTCTACGGTTAGGCGGCGTCTGACATAGATTTGCCCATCTCATCCAAAAATGCAGAAGCGTGAATCGTCTCGCCAGAAAATTTTACGCAATTCCATTGAATGTTGCTATTCGAAAAACTTTAGACGTTTTAATTGATTCATTTACGAATAATCTGAATACTCTAAAATGATTACGGGCTGCCTGAGGTGTGACACTGTTTATTTTCGACACATAATTGGTAAAATGTCCACGGCAGTTAGCATCCGATCAGCTTTAGAAAGCCCATGAACTTGCCAGTTGCACTGTTGTTTTTCTTCACGATCCCGTCTTCTATCCTTCTATTGCCCATGCTTAAACACAAGCCGTTTTTACTAAACTTTAGTTCTTTGTTGATGTTAAAAGAAGCAACACAAATTTCAAGCCTGTAACCTCGCCAAGACTGCGACGCTTTCCCTTCGTGAAGCAAGTGTTTATTATTATTACACTTCATAAGGCATAAAGGCCAGCAACGCGATCCTCTACTTTCGCAAGTGAGTTGCTTAATACATATACGACCATGAATTAATTTTAATTATATTTGAAATATTTATATTAATTTAGCATTAAAAAGTTTAAAGTTGTATTAAAATATGAATTGTGTACATTATTTGAAAGAGAAATAAATTCTATATAATTCAGTGTAATTCAAAATACCTCCATTAAAAATATTTTGATGAAAATAATAGTTTAAATATTGGTCTTCAATTTATTTGACCCAGAGTTGTATTAATTGCCAGGACCCAAACTATCGTTAAATTCATAACGTTTACAGACAATTTATTTATAGAATAACCGCCTATAAAACCAATTATTGTGCAAACCCGTCGTATACATAAGATATTTACGGTTTTGTCATAAATTACCCAACGATAATTGAAATGCCGTAAAATCCAGTAACAAATCAACGTGATTATTGCGCATTGAAACAAGTAACACGTTGCTTTGTTTACAAACAATAGTCCCATAGTGGGATCCCTATATCATAAATAGGGGGAGGGGTCTTTGGCGCCGACACTGCCTCGGTATTCTTAATTGCTATGAATAATAAACGAGACAATTGTATTAGAAGTGGATAGATGGAGTTGTTGGTAGTAATCTTCTTCCAATAACAATAATTTGTATTTTTGTGATGACAACAGAGAAATGGTAGCAAAGAAAGAAATAATAATATTGAAAGAGAAAATGAAATTAATAGTAAATGCGTATGAATTGGCGTCGTATGGGTTTTCACCAGCTCGATTCTGTTGTTGACATTGGTTTTCCTCAGTTCTTTCTTGAGTCAGGTTCTTACAGAAGGGACCACGTGAAGGTTGCCAACATTCGTAGTGAAAGTGGTTGCATGGAACTGACAGGATTCGAAATTGGCACACCTAAGTCGTCAGTCCACGCCAGTATTCACTTCAGCACGGTCACCTCATAAATAAAAAAAAATAAAACTTAAGAGATCTTCTATGGGGATTTATGAAAGAAAATCCATGTCTCCTTGATTTTCACTCAGAACTCGATGGACCTATTACCAAGAAGATGAATAACTGCTTTGGCGGTTTCTCCTCTCATTTTACAGGTCATCTGGAACAAACTTACGTATAATCACAGATGCCATATTTTGGCATTCTCTACACGCCTACGATTACATCTACGTTAAAATCCGTCTTATATATATATATATATATATATATATATATATATATGGAGTGTATTACACATTTTGTCATTTTGTAGTAGATTTGATAAATGGTTTATTCTGAATCCAAATGTGCTTATACGATAAGTAGGCCCTGTTTCATAGAGTCGTATAGAAAATGGAGCGATGCAAAAAATGTTTACAATACTTTTACTTAAAAAAATCTAATCGAAATTAATTTTTCGTTTACACTTTTTGGGAAGGCTGGTATTTATTTATGCCCCTTAATGGAATGAAAAGAAAAATGGTAAAATAAATACATCAAAATAAAAAATTTAAAAAAAAACAGAAAAAGAAGTAAAGCAAGCGAAGCGAAAAAAGATAAAATGAAAATACGTTCGAAACTTCCTGGTGTCGCTATGTGGTAGACAAACATTAAGATTTTACACATTTCAAAATGAATTGTTCCCAAATCGAATAAGCAGTCATGAATATAATTATGTTGTCACCGTCAAATTAAAAGTGGCATTCAATTTTACTCATTTAAAGAATGTTTAGATTAAAATTCTTTTTATATTGAGAAAATACTATTTTTAAAAGTTTGAATTGTCACAATGAATAAATAAATTATAAATCCGATCAATTTAGGTGACAAGTATTTTTATAGTGATAAGAAATAGAAGACGGTAGGTAAGCAACCGTGGACTTTCCATGGACTCCAGCTATTAAGTATATAATTGAGAACTCGGAGATCAACCAACCGACATAGATGCGTAAGCATATCTATCCACGTATGTATGCGTGTATGTGTGGCTAGTAATGGAAGCATTCATTCATATTTGTGAAGGGGGCATCTTTAAAAGATATATTCACAGGATTGTACAGAGGACAACATAAAAAATAGATCTGCAAGCTTTAAACACAAACTAATGATATCGATGCTTTTAATTACGTGAAACGCATCAATCACTGGTTAGACAAGCTGAAACCTTGTCAGAGATTCCGTTCCTCGACAGGACGAACATTATTATTGGTCAGTGTCACCCCTCCCCCTACATTTACCCCAATACTTTTTCTTATTTACAACCCCACGACTGGCTTCACCCCTCCCCTTACGCCCGAGACTTAAGCACTGACAGATTAACCTGATATAACAAAACCTTTTTATCAACTTTTACAGTTACTGTTTTTTCTTTTATTCTGCTTATTTATTTTTGACAACGACTATTATTGTCGCCGTTATTAATGTTTGTTAGTTTTGACGTTCATCCACCAATCAGTAATGCTGTAGTGTCATTATTAGGGATCAGATTCCAGCGTTCGGATACAATGCTACGTGTGTGTTGGTGTGCGTGTGCGTACAAATAGGTGAGCGTATATGCGTATCTGTGTGTGAGTAGACACATGGCAGCGTGCCACAATAACGTGTGTTGAAATATTAAGGAAAAGTGATTGATGAGGATGTCCACACATACATTTATAGGTAAAAATATTTGAAGATGAAGAATGGCATGAAAAATATATACCGTATACATAAGAGACGCACTTACGCGCGCATATCCGCATGCGTACATTAACAAATTGAGGGACTATTAGACAATAAAAAGCCTATAATTTTTAAAAACAAATGTATTAATATAATCTGTTTCCGTGGGAATTGATATATCATTATTTAACAAATCATTACTGTGTGGCTCATTCGCATATATCTTTATATCTTCGCGTACATGAGATATTAGTACGTTTAACTCATAACAATTTTCTAGGTTGTTCCTGAAATATTATTATACTATATATATATATATATATATATATATATATATATATATATATATATATATATATATATATATATGTCTAAAGAAGCTTTCAGTCATTTTAAACAAAAGAAAAAAAATTTAACTAAATCCAAGATATCGCAGACTTAGCATTCGTTGGAAAATTCATAAATGAAAAAGGGAGATTCAAGTATCTAACAGTGGAATAAAAACAGGGGACCTTAACTTAAGCGTGAAATATTAAAATGGGGATCATCAGCTTTTTACTATGTAACTGTTTCGGAGATTTAAAAACAGGACAGTTATAATATTCATGGCTCTCCAATAGTACGACAATTTCCCCAATAATCAAGTGTAGAAATAATTCAGCTTAAATACATAAATAAATAAATAAATAAATATTAATAATAATAATAATAATAATAATAATAATAATAATAATAATGTATTACCCTTAAGACTGTCGCGTGATAGGGTAATTTGCATATCAAATAACATTAATTATAACAATAATAATAATAATAATAATAATAATAATAATAATAATAATAATAATAATAATAATAATAATAATAATAATAATAATAATAATAATAATAATATCCAAACACTACACCCAAGAACCATTCTGCGATATGGTAGCTAGCAATAAAATTATATAGGAATAAAAGTTGCATTGAAAAATAAAAGCTTAAGTACCTTTGGTACCAGACAGGCAAGTAGATACGAGGAGGGAAACCTAGCCATACATATCAAAATACCCAATATATATATATATATATGTGTTATTTATACATTTAAAATGGCCTTCATAATTACAATTCTGTTTCAGTACTACTTGTATCTTGTCGAGATCAAAAAATCGTAATGAAAACAATTTATTCAACAGAGTCAGAATTAGAAATTTAAGATAATGAAAGTTTCCAATCAGCAACAGCCACCCAGACGACGACTCAGCTGCCCGGCTTAAATCCATGATGGGGAGGAAGTGAGGTGTAAAAACAAATTACCTTTTCTTGTACCTTTAACTTGCCAAGACAACTCCCCCCTCCTCTTTTATTTATTTACTTACTTCTTTCAAAACTTACTCCTAAATAATTACACATTATTATAACTATTATCAATGTATGCAAATATATACACACAAGCCACAGCGAACACACAGACGCAAAACACACACATGCTTAAAAAAAATACATATCTTGATACGGCGGAAACAGACACACACAAGCAAAAATTATATATCCCTATACACAGTCTTACATACATGACACGGTTAACTATTAAATTAAAAAAAACCTTTCGAAAATGCTTATATATACAGGGTGGGCCAAAATATGGGTCCTATCTTTAAATTTGAATAACTTGAATTTGAATAACTTCCACAAAATAAAAGTTAAACTCACCAAACTTTATGTGTGTGTAGACTGACCCTTCCGAGATTTTTTGAAATAAACAAAACAAATTTTAGCCGAAAAACACTTCTTAAAACTTACAAAAACTAAAGTATTGTTTTTTACACTGTTTTGAGTTTTTTAAGCAAAAATAATGTTTTCTAAATGAGGGTACGTTCCTTAGGGCTAATACGGCTCATGCTTGCTTCGGAAGGGGTCCTTTACTTATTCTAAAAAAAAATTTTTTTTAAATCAATAAATAAAAAAGTTATGAATTTTTTAAAATAGGACCCTTATTTTTGCCCACCCTATATATATATATATATATAGGGTGGGCAAAAATAAGGGTCCTATTTTAAAAAAGGGTGGGCAAAAATAAGGGTCCTATTTTAAAAAATTCATAACTTATATATATATATATATATACATACATACCTTACAATATAACCGCGCAGCCCCAGTTAGAAACACACTTATAAGTTGTAAATGACCAAATGCACAAATTTACACGAAAATGTCTATAACCATATTTACACATTAGACATTACGTTTAACCTTACCCAAAACACATATAAGCCATCTATGAAAAAGAACCTTTACTCGTTATAGGTTAATCCTAAGTCAGATAATACCGCGCCTATTTTAGGCACATTTAAATAGTAAGCAGCCATAGAATTAGCAATATTCCTATAATAAAGAAATATTTCAAACAACTAGTAGCACCTATAATAAGGATATTGTTCAAATATGTTAAAGCAAACACTAACATAAAAAAAATGCGTGAGTACAGTAAGAGATTAGGAGACAGGGGATTTAACAGACACACCAGTAGAAAGAGCTGGTGTACAAGCAAGATTTTTTCAATATGTTAATTCTTTTAAGAATTTATTCTACTACAAGAGAATTGTTATAGGGGGGGGGTACAACAAAAATTATGGATGAACTAAAAGTAGAACCCAAAGACATCAACCTATTACTATCCAAGTTGGATGTTAGTAAAAGTATGGGACCTGATGAAATTAATACTAACCTATTGAAATACTTAGCATTAAATGAAGGCTTTATCAATGCAATAACCAAATTGGTTAAGAAATGCATGGAATATGAAGAGATTCTATATATTTGGAAAACAGCTATAGTAATACCACTACATGAATAAGGTCTTATACATTTAAAAAGTAATTACAGACCAGCTTCTCTAACATGTATTTTGTGTAAGGTATTTGAAAACATAATTAGAAACCACATATACATTTTATAAAGGATGATCTAAATTGTAACCAACATGGTCGTGTCCATGGTAAATCAACATTATCTAATATTTTGGAAAGCATTGGAATTATAAATGAATATTTGATGGAGGAGGATAGTGCGGATATAATATATTTGGATTTTAGCAAGGCATTTGATAAGGCATCACATTATCGTTTATTAGTGAAAATCAAAAATGTTGGTAGTACTGACAAAATGGTAAATATTGTGAGGGAGCTTTTGAAGGATAGACTTTGACGGTAAATGTTGGTAACAATTATTCTGAATCACAGTACATACCCTCAGGTGTTCCGCATGGTTCAGTATTGGGTCTCTTGTTGTTTTTGATATTCATAAATGACTTACCTAATAATATAAATTCAGAAATAGAACTGTTTGCTGATGATGTGAGACTACTTGTGAGACCTTTATCAAAAGAAATAACACAGATGGATCTAAATAAATTATCATATTACATTTGGAAATTGGGATTTAACCTAGACAAATGTAAAGTACTACATGTAGGATCCAGGAATATTGGAGTTGAATATGTACTAAACAACAGAGAAATCAAAGAAGTAGATGGAGAGTGCGATTTAGGAGTGGAGTTTGATAATATATTTAGGGAAAATAATCATATTTTGACCATTGTATCGGGGACAACTAAAATGATGGTGGATGGTTAGGAATATTATTTCGAGGGAGACACATGTTGTGTTAAGGATATATAAAGCTCTAATAAGACCTCATATAGAATACTGCACCAGAGACTAGACATGGAAATTGAAATGTAATATTGAAATGGAAATGAGTACAAAGAAGGGTGACAAAACTAATAAGTAAAGTAAAAGAGTGCAGTTACAGGGAGACATTGGACAAATAGTGATTGACTACTTTGCTGGAGAGAATAATGAGAGGTGATATGATTGAAACTTTCAAGATAAGTAATGGCATTTTTTTAGTATTTCTCCTTTATCTGTAAGGTTATTGTCAAGGCAGTTTTTAAAAACTGTATCCGTTAACCAGGTAAGTTTTTTTTAGCTCAAAAATTAATGTTTTTAGAATAAGTTACCAGATTAGATTTAGAACAGCAATAACGTGGATAAGTTTAAGATGATGTTGGATGAATTCAGAGACAGTGGTAGGAGGGAGAATTGAGGGGGCACTTTTGGGAGTTGTCAAATGAATTATTTGACAGAATTTGATCTGAATATCGATACTGTACTAAGCGTTTACGCTTTTTATTTATTTTTAAATATTTTCAACAGTTGAATTGAGTAGTTAAAGGAGAGATTCCCAAAGAGGCATAACAAACAAACAAATAATAATAATAATAATAATAATAATAATAATAATAATAATAAGAAGAAGAAGAGTTTAGTAGACTTGGGAACATTGGAGCCAGAAGATAATCCTAGTCTCAAAAGATTTTACATAATACAAAGACAGATTTTAAGGTCAGGTATAGGTACTATGAAATATCTTTCAACAACGTGAGAAAGAAGGATGACACTTTATTATCGAAATACATATGGTTCGTCAAGAGGGAACATAAGGTACCTGCCCTAGCATACAGCATTTTGAAGAAGACTTCAACTCCCACGTAACAGAACCCTACAATGTGTTCTGTCTTAATGAAAAATTAGCGAATATTACGTTTCCAGAAAGAGATTAATTATTAATTCAAAGAGATGAAGTGGGAGTTAGTTGTAGACATTTCAAACAATCCACCTTGGATAAATGTAGTAACAACCAAGATAATTTATTATAACTTCCTATTAATGCAACTTAAAAATCATCATTAGTAACTATAAACACGTTATCTAATATAACATAACAATAATAATCTCACTAGTTACGTATGTAATATATATCATTCTAACTTTTTAATGCAGTTAATATTACATAAATAATTGAATGAATATATAAATAAATAAAAAGCCCACAGTAAATAGTTATAAATGAATATACTATAATCGGATTAAAAATAACATTCCGGTTACTTCCATTATTATAAATACAAGTAAAAACTAATTAAAACTAAGAATCTTAGTTTTCAATGCATTAATATTTCGTTATATAGTTGTATCTTTGTTAATGTGTGTTGTAATGCATATTTTTATAAATAAAGTTATGGAAATATTGGTATTAATTTGTGCAGGAGTTCGCATAAGGTTTTACAAAATTTTCTTTCTGCCTGTGGTAACTCTGATGCATGTATGCGTATATATGATTATTGGAAAAGTTTTAAGTTAAAAATGGACTTCTTTTGTCATCGTGTCGTTTTAATGAAAAATATGATTTAATGGATGAAATAGAAAGGTTTGATAACTATTAAACTAAATTTCCTGTTAAATTCCGTGGATATAAATAAAAAGAATAATAAAAAAACACTTCAGTTAACAGCAACCAATAAATAAATAGTATATACAAGGTGACAAGAAATAACAGAGACAATATTCAGCAAACATTTTAAACAGTTCACATCAGGTGATTAAGGTCTGTATGTGATGTTTTAATCTACAATTGCCCTGTATTACTCATAAGTTAGCACTGGATCTTCCAATAAGATGCTGCTTTTGCTGACAAGGCAAACGAAACTCATGACCGGTTCGGCGTTAATTATCCTGATTTCATAACTAGTGAAGGATTGCCCACCGTGCTCCCCTGACATTAACTATGGATCATTCCGTTTGGTCGATGTCGGAGCCTGTGTCATTCCTCACACAAATTTGGACTCTCTCCAAAGTCCTTATTGAGTGAATGGAGCAAAATAGGCGAGGAAGTGCTGCGGCCTGATGCTAAAAACTTTCGCAAACTGTTGAAGCTCTGTGTCAAAGCAAAAGGCGGTCATTTTAATAAACGAAGGTTACTAAGTAGTTCATTACCTTAATGTTAAAACAGTGTGTTGTATTCTTGCTTACCTTCTCTTAGGAACCCGAGTTTCGTCTCAACCAGCTGGTGTATCTTGGGCTCTGAAAAATAACACTGTACGTTGATTATGTCTTAAAAGTTTATTCAAAATAAACAGACGACATTCATCGTATAGTTCTTTTCAACGGGAGAGAGAATGAAGGAATCATAAAAAGTCGTCGTCAGGCCATTCCTGACCAACGCTCCCCCCCACCTACTGGCTGCGAGCGGACCGACGCTTCTTCACGTCTTCTTCTGTCGGTGGGTCTGGAACAAAGAGATCGAAAAAGTCTCCCACCGACACGACGTAACTTCCGACCTCCGCTGCTATTGCTACTCATTTTCAGAGTGTCCTATCACTTTTTGCGCCCCTACTATCTAACATATATTTCCTACCATTCTTTCAAAATACCTACGAGCGAGGTATTTTTCAAAGCTCCAACCACTCAACACTCGGCTGATTCAATACCTAAAATAAAACAGGAAACAGGAAACCCCAATTTAACATTCCTATCTTTCCTTTATGGTCAGTCATTACTTAACACCCGACAAAGTGCGTTACCTCCACTGCCTCCTAAGTTTTTATCCGACCGGAATTCCACGTCTTCCCCACTCGAAATGCCTTAGGGAGGTACGAAATTCCCCTTACGACCAGTGTCGCCCTCATAGCCATCACATGTCATTAACCGAATTACGAGGTGCCCTTCGCCCCCGTCAACCCATCATTGTATACCCTTAATGTTTCGATTGCCCCATAATGGCCTGATCGTTTGCCTTACTGGACATTCAACGTATACCTACACAAATAACCGATTGCAACTGAATGTAATCATGCCTATTACCGGCATATAAGGGATACAAAACAGAAACCTCTCCTTTGTGGTCGGCCATTTTCCGTAGATATCTCTATTACTATCAATCATACAATTCAACACTCATCCGCTTTTCACCATCCACTTCAGAAACTACCCCTCTAATTCCCCACCCCGATGGTTGTTAAATTGATGCCCGCAACCGTATACACATGCTCTTTTTCTACTCCTTTCAAGGCGCCTCCCTTATAATCTTGGAGCCGGCGACTCGCCTTTGTTAATATTCTTTTTCCAAGGAGTTCTATTCATTTCGACATTCACCCAACCAACATTTCCTTAACTATTGCCGAAATGCCGACCGTTCTGGTGCACTCGAGCCGAAAACAAGTTCAATTTTCACCAACCTAATTCCACAATCAATCATCCATATCCGTTACGTAGCTGCCGTACTCTCCTATGACACACTGATTTACAAAATAACAATGCATCTCTGTTGTCACTCCTCCTGTCCGTCTGTTCGTATGTGAAGGAAACCTCCATGGAGTCCTTCAAGTCGGTAACCGCAACCAGACCTCAGACTTTATACCGGCTGGACATAAAATATTTCATTAGCTCTTTCGTGCCGCTCCATAATATGGAACAAAACGAGATCTCTAATACAACCCATTATCAGGGTTTCCACAAATCTACCTTTGCCCCTACACGATTTTCTCGATTCCGAAGAAAAAAAAGAACTACGAACATATATAGGACCATCACACAACAACTTTGTCGACAACTAACTTAAATAGTCTTCTAACTTTAGTTACTTTAGTTACTTTAGTTACTTTAGTTACTCCTTTGTAAAAACATAATTAATCCAATGCAAGGAGAAAAAAGAATTTTCCCGCCAAAAAAACAAAGAAAAATTTAAAAACTTAAAAACTTTCTCCTTCGTACAAATACCACAAATTACAAATTCAATGCAGCGTTTCTCGAAACCACAACAACAACAACAACAAGCATTTTACAATATTATAACCATTTCGAAGTTTGAAAAAAAACGATAAACAAAAAAGTTACAAAAAATAACTTCTCTCTTACCACATTCTGAATCCACGGATTTTTTTTTAATTCCACAATTACAATGTTGCCAACATTTTACAAAAACTGAAAAGCAAAACAACGAATTGTTCTTTTTCTTTTCTTTTTTACCAATTCACACATTTTTTAAGCCAAAAGGTGTAAAAATACAAGAAAAAAAAGAAACAAAAACAAACAAAAATCAAACAAGCAGGGCAATCGTCCCTTTTTTCTTCCAAATCCCTATCTGCTTTTCTCCTGGTCCATTTTTAATCTGTCTCCTGTAGGAGGGCGAAAAGGACACGAAGCCCGACATTCCTTTATTGCTCATCGCCAAAAAAATCATGCAATGTTTCACAACTGGAAAGAAAATAATTTTAAAAAATCCCCGAAAAAATTATACATACAAGCCAAGCACACATTTCTTTCTTTAGATTTCTCATTGAAAAACAAAAACAGAAAAAAAATCACGAACACAAATGATGTTCTATTCAGTTCGTTAAAGTTCGTCAGTCCCGGAAGTGTTCGGTGGAACTCGTCATTGATGACGTAAGTACTGTTGTTTTCTTGGATGCCAATTGTACCACATTAGTAACGTTTCACAATCGAAAAAAAAACAAAAACAATTCCTGCCACGATTATACATATACGCTAAACACACAATCTTTGTTTTCTTTTCTTTCCTTCCCCCAAATCTGAAAGGTTAACACATCACCAATTCTTTTTATCTACTTTATTTTACAACACACATGAAGTACGAAAATTTAATATGTATTTTCATATCTTTTGCTTGCTGGCATTAATAACTATCGTAAACCACAAATCCCTTCATTCACTCAATCTGCCCCCCACACTCTCTCTCCTATTTTACAAATGTGGACAGTTAAATTATTATTTTCAAATGTGTCATAAGTCACTCATACCGAATATATTCCCCCATCTCTCTCCCCTTTCACTCTTTCTCTACCTTTAATGTATCTATTCCACAAAAAAATACTTCAAATATACACACACTGTTACAGAAAAAAAAACAAGCCCTCTCTCGTTCTTTTTATCTCCCCGCCCAATCACTGTTCGTCCTTCCACCCCGCCATCAACCCCCAGTCGGAGCTCGATAATAGCCGACAAAAGAACAAAATGTCTGATATGTTTGCATGTGCGCGTGTGAGTTAAGTCTTGTTTCTTTTCAATGTACGGCACTTTAACCGATTTTGACAGTTTTTTTAATATCTCAACAAGTTCCAACCGTCCAATCTGATTCTTTCTTTATATATATATATTATTTTGTTTTTTTTCCTCATTCTCAATTATTTCTAAGCATAAAGTAAATGCGTCTTTTTTATTGTCTTTTTTTCTCTAAATACGATGTTCGACAAAGGTTATCATTCTATTCTTCTTTTTAAATTTTTTTTACTAAATTTGTTAATACTTTTAAATTTAAAGTTAAATGTTCTCTTTCCTTGTATATTTCTTTTTTTACTTTCTATTTAATTTTCTTTTTAACTTTTCTTTTAAACAATGCGTCGTTAATAGTCTGTTTTTGTCTCCTCTTTGTTTTACCTTAACGCATTCTCATCAAAATTAATAACTCATAAACCATATTTTAATAACTTACAACATGCATTGTTCTTCCTTTTCTCTTTTCTTTTCCATCCTGCCCTCTTCTGTCTTCTCTCAGTCGACGTCCTGCAGAATTCACCCCTTTGCCTTTTAGGCGTCCCTTTTCTGTTGTTTTGTCTTTTCCGGTCTTGCTTTTACGCCGTGATACACTGTCATATTTCTAGTGGAAATAGTAGGTCACGGCTACCAAATCGCAGATGTAGTACTCTTGCTTACCATCTCGTGGATACTCGGGTTTTGTCTCCACCGGTTGGTGTATCGGGCTCTGAAGGATAACACTGGACGCTGGTCTAGTTTTAGAAGTTTATTCAGCATAAACAGACGACAGATGATGTGGTTGTTTTACGCGGGAGAGAGAGATTGAAGGAATGAGAAAGTACGTCGTCAGGCCATTTTAGGGCAATGTGCCCCACTCCCCCAACTACTGGATGCGAGCGAACCACCGCTTCTTCAGATCTTCTGTCGGTGGGCCATGATATCACTTCCGAATACTACTGCTACTCCTACCTCCTTTCAGGGGCCCCTCTTACTCTCTGCGCCCCCACTATCTAACATATGTTTGCTACTTTAGTTTCAGTGTTTATTGAAATAAACTTTAAAACAGTTGTCTCCGTTATTTCGTGCCACCCTGTAATAGGAATATAAATTACATTCGCTGTAATTCCATTATAATATACACAAAAGAAAATCTAAGTAAAGAAGTAAATCCCGTTTTGAACACTACAATATTTTTAATACTATGATATCTTATACGATTTTATATAGATGCGTGGGTGTACATATCTTATATATGTGTAAATATGGTTATAGATATATTCGTGTAAATCTGTGTGAGTGTCATTACCATCTTTTGTCCCGACGTGGTGCAAGTAGGACTGAAACCTAACTGCATTTATGTAGGGCATTTTAAATTTTTATATAATGTATATTTTAAAGCTCTACTTTATATTGAACACTTTTGAAAAATATTGGTTTTAAGTTCATTTTATCAATATATTTGAAGTTGTTTAATATATATATATATATATATATATATATATATATATATATATATATATATATATATATATATATATATTAGGAGCATTGCCCGATAACAATTGGGGAATTATTATTAATTTCAACAAACACCCCCGAATAAGGTATTATTTCAACCGGCATAACCTCGGGAAAATAATATCTAAAAAAATTTTTTAAAGATTAATTTTTAAAGGGTCAAATAGCCATTTTTCCGTTTAATGTGATCACGATTTTTAATGTTATCTTGCGACCATGACGTCACATAAAATAGAGGGGAATAAGAGAGAGTTATTCAAGTATAGCTCTGGAGGCCTCCTTGTATTTGGTGTTGTCTGGGGGTTGGAGAGATTGGGGTCGGGGAAAATTTTAGAGGCCGGGCCAAATTTTTTTTTTTTTGAACTTAAAATATTTCTCAGGGTTCGGGGAGAGTAAAACAACAATTTGGGGGTGGGGCTATAGAGATTGGGGGTCCGGTAAAATTTTAGGGGTGAGGCCAAACTTTTTAGTGGGTCGGGCCAAATTATTATTTTTTTTTTTGAACTTAAAATATTTCTCAATGTTAGGGAAGAGCAACAAAAAATGGGGGGGGGGCTGGAGAGAGTGGGGGTCGGGGAAAATTCTAGGGGTCGGGCCGAACATTTTAGGGGTCGGGCCAAATTTTTTTTATTTTAACTTAAAATATTGCTCAGGGTTGGGGGGATAGTAAAAAAGAAAATTCAGTGGGTTTGGAGAGATGGAGGAAGGGTGTCGGACAAAATTTTAGGAGTCGGGCAAAACTTTTTCGGGGTCAAGCCAAATTTTTTCTTTTTTTTTCAACTTAAAATATTTCTCAGGGTTGGAGGAGAGTAAAAAAAAGTTGGGGGTGGGCTGGAGATATTATGTGTGTTTTTTAACTTAAAATATTTCTCAGGGTTGTGGAAGATTACAAATGCGGAGGGTGGTGCTGAAGAGATTAGGGGTCGGGGAAAATTTTAGGAGTCGGGCCTAACTTTTTGGGGTGTCGGACCAATTTAAAAAAAATTTTTTAACTTTAAATATTTCTCAGGGTTGGGGGAGAGTACAAAAAGGGGGAGAGTAAAAACAAAGTTGGGAGGCTGGAGAGATTAAGGGGTCGGGAAAAATTTTAGGGGTCGGGCAAACTTTTTAGGGGTCGGGGCAAATTTTTTTTTTTTGAACTGAAAATATTTCTCACGGTTGGGGGAGAGTAAAAAAAAGATGGGAGGGGCGCTGGAGAGATTGAGGGGACTGGGAAATTTTTAGGGGTCGGGCCAAACTTTTAAAGGTTTCGGGCCAAATTATTTATTATTTTTTTAACATAAAATATTTCTCAGGGTTGGGGGAGAAAAAAAATTCAGAACGTGGGGTTGGAGAGATGGGGGAGGGGAACATTTTAGGGGTCGGGCGCAACTTTTTAGGGGATTTGGCCAAATGTTTTCTTTTTTTTTAATTAAAATATTTCTCAGGGTTGGGGAGAGTAAAAAAAATAGTGGAGGGTAGAGTTGAAGAGATTGGGGGGTCGTGGAAAATATTAGGGGTCGGGCCTAATTTTTTAGGAGGTCGGACCAAATTTTTTTTTTTTTTACTTCAAATATTTCTTAGGTTTGGGGTAGAGTAAACATGTTGAGGGTAAACATTTATTGGGGGGTTTGGGGTGGAGGGTAAACATTTTTTGTGAGGTGGGGCCACATTTTTTAGGGGGTCGGGCCAAATTATTATTATTTTTTTTAACTTGAAATATTTCTCGGGGTTGTGGGAGAGTAAAAAAAAATTGGGGGTGGGGCTGGAGAGATTGTCGGTCGAGGAAAGTTTTTTTGGGGGGTAGGGCAAAACTTTTTAAGGGGTCGGGCCAAATTTTTTTTTTAATTTAAAATATTTCTCAGGTTTGAGGGAGAGTAAAACAAATTTTTTTTGGGGGGGTGTCCAAATTTTTTTTTACTTAATATATTTCTGAGGGTTAGGGAGAGTAAAAAATTGTTCGGGCGGTTGGGGGGTGGAGGGTAAAAACTTTGGGGGAGTCGGGGAAAATCTTTTGGGGTGATGAGGCCAAATTTTTTTATTTTTGAACCTAAAATACTTCTTATGGTTGGGGGGGGGAGTAAACTCTTTTTAGGGGGGGGTTGAAGTGTAAACATTTTTTGGGGGGTCGGGGAATTCTTTTTTTTCTTGAACTTAAACAGGGCTCATTAATATGAGTTCTTTTTAATGATAGTTACACTACATAAATGAACTTGATTTTTGTTCTTTGATACGACAGGGGCGCATTAATATGAGTTATTTTTTAGGATAGTGACACTATTTTTTTTGACATGACAGAGGCGCATTAATATGAGTTCTTAGGAAGGTCAACTGGGCTGGAGATAGGTACATATATAGTATGTGAACTCTTGAAGAGATAGGTAAGTATATAGTATGCACACAGGGGCGGCGATAGGTACAATATAGTATGCGCACTGAGGCGGCGATAGGTATATATATAGTATGTGCACCGGGGTGGCAATAGATACGTGTATAGTAGTGCCTAGGGGTGGAGATAGGTACGTATATACCATGGGCACAGGGGCGGCAATAAGTACGCATATAGAATGCGCCCCAGGGCTCTGATAGGTATATATTTAGCATGCGCTCCGGGCGGCGATCAGTACGTATATAACATGCGCACCAAGGCGGCGATAGGTACGTATATAGCATGCGCACCGCGGCGGCAATAGGTACATATTTAGCATTCGCACCGGGTGGTGATAGGTACATATTTAGCATTCACACCGGGGCGGCAATAAGTACGTATTTAGCATTCGCACCGGGGCAGCGATAGGTACTTATGTAGTATGCATATCGGGGTGGCAATATGTATTTATGTAGTATATACACCGGGGCGGCAATAGATACGTATATAGTATCTGACCGGGGCGGCAATAGGTACGTATATAGAATACGCACCGGGGCGGGGAGAGGTACGTATTAAGTATGAACACCGGGGCGCAGATATGTACCTATATAGAAGGTGGTAATTTTATAGAAATATGTCATACTTTTGCCCTGGGCAACGTAAGAGAAATGGTGGGGAAGAAACAGCTTTCGCAAAAGGCAAAATAAGTAAGTAGCGGTGAAATGGGGCGACCAGGAGAGAGAAAGGTAGAAAGATAAAGAGACGGCTATAGAGAGAGGGGGAGAAATAGAAGTTTTAATATAAAGATGTTACACACGCGATTTTTCTTCAATTATATGTTTTTATGACCCCGAGCAACGCCGGGTAGCCCCGCTAGTAAATAATAAGAGTCTAAGAGTCGCATTTTCAGTTCCGGTTTATTTTGTCAACAACTGTTGTAGCAGATGTGTAAAATCTATTCATTATCCCCTACGAAAAAAAATTTACCCCTAAAATAAATGGAAGAAAAAATACTATATTTATTGTGTGGAAGGGGTAGATAAATGAAAACCTATTGCGTGAGGGATAAGAGTAAAAAAAACATGAAAAGAAATAGAAATGCAATTTTTGTGAGGTGGGGTACAATAAATTTGTATTTTTGTTCAAAAATAAGTAGTAAGAAAATTATTACCGAAATGTCCATCCGAATTATTCTTTGAATGTAGAATATATTTATAATTGCGATTATACGGATTTCGAAGTAAGACACAATATTTGCA
Source organism: Sepiola atlantica (assembly GCA_963556195.1). NCBI lineage: Eukaryota > Metazoa > Mollusca > Cephalopoda > Sepiida > Sepiolidae > Sepiola > Sepiola atlantica. Next base: position 57,229,690 of record OY744529.1, on the reverse strand, counting down.
TTTAAATTATTTAGTATAGTGATTACTTTTTATGAATCGTAATTAAAAGAATGTAATTAAATTTAAAAGATATGGAGCATGGGGATGCACATTTTTCGAAGCAGAACCAACGCTGAGAAATGCATGCAAACACGGAGGCGTACAAATAGAGGAAATTATATCGGTTGCGCGTATGCAACAATAATATTTTAAGTTAATTATAAAAATGAAGAGGAGGAAATAACTGGTCTTTGCTTTAAGGTTAGTATTTTTTTTGGAAAGGTAGTTATTAAGCATACATGTTAAAGAAAAGAAAAGCTGACGTATGAATTCGTAGTATTGTGTCACTCTTCTAATGTGTAAATATAGAATTTATTGATAGGCGTTATTCTAGGAATGAATAGTAACAAGGACAAAAACTGGCGAGCTGGCTAATTATGAAAATCTTATTCAGAAGATGAACCTATAAATGGCGGAAATGAATGATAAAATAGTTATAGCCTATATTCTATTAAAATGTGTGTTCAGTTACAGCTAAAAACATGAGAGACTTAATTTTTTTATATGACGTGTTTGTCTGTGTGTGCGCGTGTATGGAGGCACCGTTAGATTTTGTCATAATACTCCCAAAGCTAGGAACAAAACATCGCAAAAAGTATCTGTAATAAAACTATACACATATACAGGGTGAGTCAAAAGTAGGTGGGCAGTAAAAACATTTATTTAGAGATCACTTATACGTACAATTAAAACAATTATATTAATGAATTAATTAATTATATTAATGTCCACCTACTTTTGGCTCACCCTGTATATATATATATATATATATATATATATATATATATATATATATACATACATACATATATATATATATATATATATATATATATATATATATATATATATATATATATATATATATATATATATTGTGTGTATTTAAGCAGCAAGTTTTCATTTAGGCAAACGTTGTTGTATATCACGGAGTGTTTCTGCTTTGTGATCTTTTTTACATTTGTTCCATCTTTTTTTTAAGTTGTATGAATTAAAAAATAAAAATGAAATAAAAAATAAATATAAATAAATAAATTAATAAAAATAAAAAATAAATGAATAAATAGAATAAATAAATAAAATAAAAAGTAAAGACATACTCTTTTCCTCTCTTTACATTCTATAAATACATATTCTTTTTTCACACTAACACGCCTGAAGATGATTTGAGGATATCAAATCGAAAGTACTCGCAAAGAAGATGGAACAACAAAACTACGGAAACTTCATACACCAGTTTGATCGAGGTACGAAGTGGACCATTCGAAAGATGGAAACAATTTAAAAAAAGATCACAAAGCAGAAACACTCCGTGCTATTCAACAACGTTTGCCTAAATATATATATATATATATATATATATATATATATATATATATATATATACAGAGAGAGAGATAGATAGTTTGTGTAAGAGAGGGAGAGCGAAAGACAGAGGATACGTAAGATATTTTGGGGCATACATTACATTATTTTTTTTACTAAAACAGGAATATTATTTGCCTTTATATTTGTCATATTTTAGAAATATCAATGGCAGTACGTAAAATTGCATAACAAATGAAGAGGCACACAGTTATCGGTTGTGATTATAAAGTAATTTAGAAACGGTTGTGATTATATAGTAATTTAGAAACAGAAACATTTAAAAAATCGCTTGATCTTTGGTTTAAAATTAACGGCTTGAAATAGAAAATGATCACCATTATCGAAACTTAAGCGACATTCCAGACACATTAATATCATTAGAACATCTGACTTAATTCGGCAAGTACTGTAGGCCGTTAGTTGCAATCCTATACAATAACTGGAGGTGATTGCAATAAAACATTGTGTATTACAGGAAACATTCTGAAATATCGCCAAAGACATGAGATACACGTGTAGTATGAGCTGTACAGGTTATTTTACGCCAGAAAATGTTAAATACTCGCTTAATCGGAGCTAATAGGCTCACGAAACGCAGAAATTGATAACAGAATATTGGAATGATCACATGACCTCAAACATTTGACCTTCGAGCTCCGAGATCTTAATCTTCTGAACTACTATGCATGGAGCGTAGTAACGTATTTGAGGACATATTTATACTTGTAAAAAAACTACTCAGATAATGTATTTTTTACTGAAAAGGGTTTTTGAAGATGAGAATAAATATCTTATTTTGTAATTTTAGTCATCATAGTCTACAACTTTGATTTGATGCTAGCATCAGGTTAGTTTTGTTGGACATTGACAACTCGCCTCTCCATTGATTTAAATCGGACATTTTGCTTCAAGAATCAAACACACCTCCAATTTAGAAGCTATCTAAGTACAGTTATGAGAGACTTAATTTTGTATATGACGTGTTTGTCTGTGTGTGCGTGTGTATGAGGGCACCGTTAGATTAGCTAAATAACTCTTTCGATAAAGAGGCAGTTTGAAATATCACCATATCTTAAATAGTTGGCATATTTGGCTGTTTATATCTAATTGAATGTTATCATGGAGAGTTTGAATTACATACTAGACACCATCCTCGAATGTCTTCGGTCTCCCTGAAGACAACCTGGCATTAGGATACTTCACCCTGCAAATAAACCCTGACCAAATATTCAAAATAACATCGTATTCGCAGCCCAGATGAGATTCCTTTTGACACGGCTATACACTAACTCATACAAGGAATTGTGCACCTTTTCCTAGTGATTTTACCTCAAGTAACTGCACTCAGCTGGATAATCCACCAGACTATATTAATTCTTGTCTTGGAATCCGGTAACACCAAGAGACTAAAAGGAAGATATACGATGACATAGTTAACTGGTCCATTAGGGAGAGGAAAATGAAGGTCTTCACTTCTTTACTAACTCAACGTTTGAGAGGTAGAGTAGAATTTTGATTGGACACTCGGATATCTATGTATCTAATATAAAAATCAAGTGTTAGCCTCAGAAAGAGGGCGCTATATTTCTGAGAACTTACTGAAGTATTATGAAAACAAAAGTGAATCATTAACTCGTGTCAAACTTGAACGAGTTTATGTGAAAGACTGTTTGCTATACAGGCGGATGCTGATGGTAGTAGAAC
>OY744529.1:57211579-57221579 GCA_963556195.1 Sepiola atlantica | reverse complement strand
AAATTCATCTGTTTTACGATTGGTAACCCGATCATCTATTATTATGACGAATAAACAAGATACAAATGTTACATTACACTTATATAGTGTCAGTATTCGGTCTCAGAAGACTATGTAGTCACCGCGTCATACCTGAACAAGTACGTACGGGGGCAAACTATTACCAATGCAACATACTTCTCTCTCTGCGCATCGTTAACATGGCCCATTGTAAAGAGAAGCATTTATACGCATAGTTCCAGTGCTTTAGCAGGAGTTTCCAGAACGTTTGGGATTGCGGCTCCGAATTTTTTGCTCGGAGTTTACTCCCGAAGCTTATCCTGTGAATGGGTATGGCAGTAAAGCTGCGGCGGGTTGAGATCAGAGTGTGTCTTCTCTTAGATGAGCTACCTCCCCAGACTGATAAACCCTATCTATTTAAACCACCTCTTTTTCAGGCTCCATGCCACATGCCTATCAGCAGTAACAGTTCCGCTGAACTTCGATTAAAATCAAACAAACAGACAAGGAGCTTCATTTTGTTGTCAGAAGATGTTGGAGAGGCGCGCCATGAGAAGCTCCATTGATACAATGAGAGCTCCATTGCAACCGCTTGGCTTATACAACCTTAAAACGATCACCTATATATGCTTTCATAAATATACCTAAATGTATAACTTCTAGATTTAAGAAACGTTGTTTGAGTCGGACATTCTAAATGTTGATGTTATTTAATACAGCAATCAGAGACATTAGCATTGAACATATTTCCATTGTAGTAAAAACACAGAAAGTTACAATAGTGCAGGCATTATCGGCGTTCACACTTGCACGAAGTCAGTCAAAAAATTGTAACTTGCTGATTCATATGATATTCCCATACTGATGATTACAGGTTTGGCATCAAACATATGTATGGGGGTTCATTTGAAAATATTATTTATAAATAATTATTCAAAGCTCTCGCTAAATTAAAGACTTTAAGTAAGTTAACAACAAACCGTCATTTATAGCCAATAAGTTCTCTTGATGGCCTGTTGATATGGCCGCTGAATTTGCCATTTAGACGTTAATTTACTCTCCAATTTCTACGGCAATGCGTCGTGGACACATAGGTACGCGTTCCGACTACTGAATCAAATATGATTTTTGTATTGAGGTTTTAACCGTGTGACCGGCATGGATTGTCTCCTTCCATACTGATGATTGAAGGTTTAGCATATATGTATGCAGAGCAGTTGTCTGTATATGTGTATGTATGCGTGTCTCGGCATCACAGTAAAACGGTTGACCTAAGAGCCAAACTTACCACCGATTTGGATCAGAACCTTCGATTCGATGTCTTCATCGATGTCAAATGTAAGAAAATAACATCAGAAACGAATATTCCGTCTTTTTAGCGTTTTTATCTCAAGCCGACCAGACACTTTACTTCTGAACCTTTCTACTACCAGGAAGAAAAATAAATAAAATAAATAAATAAATAAATAAAATAGTTATTTTAATCTAATCTGTTATTAAAAACTTGAACTTTTCTTTATCTTTCTTTCTCTTTCTTTCTTTTATACAATCGAACTATTTTAGATCTATTAAGAGTTTGTATCCTTACGCCTAACTCATAAACAGCGTAAGTAGGTTACAAAGACAGAACATTTCTTTGTTTGATTGGTGGCTGTGCACAAAGCATTTACATTCAGTTCCAATATTTTATACCATCTTTTATGGTTCGAATCTCACATGAGACAATTGGTTTTTACTATAGCGTTCCAATTATATCTCAGCTGATATCGATCATCATCAGAAACCTGTTTCTTTATTGCTTGATCGCGATTTAAATTAAAGAGAATTTCGTGTTCATTTAAACTGAGATTGGTGCATCAATTCGCCGTCGACAGGTACTTCGTTAAGTATATTACATAGTTATGGAACGGGTTCAGATACAATATTGGCAGAATAAAAATAAACAAACAGATAAATACACCAAATTGGAAGCCAAGATTTACGTCAAAGATATTAGAAAGAAAACAGCGCAATGACAATCTATATAATAAAACGCTTCTTCACATTCGTTCGTAAGTTAACCTTCCACGGCCATTTTGAAAATTGAGATTGTCTGATTGCCAACGATGAAATGGAAACAAAAAGCAATTAAACACTAACCGGTGAGGTAACTAAACATTCCAACTTTACCCGTTTTAAAATGAAGTGTTATCACGTCGAATTCCGTCGCCCAGTAGACTTAACCAGTTTTGAAAAGTTAGTATTTGCACTCTCTTATTTTAATGTAATGCACACGTCTAATCGTTACACTTTTAAATAAATAAAATAAACATATAAAATGTGTCATAGTTATTTAGTTTATCTCCTCTCCTTGAGCGCTGTTAGTACAGTAATTGGTTATGTCAATTTCTATCTTCACCTTGCTTCTGCTGCTTGATACCTAGTATGAAGAAAAATATTTGTGAAATTTCTTGGAAAAAACACAACTTAGAGAGAGTAAGTAACTACGATCAATGTATTTACATTATTAAAAAATGTTTTAAACTAATGCCTTTATGTCTGCTTTATTATGGATGATCAAATTAAAAGGACACTTAATTAAGAAATAATTTAAAGGATTCTCCTAAAAATTCGCGCATATGGTATTACTGGACAAATATTTAATATAATTAGATCCTTCCTAAGCAAAAGAAGGATCAAGGTTGTCCTCGATGGCCGTTCATCTAAGCAACATGACATAAATGCTGGTGTACCCCAGAGATCCATCCTGGGACCTTTATTGTTCCTGATTTTCATAAACAACCTCCCTGATGATATCGAGTCTGAGATAGGTATATTTGCTGACGACACCACGCTTTACTCTCGTCATGTTGGCAAAATGGACGCGAACATATCCGAAACAATGGCTGAATCCTTATAAACTGACCTCCAGTCTGTAGTGGATCGGGGTTATAAATGCATTAATGCCGCAAAGACAAAACTGCTTTCCTTCAATAACTACAAGAAACCTCTTCAATCACCGATTGTCATGGCAAATAATACCCTACCCGAGAGTTCAACATTCTAACTTCTCGGCCTAACATTCACAGGTAACATGAATTGGAACAAATACATTAAAGACATTATTAAAACCGCAGCAAAGAAGGTAGGCTCCCTCTACCGTGCTAGTAAATTCCCCACACCTGACATTATCCTGTATCCTTACAAAGCCACCATCCGCCCATGCATGGAGTATTGTTGACACATATGGGCTCGTGCATCATCACTGTCGATGATCATTAAAATATATTTTGATGACCAAGTATTTGTTGTTTTTAAAAGATTTAAATTGTCACAGTTTTCAATTAATAGACAAAGAAAGGACATATTCGTTTTATTTTTTTAATAAAATTAGACTGGAAATGTTAAGAAAGAAACATTTTTCTTAATATTATTAATAGTTACATTCATATATTATTTCAAGAGAAATATTATCATTAAGAGTAAATTAATAAATGAATACATCAACCGTTGAATTTCCATGGGTCTCGTTAGTAATATAATGTTTATCGAAGAGACATATGATACTATATTCAGTTTTAACCGCAATCTGTCAAATGTATTTTAAATATGGGTTAAATAAAATGAGATGCCTTCGTCATTACATGCGAGTATTATTATGTTCACTTATTGGTTTAATGGATGCCGTCACAAACTATGGGATCGGCTATGGCGAGATAACATTCTACCGGACATATTGCGTTCAATTATAAACGAATAAAGGTATTAACTTAAAATGACCCCACATGTGTGGGTACAATCGTTATCTGTGCTCAGGTAACAGTACATAATGCATCGGGTGGGGATGCAATATTTAATCACTGAAAACAGGTTGATATGCCGTAAAACAGAGAATCCAAAAGATGAAGCAAAAGTATTTTAGATCTTTAAAATAAATATCATTTTTCACTTTACACAATAGAAAAATTTAAAAAATTCGTGAACAGAATCGAATTAAATTAATAAATAAAGTAAATGGATGAAACGTCACTTTCCTATGCGATTTGATAATATAATAATATTTTCATTTGCATCCCTTGCGAATTATCGCGTTATATTGAATTATATTGAATTGTATCACAAATAGTTTCATTTTGGGGAGAAAAAATAAAGTTTTTAGGGGAATTAGCGGTAGAAGTACATTTATTATGGACAAAGGCGGGTTGATCAGTCAGATATTTTCTTTTACCAGTGTGCCACCGCTTATCAAGGTCCAAAGACCATTCGAGGATATAGTGTTCCACCTAAATTATTGGACGTTGAGAAACTTCCCGAGGTCTCTCATGTGATTACTCAATTCTACAATGACACTACACAAAAGTCAAAATATTTTAGAAACCAATGGAACATTATGAATCACCCATAGTGTTCTTATGACCTAGAGCCAACAGACGTGATCTTTTTCAGAAATTTGCAAAGTCATACAAGTTAAGTAAGGTTTACAAGTGAAGTAAGGTTTACTGCAAAAGTAAAAACTAAGTTAGTGCTTGAACATAAAACAGGTAAACGGCGACATAATTTGTCGACATAAATGATTTTAAAGGAAATGCATTTGAAAAATTAGTCCACAACAATTCATGTGGCGTTACCTACTCATGTGTGATGTATTTACGTTAAAAATAATATTTAATAAAAAATATAAGCAGGTAAACTTACCGTAACTAATGATCGGTAGTAAGTAATCATGCATTAGCCATCTTATTTCTTCGGAAAGGAGAGTTTATGTTTATGTATATTAAGGGTTTATGTCGTTAAGAGTAAAGTTAACTTGCTTATATTTTCGATTAAATTTTATTTTTAACGCAAATATATTCCACCTAAATAATTAGACTAAAATACATTGCGTGGAACTAATTTTCCAATTGTATTTCCTTCCAAATTATTTATGTCGCCAATAGTAACGTTTACCGAAAAAGGTACTTAACTCATGTTATATTTTACTTGCAGTACATTTTAATCCACAAAATGATTTTGCATACTGATAAAGAAATGGTAATTAGTTGATGCGAGGTCCAGAGAATATGGTGGGTGATGCATACTTTCCCATGCATAGAGATCTATGTAATTTTGCATAGTGTCATCATTTCATTAGATGCCGCTAGACATCACACTGCTCAAAAGAATACATATCTCCTAAAAATATGCCTAGAGAATTAAACACCATCCATCATATTCTCGCAATTCCACATCAGCAGATTTAAACCTTTAAAAGTTTGATAACATAATCTGAATGAATTAACTCCTCGTAAAGACCAGCCCTTCCTTACCGGGGTAAGGACGGTGGCAACCTGGTAGTGTCAGACCTACCCGGCTTACAGGGCCCTGGTGAACATTCAGGAAGTGTCTGTATCAAGATCCCTCGTCGTGTAGTCGTCTTCGCCTTCGCACATGACAAGCAAATACGTGTCAAGCGCGGAACCGCAAATGAACGGAGTGAAAGTGACAACGTCTCATCTGTGCTATTACTTTGTGTGTTTTGACCTAAATTTTTTTCATGCAATTGCTGAGACTTTCTGTTTTCGGTGTCGGAGATAGACAAATGCAATCCTACAAATTAGCGAATAGTTGCGACCAATGAGAGGGCTGCATGCAGACCAGATAATCCTGAGGCACGATCTTTGTGACCTCAATGCTGAAGTGCGACTGGTCTAACAAACAAACACAATTGGTTAATTAAATCTGATTTCAAGAGCCGAAGTCACTTTGCTCTTTTTTTAAGTTACTTTGCTTTTTCAGTTCATAACTTAAAGAAATTTGATCTACGTGGGATTATAAAGTTCATAGGCTGATAGATAGAAATCATGAACAAGAATCGTGATTACATTAATGATTAAATCAAAATGATGTGTTTTCTATTGTTTTGTTGAGCCTTAAAAACTGAACAGAAATTTCGTTACAACTTGATACTTGGTCGGAATTTATCAATGTTATCTTCCGTTTTTTAATATTTATCTTTTATACTTTCTTTTTTAGTTGTTGTTCGACAATGGCTTCTATTCCAGTTGTTTTGTCTTAGCTATCCTACTGTCATTTGTTAGAGTAAAATTCTGATTCTTATTCACTAAGAGTTTTCCAGTAATTACATAAAGACAATAAAGGTTAATTTTTCTTTCCGTAATTTGAGAATTGTTTACTATTTCTTACCTAATTCATTGTAGTCGGCGTTGTGGTCTGAGGTATTTACTACTTGTTTTCTGATTTCCTTTACCACTTGAAAGTTGTTATCATCCAAGGGCTAGAAAAGTGTTGCCATGTTAGTGTCATTATCAGTTGTGTTACTTAAACTCACTCACAATTTAGCGCGCTAACTATTTTTTGTCAGGAATATGTTCACTCGATTTAAGTGACGTGTTTATTGCTGTTACAATTCTTAGAGTCATTGCTGCTTACTTTAGTAATTCACCCGGTTCGCGTTCCTTGCTAGTTGTGGTGAATTGACAGCTCGAGAAAGCGAACATTGTGTCCAACATTGAGTGAGCCGAACACAAAAACATGCAACTGACATTTATTCAAAAAAACTACCTGGTCCAAGACGAGAGTGCGTCGCAAATGTCTAGTTCAGGCTACGGGCCCACTGAATTTGCAACCACTGAATGGTCATCATTAAGCCCATTTGGTCTGGCACACTTGCCGCTGACCCCTTCACCCCTTTACGTCAAGTGGAGACTTGTAGCAGCAGTTTCTCTCTGGAAATATTCTTTATGAAATTCTGATACCATTTAAAAATGACTTTTTCTAAATGTACTGTTTGTTTTGCCACGCAAAGAATTTTGCTTAAAATAGACGGATATTTTTAATCTGCCACTTTTAACATTTAGGGTAAAACAAGAGATTAGCTCTGTTTTTAAATTAACGTCTCATTTTTCTTTGATGGACAAGACTCGTAGGTGAGTGACCCACAAATGGTTCAGGTCATGGCATAATCAATTGGTCATTAACAATTAACAAAATCAATCTAACGTAATATTGCGCTCACACACATTGATTGTTGAATAAGCCCTAGCGGCTACCGTTGGCTGTTGGTCAGTAGGTTTAAAATAAGTAAAGACTAATATTTAAACGAATCAAATTTTAACTTTTAAATGCTTTGAATGTGACTTACAATTTTTATGTTTTATTTTTTTTGTATTATCTCTATATAAAGTTAGGTATGTGTATATATTCATATATTTGTATGTACATGATTCACTTCTAAACTAAATAACCGATCATTATTAAGTTGGAAACACAGCTGGCTATGTGTAAAGAGGTCGTAATGTATGCTATATATAGTATAATTTAGTTTTATACAAAGGGAGAAAAAAGGTGTGGAAGCCCTTCGTGAAAATTCAAATATCTCGGAATTTTGTTAAATGTTAGTAATAAGTATTAGATATCAATTAATAAATATTCTTCCAATTTCAGTTTCTTTGGAGTATTCTAAAATGATTTTAACGGGGAAATAATATTAGCATACCCTCCAATTCGAAAATTACAATATTCCAGAGTTTTATATATAGACATTAAGCAAGATTCTCTGAATCTCTTCTTAAGACCCCTTACATTTTAGACCCTTTCAAGAATAAAAATCATGTAATGAATTTTGATAAAAAATGATTCCTGACAAAACGTTTAGTATCATTATATCTTGATTTTAAACTTCGTAATTCGACATAAAAGTTGTGCAAAACCTTTCTGTTCGGGAATTAATTCTACCTGTCCTGAGACGGGTAGAAGATTCGTATATGCTGATTTGGATTCGAAAGCTATGGTCGTCAATGAAATAAGAGGAAATAATTTACTTTACGGTAAATCTATATATATTGAAACAGCTCAAATGCTAAATAAATCAACACCATTTGTAATCACCATAATAAAAATTGCGTAGCTCACTTTGACACTTCGTTTCAGTTATTAATCTTATGTACGTACGTACACATTGATTCATTTTTTCTTAAGTACAAACAATATTTAAAAACGAATTGTTAATAAATAAAAAATATATTTTTAAATGTAAGTCTGTAATTCGAGGCAGGAGCAAGGCGGAACAGATGAACAAAAATAAATGAGAAGAGAAAATATGAATGGAATCTCAAATCAATTTATTAATATTTCACGGTTTAACGGTTTAAATACCAGAACAGTAAATATTTAAAAAAAGAAAGTTTACTGTCAAGCAATTAAAATGTCCGAGAAAAGTAAACTTTAATTTTCGAGAGTGGAACCTCTCATCATCAAAAGTTAAAAAAATATGACTGAGTGGTCGAAAAGGCGAGATGGACACAACTGTTGATGAAATGTGGTAGAGAATTAGTGGCAGATTCGCAGAAAATAAGTTTAGATACGCTAATTGGATATCAATATTAATTATTCCTACCATAATTTATTTTTAATTTATTGTATAATTATTCAGCTTTAAGCTTGTCATCTTATTAATATTTATTTATTTATATACTTTTTATTTATTATGATATTTAAAAAAAATATTATTTAATATTTGATTAAACTTTAATTTTAAATTTGATAAATTTTTGTTAGCAAAAGTTAAGATGAACGGTCAAGGGGAAGCAACTGTAAAATAAAAAATCTGGTTAGAATTAATTTAAATTCAAAAATGAAATTAATTGTGAAATAAAAGGTAACTTTATAGTAATATGAATTATGAAATCTAAAGAAGATCAAGACTCAGCTGAATGAAAAAGGATGGTGGGGGAAATTTAGAGTTTATAAATATATATATATATATATATATATATATAAAGTGTATATTTCTTAAATCTTATTTATTTCATTAATATGTAATGTTATAGGGTATAATTATTCCTAAAATTAATTTATTTAATTTTTATTAATTTTATGTAAAATTAATTATGTAATTATAAGTGATATTTTTTTATTTGCATCATAAAATGCTTGTAACCGTATGAAAAAAAATCCGCTTCACAAATACAGCATTTGTTGAATGTGTAGGCTTGTGTGCCATACTATGTTAACACACTTTTTCGTACACATTTTGATTTCCAACGAACAGAAATTTTATAATTAAATAAACTTGAAAGAAAAACCCGTTGCCATCAGGTTTGCATGTTTGTATTACAAAGAATAATATTGATACTTCCGTCGACTGTTTCTGCGAGTGCTCGTTTGTATATATTATGAATTATTGTGACGCATAAAATATATAGCCACTAACGATTCCCTAAAAGCATGAAACACATATGTATGTGGATAATAATTAAAGATATATCTTATGATAATTATTTAATAGGTCACTTTACGGCTGGGCCCATAAAAATAAAGATTAGCCGCTAAATGCGAAAAGAAGGAAAGCGTTTTTATTCTTGAACACCTATATATTAGAACAGAGACACAACGAGTGTTATTATATTACATATATCATTACTAGTCAAATTATACGACCAATGGCTAGTATATCACTACCCCTTCTCTAAAGGGAAGGTAATCCTTCGGAGGATGGTATCATGAGGAACGAACATATACTACATTACCCCCAAAGGAAGAGATAATGATTGGGTGGATAGTCTCATGACCACATAACAGTGACTACACGACCCCCAAATGGAGGAGGTAAATCCTAGGAGGATGTTCTTATGACCAGAGAACATATATTATACTACCTCTTCACCAAAAGAGAAGATAATGTCTGGGAGAATGGTATCATGAAACAGAACAGGTGTTACGTTACCTCCCTCTAATCAACCATTTGTATAATATTTCGATTAATAGAAGTAATAGTATAGTTACAGTTTCAGATAGACAGCTACCAAATATGCATTAGTAATAGAGTAAGTGTATATAATAACTCACTTGGAATACCAAATATCACCAGTGGTTACTCACTGCTGACGACCGGTGACCTTCTCTAGAATATCACTGTAAGATTGTAACTCACTTAGAGTTTTACACTAAACGTTACCAGTGATTTATCACTCTCAAATTATTGAATAATAATAATAATAATAATAATAATAATAATAATAAT
>OY744529.1:57119079-57209079 GCA_963556195.1 Sepiola atlantica | reverse complement strand
AATTTTGATCAAAATCCATTACGTGATTTTAATTCTAGAAAATGTTTGACATTTAAAGGCTTTAGCTTAAAAACAAATTAAAATTAAGGGAATTGTGTTTAATGTAATGGATAAAATTCAATGCAAATTTTATATATTTGAATTTTAAAATTGGAGGATTCACCCATATTATGCCCTATACACCTCTTTAAAATACTCCAAAGAAACTGACATTTGGGGAATATTTTTAAAAAGTTTATGTAGAATACTTATTATTAAAACTTCTAGAAAAATTCGAAATATCTAATTATTTACGAAGCCCTTCCATACACTTTTTAATTTATTTTGCAGAAAACTAAGTGAAACTAAATATAGCCCACATTGTAAACTTTACACATAGCAGCTATGCCCCCTAAATTAGTAAATTAGTATATATATATATATATATATATATATATATAGTCGTCTCTCTCACACACATATATATATATATATGTGTGTGGGTGTGTGTGAGAGAGAGAGTAGACTGGGTGTTCAATACATCTAAAACGTGTTTGTAAAGTAATACAAAAAGTTGAGGAAGATAAAGCGAATGTACCGGTGGTGAGGGAGGGGACTGACAGAGGAAAAGCGGCAAAGAAGATTATGATAGACATTTAAATAAAGAATCGAAAGAGAAAACCGGTGAAAAGCAGGTATCGTAGAAAAGTGAAAAAGTATATAAACTGAAAAGAAAGCAAATTATATCTTTGACAGCTGAGCTTAGTGCAAAAATGAAGTCTCGGATATTGTCGCAGAAATAAGTATGACATCTTAGTATAAACAGAAGATAAATGGGATTTTGTAAGGTATGGGCGGGGGATGATAAGCTACCACGACACTATTTGTTGTTGTCTTGGCATGTGATGGGCACACCAGATGTCAGAAGGTCGTGTGGTGAATAGCAATGGCGATCGAACTGGACGAGGGTCGAATTCACGTAGGTCGATGAACTACGAAGACATTTTTGGTTTTATTGTGTGATTAATAATGTTCTCTTTAAAATAAATGACAGGTCGCTATGTCAAACGAAACATGCACCTGACAGAGTTACACACTCGTACAAATTGGAAAACACACACAGCTCTCTCTCGCACTTTCTCTCTCTCTCTCTAAATAAATATATATAAATATATATACATATGTATATATATATATATATATACATATATATATATATATAAAATTATCAGACAGATTAAAGTATGAGGGTTTTTTGTGTTAATAACACTTTGATAATGACAAATTTAATTATTTTTTATTAACTATTAATCGAATATCAATAAATCTTTGATTAATAGTTAATAAAATAAATCAATATGTCATTATGAAAGTGTTATTAACTCAATTAAATCAAAAATGCAATAGCGTTAAATAACACGAAATTTAAAGAATTATTTTTAAAAATAATTTAATTACAAAATTAAATCACCAAAATTCAGTTCGATTTGATATTTTGTTAATAGTTAAAAAATGAATGAATTACTTTGTGACATTTCGAAATATAAAACAATATTGGACGTATTTATGATGTCGAATAGAAGGCCATTTCTGGCTGTAACATTCTTAACAAATCATCATGTATTAACAGATTGAACATTTTTAAAGCTATTTGCATTCAATAATTGTATACATGGGAATTACAACATTACCTCAACAAAATTAGTATAATTTCGTGTATTATCATTCGCAGTCAGACATAAAACAGATACATACCACTTTATAACCAAATACGCCGTGCCACCCAAGCACACATACATAAGAAACGGCATGTATATATGCGCATATATTTATAAAATAATGACTTGATTATCAAACGATACAGTAATAAATAAATGTAGCTTTTAAAATCCTATTTAAAAAAATAATATTTAAAAATATAAAAACCGCATAGTTTAAAAAAGCAAAACAAAAATTAGAGTAAAAACACTTCTTGGCAATGCCGGATAATTACAACTCATATATATGCGTATGTATACCTATACTGATCAATAAATCGTTAGGGTTAATTTTTCTTTATTAATTAAAAAGCTGATTAAAAATTCAATTAATAAACGTTGAATATCAATGTAAAAGTAACCAATAGCTTCTCGTAAACCACATTCAACTGAGTAATATTCGACTATTTTAAGCATTCATGAAATCATGAGCACATCATTTATTCAGAGACAGTCAACAAGTCTGCTGAAATAAACTCTGTGCTCATCTGAATTTTTACGCTGAGCTCCTTTTTTTCTCGTTCTTTAAAGAGGAAGTTCAGTTTATGCGTAAGATTTCGAAGAGTTAAAATAGCAAACGTGATGGACATCATTTTCACAATTGTCAAGTAATGTCTACAAAAAGTATTCCATGTCATCACTCTGCTATATCCCCAAATCATTTTGGCATAATATCATAACGATTTATTTTCTTGCTTTAAGTTAAATCGTCTATTTTATCAATTTGAAGGAAGTGGGTTTATCGCGTTTTGAATTCGAACTCTTCAATTGGAAATGAAAAAAGATACCGGATGACAGTCAAATCGTCTCGCAATATTAAAAGATGATGTTCAATTAATGAAACATTCGAATAAATAAATGTGCAGAATGTCAGTTTTACAGGCTTAATTCTGTTAATTTTTAACATCGATAGAATCCGAAGGAACCACGTAAAGGTTGCCAGCATGCATAACAAGTGCGGTTCTATTGAATGGACAGAATTCGAACACATCACCCATTTGACGCCCGTTCCTGAAGAATGTGAAATAAAGTATTTTGACGAGATCTTTTTCCATTTCACTGTCCATAATTATAGCGTCAATCGCTATACATTTTCTCGTGATATTGTGGAGTTAGTGGTACAAATTACTTGGACATTTAAAATCCTCATTTTTCATAGTAAGGAAAAGTAACAAGATCTGAAATCACTACCTTTCTCAGTCTGAAAGACAAGTCGATTTTAAAGTTTAGTCCTTTCAGAAAATTGAAAACACTGAGATACAAATCCAATTTTTAACTGGTGAATTAGGGGGAAAAACAGTAAAATAAACGACGAAATTCTGAAAATGGAGGAAAACTTGAATTGTGAGTTTCAAAAAACAAAAGTCGGTTAAAGACAAAAGTCGGTTAAAGAGGGACAAGAGGGCTGTGAGTATGTACGGTGATTTGTCGTAAAAGTTCACACTAATTAGATAGGAAACGTGGCAGAAGAGCATAATTCTGAATGGATCAAAATAGTACACATAGTAAAGTAAACGGATAATGTGAAATACAAAATAGCTCAATGCAGCCTCAATGTTCAAACATTACTAAAACTGTGTCCAGTTTGAATATTTAATGACAACATCTATGAACATATTCGAGTTATCCCGATATTAGCAATATTATTATTTATCTGAATTGAAAACATTTTTTATCAATTAAAGCGACGTAGCGGACTATTAGCGTCTTCTCTAGAGTTTGTTTTCATGGCTTAATCGCCTGGGTGTTTCTAGTAATGTGATGCCTAACTTGCTCTTTAATTTCATCATTGTGCAAGGAAGGTTTAGTTAAATGTGGAAAGGCATGAGTAATGTATGTTAGCACACGTGTAAATATGTAATCCGGACAGGTATTTGAGTTGATTAATCCAACAAACGCTGTTCTTTGAGGTTCAAAAACGTGATAATAATATCCACACCGATTATTGACATTTTAACATCTGCTACTATAAAAATCTATGAGACATTTTTCTAAATGACTAAATCCAATGTTAAAGACAATGATCCGTATATTTTAATGTTGCTACTATTTGCAGCTTGTAGATACTGTTTTCATATAAAAGGTGTTTGATATATGTTAGAAGGAATAATACTTATTATCACACCAGTGTCAATGTGAAATTTCGTCTGATTATTCCTGCCAAACACAAAAATGGGAACAACCGTTTTTATGTGGACCAGCAAAATTATTCTCAACTACTTATTGGTTTAGTCATTTAAATGTTTATTATTAGGTATCAAAGAACAAGGCTTGACGCATTTAAAGGCTCTTTCACGAAATTTCAGTTGGTCATAATACCATTTTGCTGACGAGGGCAATTGTTCCGGCGTGAAAATGTTCGTTAATAAAATCTATTAATCGATGCTGATCGGGGTTAGGGTTCATTACTTATTAAGTTTAACTCTTCGGACAATCTCGGACTAATTTTACTTTCTATATTTCGGTATTTCATTTGTATGTCAATTGCGTTCGTCTACTGTGCTTTCCTCTCATGAAAATGTAATTAATACATGTATAATTGTTTGCGTTAAGTTCTCCAACCAAAATTAAAGTAAGATATTTCCATCTATTTGTCTTTTGTCTAGCAGACTTCTCACGACCCTCAATAGATGCTTTTTTGTACTCGATACTTATGTTGCTGAATAGCTGGTTTCTGATTTCTCCGTTCTTTGCAGAATCGTTTTTCAAGACATAAAAGGGTTTCTCTATCCGGGGATTTGCCACAATATTCTTTTTCCTAGGCAATTTTTGACCGAAGCGCTTCAACAACGTAAGCATACATACTTTTTATGATGTTATTTTTCGCGAACTAAATATAGTTTGCAGTTTATGGTATCATACTCTTGCTTTATTAGTATGTAAGTGGGATATACTTATTTGTATAGCATTTCCTGTTTCTATTCTTGTCAGTATATTTACTTGTTCAATATTTGAACGGTTGTTAGTCGGAAATCTGTTTTTTAGCACGAGAAGATGAAGTCACGAGTTATCATATTTTTATAGAGATCAACGTACATATACAATAAGACTTCAGCATTCTCAAGTAAATTTGCTAGTTAAATTAATAATGCTCATTAAAAAATGTATATATATATATATTACTTACAAATATTAAAGATAATAGTAGATAGGATTTAAAAGTTCGTACGATGATAGATTTGTGTCTATAATATTCCTTATCAAATAAAATCTTTCTTTTGAAATAAAAAAGTTGTTGTCATTTCATTTCAGTGTTGTATTTAAGTCAAGTAATAGTAAGAAAATCGTGAAAACTACACATATATAGTTTAACACTTATATTTTTTACGTTTATAAAAGTCTGATATTTGAGATCTTTTCAAAACTGTTTATTAACTGTTTATCATTTCATTTCAGTGTTGTATTTAAGTCAAGTAATAGTAAGAAAATCGTGAAAACTACACATGTATAGTTTAACACTTATATTTTTTACGTTTATAAAAGTCTGATATTTGAGATCTTTTCAAAACTGTTTATTAACTGTTTATCATTTCATTTCAGTGTTGTATTTAAGTCAAGTAATAGTAAGAAAATCGTGAAAACTACACATATATAGTTTAACACTTATATTTGTTGCGTTTATAAAAGTCTGATATTTGAGATCTTTTCAAAACTGTTTATTAACTGTTTATCATTTCATTTCAGTGTTGTATTTAAGTCAAGTAATAGTAAGAAAATCGTGAAAACTACACATGTATAGTTTAACACTTATATTTGTTGCGTTTATAAAAGTCTGATATTTGAGATCTTTTCAAAACTGTTTATTAACTGTTTATCATTTCATTTCAGTGTTGTATTTAAGTCAAGTAATAGTAAGAAAATCGTGAAAACTACACATATATAGTTTAACACTTATATTTGTTACGTTTATAAAAGTCTGATATTTGAGATCTTTTCAAAACTGTTTATTAACTGTTTATCTAGTTGTTGAGATATTTTAGTTTCAAGCTTAAGGTTTAAAAAGGAAATTTTCAAAACCTCTAATGAACGGAACGCGATTGCTGAGAAAGTTTCAAGACCGGCATCTAGCATTATTTAACTGCCAGTTGGAAATCTTACTAGAAATAAACGGTGTCGTAGCTCAACAGGAAATTTTAATTGAAAAACAACGAGGCAAGCGTATAATATGTGAAAGTAAGCCACAAAAAGAAAGACTGTACATTGCGGAAAGTAGGAAAAATGATAAATTAAAAAACACGCAAGTCTATATAAAACGAAAAAGATGAGAAATGAAAACTGAAAAAAAAACTTACGTTAATCGACCAACAAAGAAAATTGAAATTAGAAAAGGGAAAGAAAGGAAAAGATAAAACTACTCGTGGGTCTGTTCCCAAAGTAATAAGTTACTGTCGTGTACATTGGGTGTTTATAGCGTGGAAGAATATTAGATTTCTTAGTCATTTTGAAATTCTATCTGTAAAGCTCGTTAACCGCAACGAATTAGAGATTAAAACAAGAATAAGGCCCAAGTGAAGAGTAACAGATGTTGGCGTGGATCGCATTTGCCTGGGAGACTTTCTGACTCTGTGAATGCAAATTTCGAATTGGGTGTCGAGATGCAAAGAGGAGATAACGAGCAACAGGTTTCAGACACCGTGGAAGATTTGACAAAGAAAAGCATGCACCACACACATTGCATCGCACATGCACCCATACGCACATACACACACACTAACATACTCACACACATATATATATATACATATATTTATATATATATTTCTGGTTGGTCAATTAAATAAATATATAGTTTTATTTGTTATTGAGCACTATTATATCAATACAGAAAAGATTCACTGGATTAGCTCCTGTGAACAAATACCTAGCGAAATATATATATATATATATATATATATATATATATATATATATATATATATATATATATATATATATATATACATGACTTTATTTGAAATTATTTCAAATATAACCGTATAAATTTCTATGTTTAAATTAATTATATTTTATATATCCTCGCTATTTCGACTACCCTTTAATGTTTTAAATGCATTTTTAACACGCGGAATAAGCTAATAATTAGTTCAATCCTGTTTCATTTTTTTCAAATAGAATTATCTGGGAAGGTAAGTCATCAATACCAAATTGAGGATCACATTTAGCCTGTGTATTATGAGACACAACTTTTAAAATGATTCAGCAGTGTGTTCATTTCATTTTCACTGGCGCGGTACAAATAACGACACACACAACAAACACATCGATTTAGATTCAGATATCAGGTGTTTTCTTATCATCAACATACACACACACACACACACACACACATATATATATATATATATATATATATATATATATATACGCAAATTCGTTCGTCATACTGAGTGAATCTTCTACTTAACCGTACATGCGTACACACATGAAATTGTTATTAATCCTACGGATATATCTATACACACGTACATTTGTCTGTGAAAATATCTATTTATTTACGCAGGATCACCAATATGAAAAATAAATTTGTGATCTTTATATAAGGTTAATAATTAAGTCAAAATATGAAAATATAAACAATATTAACCAGCCTATTACTGAATAGATAGCCCATGCTCGTTCATAGAATGTTATATTATGAAACACTTGACATCTATTTTTTTTAAGTGATCGAATATACTATGGGATTTTCTAAATGTCTCACTGATATTTTTGAGGATGAAATATACATCATCTGAAGCTGCAGAAATACTCTTTCAATTAGCAGCTAGAAACAATGGACACACATAACGAAATAGTTGATTTGAAATTTCAATGGGTTTACTGAACTCTGGTTTAATTTCCTAGATGCTATGATGCAACTAAACTAACAAACTCGACTAAAAACAGATATGTTTTTTTCTAAAAATTGAATGAGAAGCCATCAAGTGTTATTTTGAAATTTTTATTTGCTTGTAAAGTAACAATAAATAATTTTTCCCTGTAAAAATAAATCGCAGGCTGATAGTAGCACGATGTGTAGTTCGTCTCGGATAGGAAACCGACGTTGTTTGAAACGACAAGGAAATGCATTACTCTATCACCGCATATTGTATTTGTGTATAAGCACGTATATCAAAAAATGGATTATTTCAGGGAAAGGTGTACACTTTCCTGTATCTTTCTACACAACAAAAAGCTTTTTCACAAACATGGCATGACTATGACTTTGAACGATGAGGTCTTGCCCAGTTTATTTCTTAATAAGTGCTAGAGCACTCAAAATAAATTTGAAAGCCTTCAACATTCTCAAGTAAATTTGATATACTAAAATCTGCAACAACAATTATTAATTTGTTTTCCCTACCTGTCTATCTATTTATCTGCTTTTTAGATTAAAAATATACAAATAAAATCGGAAGTATATCCTTTCAGTAAATAGAATAAACCAGTGATGTTCAGTACCGAAAACAATCAGTTTCACAGCGTCATGCATACACGTGTGTGTATTCTTGAAGAAAAAAAATTAAATAACACATCGCTTCTACCAAAATACGCGCAGACATACACCCACACCCATACACCAAAAATGTTCACATACATCATTTCCTGCATACACGACGCACACACACATACAATAACACACACACAGACACACACACACTAACTTCCTTTTACTTCTTTCTTTGTGCAGTCTTGAAAGGAGAGCAGCTTTTCTAAAATGATTCTGAAATGAAACGAAGGGGTTTTTACTCTTTATCTGTTGAGATGTACGCTAACAAGTTAGTCGATGATCGAACAGAGAAACCAACGAGTTCATCCGTCTCATAGATGATGACAATACTTTGATTTGTATTCGTTTCTAAGTCTAGTATCTGTATGATTTCCGTTGGCTATCATACTAGGCAATATCGCCGTCTTTCGGAGAAGTAATGGGCTGTTGCCTGTCGCCTGAAGCGTCATCATTCGACAGACACTACAAGTATTTTAGTTCTCATCGGATGTATCGTTTAATGACTCTGGATTTTCTTCTTTTTTTTTTCGTTTTATGGCTGACAGAATGAGAACAACCTACCCCAGTTAATTAAAGAAAAGTTTCCTTTTTAAATTCAGTACATATTCCAAGGTTCGACATAAAACAGATTCCCGAGTTCGACAAGTTTCACGATAATAAGGCCGACTGTTACATCTGTCGAAATGTTATGAGAATAGTACTACGAATAATTCAATAATACAAGTGGATTTATCTCCATTAAAACTCATTTTGCAAGTAAATAAACATTTTCTTGTTATTTTACTCTGGTACATTTTTTTCTTCGAATCTTAAACATGTTTTTTTTGCGATTACACTTCAATTATAGTAGTTAATAACTTACTATTCGTCACTTTAAAATGGCTTAAAATAACAAGCAATTCATGCCTTTACAGAAGTATAATTGTCTATTTTTACCTAAACTAAAATAACATTTATTTAATCACGCGCCCCTATCGTATTAAAGAATCTTTTCTTCAATACAAAATCCCATATACTCAATCAGATTTCTTTTAAATTCGATTCATTCATTTTTCTGTTCAATCTGAAAACGTTTCTTAATTCTATTTTGCGATTATTTTGTTATTTCGTTTTCAAAACCAGAAATGGTAACACATTATCGATGACTATGGCGGTACTGTCATGCCTAGTGTCACCAGCTGTTTTTGTCACCTGGCAGAGTATTAGAACAACGTATGTTCATTATTTCCATTTCACAGTCTTATTGATACGCGTTAATTTTTTACCGTTGATGACATTATTATAAATTGTTGACTTGCTTAGAATGTCGTCATGACATTGACGCTCAACAATAGTATCCTGAAAAGTGTGGGTGAAATCCCGATTCCTAATCCTATTATTCAATTTATTTTGTCCTATAGGAGAATTACGTTAATCGCATTTGTTTGTCTTACGGATACGTAAACATCAAAATCCGTTACATTTTCTGACACAATCACATACGTAACTGGACTCAAGTCCAAGTTGTTTTCATTTCAAGTGTGTGAACTTTGTCTTCTTACAATCAACATAAACCCAATCTGTCCAAACCCATGACAATAAAAAGAAAAACGATCAAACCAGACGCCCCTCTCCCCCAAATATCTATCACATCGCTTCCTCTCTTGATGCTCTCTTTCACAAATATCCGATGGCTTAGGACTAACTTCGATGATGTAGAATCATTTATTATAGTAAACGCCTCAGAAATCCTAGCACTACGTGAACCTAACCTTCACTCCTCAATCGCTTCTCACCACTTTGATCCCTGCCGTTAGGACTCAGATAAACATATGCACGGACTCAGTGTTTATATTTGTAACATCCTTCCTTTGATTAGAGAGCATAGCCTAGCATCAGATAATCAGGCCTACATGTTTTAGATAAACACAGCGTCAGTTACTTATACTTTCTCTGCCGTTCTCCTTCGACCCAGGACTGTGCCTTCCTTAACTGTGTCTCAGATAGTATTGATGTAGCACTCTGTTTAGATCCGAGTAACCAAATACATGTATTTAAGGATGTTGATGTCCACCATATAGATCAGCTTGGGTTCTCGAGCTATATAGAAAGCTGGTGACATCATGCATATTTTATCTATTGCACATTTCCTTTCACAGACAGTCACTTTCCCGACCCGTCTGCCTGACCATGAGGATCAGCAAGCCTAACTTCTCGATCTATTCTTGACAACACTGCCTGAGGCTTGTGTGACGAATGCTCATAGCCTACTTCGGGACGCTGATCACGATATCGACACTTTAGACCTCAAGCTGAGAACCGTTACTTAAAACGCAAGATACTATACATTCAGAGACGACCCATGGAATAATATATTGTCTCTCCCTGCTGAGTAATGTTCAAATGAGGCAACTTAATGAGTCAAGGTAGACATTTAAGCACATATCCGCGTGCGGAAATTCTATAGCTAGCCCGACTTTCCACGATGGTTCACTTTAACCCACGCATCATTCCGGCGATTCAACCGCCATAAGTCTGATTCAAATAGATAAACATTTATTGCATCAAGAAATTATTGGAAGAATAAAATAGCCTAAGAGTATGTATACCGAAATAACCAGAAAACGCATTTAGTCATAGAAATTAGGAATTCGCAATTTCTGAAAAATCTATAATAGTGTAGTGAATAATGTGCAACCACGATTTCCCCGCTATCAAATTACAATAATGATGCCTAAACGACATCTGATAAGGCTGAAATGCTTTCCCAGCGGTTCGCCTTGAACTCCACATTAAACTCCATTAAGCACTCCTTCCCAAACTTTCCACTGCGGACTGAAGCCACAGTTAACGATTTTGTTATCACCCCTTCCCATGTTCGAGATATCATAAAAACTCGACATTTCTAAAGCATGTGAGCTATATCTTTCCCTGCTTTAATCTTATAGAACTACACTGCTATGCTTGCCCCCGTCATCTCTAAACTCTTCATATTGCCGAATATTGCTTCCCTGATAGTTGGAGAATTGCCTCTGTGGTACCAGTGTTCAAATATTATAGCGAAAGAACTGATCCGCAAACGTATCGCCCTACCAATCTCCTATCGCTTTTCACTAAAGTCTTTGAATCATTAATTAATCTAGCGTTAGTCCACTACCTCGTTCATGCTAAACTTAGTTCTGACTAACACTATGGATTTAGGCAAGCACATTCTACTGCAGATAACAGTAATCTCGGACTGCATATACAATACACTAGACGAAGCTGGTGAAGCGAGAGCAGTAGCGCTTGATATATCCAAGGCTTTTGACAGAGTCTGGCATGATGGTCTTCTCCCGAAAATTAGTTCGTACTCTATTACTGAACGATATTTAATACAATCAAATCTTTTCCAGCAAAAAGAAAGATCTAGGTTGTCCTTGATGGTCGTACATCTAAACAACATTATGTTAAAGTGGGTGTGCCCCAAGAGTCGATCCTTGAGTCGTGATTATTCCTGATCTTTATGAACGACCCCCTTAATGAAATTGTCTCCGAGATTGGTGTATTTGCTGACGAAACTACACTCTATTCCTGACATGTAAGGGAAACTAACACACACAAACATCTAAGGCAATGGCTGACTTCTTAGAAAATGACTTCCAGTCTGTAATTGAATGGGGATATAAATAGATGGTGACATGTTATGCTACTAAGAAAAGTTCTAACGATTATAAAATACTTTTCACACCACCGATTGCTATGGCTAGTAGCACCCTACCTGATAGTTCATCATTCAAAATAACATTCATAGATCACATGGATTGGAACAAATACATCGAAATCATTGTCTGCTGCAAAGAAGGTGAGATGTAGAAATGTCTTACACCTGCAAGTATCTTATATCTCTACAAAGCCACTATTCGTCCATGCATAGAGTATTGTTGTAACATCTCGGCTGGTGCACTAACCACTAGCCTCTCCCTCCTGGGAAGAGTCCCATCGACGCAATGTATCATCCTTGTGATGGTTTTACAAGTTATTTAATAGAATGTGCTCTGACAAGTTTGCTGTACTTGTGCCTCATCTACGTAAATACCCTTGATACCCAATTCAGTTAGCAAGATACAGGTCCTTCCTTGTAGAGATCCCCAGATTCCGAGAGCAGTTTTACTCTAATAGCTTCTTTCCTCGTACTGCTAGCCTTTTGGAATTCTCTTCCTGCTTCCTGTTTCCCTGAATGTATTAACATGCAGAAGTTTGAATGTAATGTAGACAAACATCTTGCTAAACAACTCCCCACTTATGATGCCCCTAATTCACACTAGCTCATTACGTCTCATTGGCATGGTGCCTTGTTTGGAGTGAACTTACGTAAAAAACGATATAATCAGTTTTGTGGATAATATATTCTCCCTCTCCGCTGCTATTACCTAAACAGCATTCTTTGGTTGCTGCATTGGTTATTATCTACAAAGATTCTTGTCTTCCTAAGATGCTACTCCAAAATATCTATTTTTCAAAGAGTTATTTTAATTTTCAGCGAAATTCATGTCTGGTTTTACAATTATGAGCGAATCTTAGTAAATCGATAACACATCGATAATGTTGGAAGCGTTTAATTTGCAATCATTCTATGAATAGAGATTCACACAATATAACCTTAATAAGTTAGTTATACTTTTATAACAATTTGTTTCAAATTATAATTAAATTTGGAAAAGATTCTGTCATAACTGATTTGTAAGTGTCAGCTATCTAAAAATAAGGAAAGAAAATGATAACTTGACTATTATAACAAACCGTACCGGAAAAATGTTTATATAAGAGAAAATATAGTTTTAAATAAATAACGGATCTCACAAACCAAAAATAAATGTAAACCCTAACTTGCAATTAATTATGCGATCAGACATAGGAGAAGAAAATGTTTGCAAGCAGATAAAAAAAAACGTATTATTAACGAAAGTGGCGTCCATACAAAAACCGAATAGCCAATAAAAACGTCACAAAGAACAATCTTTAAGATTGCTAACGCAGTATTATAAGATAATTCAGATGTTCTTGATACTGGTTACGAGTGGTACGTAATGTAATCACATGTGGCAGTGAATTTCGAAAGCTTCTAGCGATGTCCTATATGTTTGCACCTCACATTCTGTATTATTAATAATATATTATTTAACCATTCTTTATTAATATTAAATGCAAAAATGTATTCACTATTTTTAATGTAGCTGCCGTAACAAAGATCGTGTCAATTTTAATTTAAAATTGCTGCTGATACCAAAGATCGTATCCATGTAAATATACTATTCATAGTTAGACAAAGTATTTTCTGAAACGATTGAAATGAAATTACATTTTATTGCTCGGGAAAGATGGTGCCATGAGCCACAAGAAGAAATGACTATTCAGAATGAAATATTAATTTTCCAGGAAGGAAGGAATGAAGGGAGGGAGGAAGGAAGGAAGGAAGGAACATGCCGATGACAGAAGTCGACAAACTGTTTGCTATCAATTTATTATATAGATATTTTATTGTGTTTCATCCCCCTTGCAATCTTCAAACATCAACACATTTATTATTCATATCGTCTTTAATAGTTGATGTGATTCAGTTAATGCCTGATATGAAATTCTTATCAAATCAATGTTCATCCGATATAAATATTTCATATATTTCTATGAATCTAATGGTATAAATAATCACAAATTATATAAATACCAAAGATGCCGCCTAAAATTAATTTGTTAAAATATTGCATGAGTCATGAACTTCCTGTAACAAATACATGACAATTATGATAGTATCTATTTGTTTGCTATATATATATATATATATATATATATATATATATATATATATATATATATATATATATATTGGTTGATGTCTGCTTACCTGTCTCTATAACAGCTGTCGAATTTGATAACTTAAAAAATAAAAAATTTACAATGTCGATGTGCGTAGCTAAACGCTATCAAGGAGGCAACCTGATGCGTCTAGAGTCAGGTCGGTGTAGCTATCTTAGTCGATATGATGCGGGACCTAAAATTGGCAGTGCACCACTTTAGGCCAGGGGTGGGCAAACTTTTCAGAGCAAGGGCCACATTAAAAAAATAAATTTTACTGAGTCGCATAGTATATTTTCCAATATAAATGATATCTGAAATAACCGAAATATATGGATTGCAAAGCGAAAATGCAACCATTTTCATTTACTAGCATTTTGAAGGGCCGCATGCGGCCCGCGGGCCGTAGTGTGCCCACCCCTGTATTAGGCCAACCTTTTATGCATCTAGAATATGTATATATATATATATATATATATATATATATATATATATATATATATATATATACTAGAAGAATACCTGTTTCATGAAGCGTAGAATGACTTATCCAAGCATAACCATTTCGCACCACTTTCAGGTCTACTTACAAATATTACAACTTTCATATAATCTTACTAAACTTTATGTCAAGAATTATTATTCCAATATTGAGCACAATCCATTATGTGATTTGTATTCTCGAAAATGTCTCAAATTTAAAGCGTAAGCTTGAGAAGTCTTAAGAAGAAATTGAAATTAACGGGAATGTAGCTAAATTCATGTTTACTCACTATTGATCAAATTCAATGCAAATTTTAAATATTTGAATTTTTAAATAAGATGCTGTGCCCATATTAATAAAAACCCTTTCAAATACTCCAGAATAAACTGAAATTTAAGAAATAATTAAATATTTATGTCGGATACTTTTGTTAAAATTGCACAAACATCGGAGGTTTCTGAATTTTTACGAAGGGCTTTCACCCGTTTTTTCACCCTTTGCATGAATCTAAATTATGTATATAATGAAGTAAAATCAATTTTCCTCTTCATTATCAGTCATAATGGGTCTGTAAAGATGAGCGATAAAAAGAATTCCGTTATGCTCATGGTTTATGGAAACACTTGATGCGTATTTCCATTAAATATGTGTCCGTTCCGTTCGCTTTTTAGTAATTTCTACATTTTTGCCGTCGTTCCTAGCATAGTCATACGTACAGGAAGTCGGAGAAAATTTTGCTCTTTCGCAAAAATCTACTGCATCGACCACTACCTTACACCGGGACATAATATTCATAGAATACTTTTTCTTGATACCGCCGTCAATTTTTCTTTTTTCTGACTTGCTATTGACTTTTTTCTGCTATACTTTTACGACCTCAATACAGTCGCTTCCTTCTGCTTTTGTCACGATTTGATTGGCTATCCCAGAGATGTTTTTTTATACATTCCAGAATTGCAGGATAATCGGCTTTTTTCATACCGGATGCATTCATAACTGTTCGCATACATATTTTCTCCTTATAGAATTTCTGTAACAACGTAACCTTGGTTTCCTGCGTCCCATCGGGAACATTCGGTAACTTACGTTTGTGTGTTCATATACGATTATTCACACCTTCCCCTGTAATTTACACTTTCACTTTCTGTAGAACACAAAGATACGATTAACGAAGAGAAACATATAAATTAGTAGATCGCACATGGCGGGACATATTTTCTTTCTTTGTCCGTCTTTTTAAAAACTTTTTAACATACTGTTACTTATCGTTTCCAACAAACGCCACCTTTGCGTTTTAGTACTGTTTCGGTCACACCTAAACCTATCTTTCCCGGCGAATGCTACTTAAGAACAGAAATAAAAATGTATACTTATGCCATATCGACGAAGACTCTTTCTTCTTTTCTTTTCTTAGAAGTTAGACCATATTCAAGTATTACTATTATTAAACAAATACATCTTAGTTTTATATTCCCAGAAATACACCTGGAATATTTGTCAGAAACTTCTTCTTACTTTAACTATTTATTTGTGACCTATTTTCGTTACACCTCAGACCAAGAGCAGTAACGCTGCGATCAACTGGTAAAACATTTTTAAAAAACAATGTTTTGTTATATGTTTCTTAAGAACATACTCTCGTTTGCATCCAATGCTAACTCCGTGTGACACTAAAAACACCCTCCGAACGAACCGAGAAAAAAAGAGAGTAGTTTCCATTGTGGGAGGCTGACATACACTAATCTTTACTCATTATATTTTCACAATAATTATTAGAAAAAAACACAGAAATGTTTTTTGCTAAATAAATAATAATTAATACTATTTTATCAGAAATTTTCATGAAAATAAATTGTTATTAGGACATAATTATTTTGAAACGACACAAAATAGGGAAATTAGAATTTTTGTACTTACAAAAGATGTCCATTGATGGGAACACAATAACAATTGCCTTAGTTCGGAGGGTTTTCTTTCTCTGACCGTGAAAAGCTTAACGGATATTTTTGGGTCACATTTGCTTTTTTGTGCAGTAGTTTTTATTATTGGGAAATAGTTTCAAAATTGGATCTTACGCCATTTTTAGATGAGGATTACTATTTGCTTATTTGCGCTACTTGAAAACCAAACCCATTTCAGTTTAAGTAATTCAGGTGATTGAAATATATTTTTTTTAGTATGGGCTAACATAGCCCATACTAAAAACGATATAGTCACCCAAAACGTAGAAAATCTAATTTGTTTGATTTACGTATTCGACAATAGGCCAGAAAAATATTTCAAATACGTGACCGGGCTGGGACCCTAATCCCCTTCAAAGTAGGCCTCTTATGCTTGCACACACTTAGCCCACGGATCGAAACACTGGCGGAAACACCTCTGAAAGTCTTCTTTTAAAATGGTGTTCATCCCCACTGTCGCGTTTGATTCAGCTGTGTTTGGAAGATGATGCGATGGGTGTAACACAAATTAAGGAGTGGTTCAACAGATTTAAAAATGGCCTCACATCAGCGGAGAGTTGCCAGCGTACTGGTAAGCCCCAAACTGCTCGGAGTTCAGCTGTAGTTTAGAGGGTGCGAAAAAAAGATAATGGGGAACGCGACGGCGGAGATAAACACCATTCCAAAAGAAGACTTCCAGAGGTGTTTCTAACAGTGGATGGATCGGTGGGCTACGTGTGCGCAAGCACAATGGGCCTACTTGGAATGGGATTAGGGTCCTAATCTCGTCACGTATTTGAAATTTTTTTTCTGGCCTAAGGTCGGATACGTTTAAGACAGGCCTCGTAAAATAATAAATGCTTATTGAACACATCTTATTATTATAAGCTAAATTACTTACAGTGAAATGGGATCTTTATGAGTGTTTGTATAGATACTCAAACATTTCGTTTTATTAAATTAAATCATTATTTTATATTTTCTACGGTTAACGCCAAAAATGGATAAATCCTATTTGAATCACTTAAATTACTTACAATGAAATAGGTTATTTTCTGATTTTATTTTCAGAATTAATACTTTAATACTGATGTTTAACAATTTAATTTGTATATTTCCCCCAAGGCAACGACAGAACACAAGTCCTTCTAGCACTAAATATAGTCCATGTTAAATCCCATTACATCTAGCAGATGTATTTCAAAAGTCATAATGATCAGTTTATTAGTTTAGCAGTAAATCATATACATACAAATATGACTTCATATAAATATATATAGAGAAAATGACTGAAGATTAAATCGTTTTAAGCCAAAGGTGTTTTACCAAGCTCCGGTTGTTCGCAAAACCATTGGTACCATGAGATTTAAAAGTCTGTAAAATTCATATAAATATATATATATATATATATATATATATATATATATATATATATATATATATATATATGTGTGTGTGTGTGTGTGTGTGTGTGTGTGTGTGTGTGTGGGTGTATGTGTATGTGTGTGTTTGTGCATATGTATTGTTATCGTAA
The DNA here is from genome assembly GCA_963556195.1 of Sepiola atlantica. Lineage (NCBI taxonomy): Eukaryota > Metazoa > Mollusca > Cephalopoda > Sepiida > Sepiolidae > Sepiola > Sepiola atlantica. Next base: position 57,191,081 of record OY744529.1, on the reverse strand, counting down.
ATGCTGTTTTTATTTTAAATATCTCAAAATATCTCGTATCTACGAGGCTCTGACACTACGTCCAGCTCCTTGCCTTATCATGGACGATATATTTGGAACTAACAGGAGAATAAAGATGAAAGACGAGTTCCTGGTGCTTTACAGTTAGATTTATACAGGCTCAGTGCTGATTTGTTTGGGATTGATCTTTTATTAAAAATCGGGGTATATATGGCCCCTAATCAGAGTCTATTTCCACATATTTAGAAGAAGGAAACTTTGATGTAATACCTGTGGCTAAAACGATTACCGGTCATCTCTCCTTAGCATTTTACGGGCTTATAATCATAGACGTTCAAAAAGCAATACTTATGTATTACAAGCATTTGTCACGACAATTCAATGATGTGCATTCTTTTTGCGATCTCATCTGTCACTCAAATCTACATACAAAGTCATGGAAGAACAAGGGGTGACCGTAAGAAAGCTCATGAGATAGCAATAATCTGTGAGAATGAAGCCAATCAGCAGATGCAAAATCTCTATAAACATTTGATTGCACAATTTACTTTTGAGAAGTTTGCTGTTATTGCTAAAGTTTTGATCGGTTGTGTTGGTCTTGGTTTATCCTTGCTATAGCCTTGCTATAGGACGACCGTTATTACCTGATATATAATGTACATGCAAATGCAACTTCATATTAATGAATAAATAAGAAAGTTTTGCCATCTATCCTTACTATATAAATATCAAAACGGTTTATGCATATTAAGTTCCATAGTTCAACTTCTGAAATACCGTGTACATAGTACTCTCCAAACACCCACAAGCATCCATAATTATTTCTCATTTGAATATGTATTTTTTTAAGTTTCTAATAAATTAACATTCTTTAGTGTATATTTCTTATCTGTATTGACAAATACTCTTTTATAATATTATCATAATTATAAATATAATTAATTAAAGCGACAACGTTTTTAAAATAAAAGAAATAAATTAAAGCGATAGTGTTTTCAGATATTTCTTAGAATTTTATTTTCAAAGGGAGGTAATATAAAAACTTCCGGTTACGGGTGATTAAAACGGCTGATGTTGCTGTGAAGTTGAGAAACAGATATTACACTTTGAATAATTTATTTGCAAAAAAATTAAAATTTTACATTCAGGGCAAATGAGGTACAGCACTTTCATCTTAGCCAAAAGGTGAAGGGACTATGAAAATAATATTTTTGGCACTAGGCATTTCTAAACAAATAAAAACACAATACTTATTTAATCGAAATATCTTTAAATAGGGGGGGGGTAGTGATCGGTTTTGTTGTCAAACATCATACCCCGGGAATTCCCTCTGCCATTTTTAAGGGGTTGTGAGGAAACCCTCGTCGGTATTACATCCTCCTGTATATTTTCTTGTTGGTGGGTAGTGTAGTATCCTTTTCGTTGTCATAAGACTGTCCTCACATAAATTACCTCCTCCCGTTTAAAGGGGGTGAGGGGAATCCTCTCAGATATTTTATCCTGCCCTGGAGGCAGGGTAATCTATTATTTGTTCTGTGTCATGAGACCATCTTCTTAATAAATATTTTCTTTTCTTGGGGTAGTGGTGTAGTATCCGTTCTGCTGTCATGATATTATACACCCAGGTATTAGCACCTCTCTTTAGAGTGGGTAATGTATTATCTGTTCTGTTATGATACCGTCCTACCAGGACTTACCTCATCCTTTGAGGGCAGTATATAATATTTTGGTACGTTCATCACAATCCAACCCTCAGACCTTATCATTGCCTTTGGGGGAGGTGAATTCTCACAGTTGTACATACTTCTAAGCGGGAAGTGTAGTATATTTTCATTCGTTATGATACATTTTCCCAGGATTACTTTCTGTTTTTAGGGGAGTAATGAAGTATCTGTTCTGTTGTCATAAAGTCATCCTCCCAGGCATTTACTTCTCTTTTTTAAGGGGGCGGGTAGTGTAGTATATTACGTTCTTCATGGTACCATCATCTCAGTCATTATTTCATTATGTGTGGGTCAGTGTAGTGTATGTTCGTTCACCATGATACAATCCTTCCCAAGCTGAAAAATATATGCGACCGGATGGAGCATATGTTTTCTAGTATATATATATATATATATATATATATATATATATATATATATATATATATATATATATATATATAAATGACTACAGAGTTAGGAATGTGTTTTAAGCCTAAGATCCAGTTGTTCGCGAAATTGTTGGTATCTTGTGATGCAAACTATCGATCAATGTCCTATATCGCTAAAAAATAATTTTATGTTTTAGTTTCACACTTAATATTTCTTGAAGTTAACAATTATTTGCTTATGTTTTTAAAACGTATTCTAATTGTTATTATACAATGAAACACGCTTAAAATACTCGGGTAGAAAAATATAATATTAAGAGATAAATGTCTTTAATCTTTCTTTAAATTGACGGCAGACAAACCTATTTTAATAGGTTGATATTGAAAGAAACAACTTTCAGATCAAAGGGATACTTATAATATCGTGTCATTTACACGTATCCAACTAGTTTGCAATAATGAATGTTAAATCACTGATTATTTGCTTTAGTTAATGATTGTGTCTTCATATTCTTGTGTTGTCTTTCTTCAATATTGAATTAATTTTCCTTGTTCGCTTTGAACATCAACTCTACTATTCGTTATTTCTTCATTCTCTTCTCTATTTTGTTGATGTTCTGCCCATTAAAGAACTCCCCGTTTCATTCTTTCTTTTTTAAATTTCTTTCAGCCAGCCGACTAGATGCAGAAATATAATCCTAATCGGATGTTATGCCAGCTGTAGAGATTTGCTCTGTTTATCTCGAACCTGGTGTATGTACATTCCCCCTCTATTCATCGTCACTCGCTTTAGACTATTCTATTCAATATGAGATTCTTACTCATTACTCTTTAGTCTTTTCCTAATATTCACCCTTCTTTGCAGACCCACACACATATATATATAGAGAGTTTGAATTACCTACTAGACACGATCCTCGAGTGTCTTCAACCTCCCTATACAAGGATTTGTCAGGACAACCTGAAATCAGGATACTTCACCCTACAAGAAAACCCTGACCATATATTCAAAATAACATAGTATTCGAAACCCAAATAAGATTCCCATCGACATGGCTATACACTAGCTCATACGAGGAATTGTGCCTCTTCCCCTATCGGTGTTACCTAATTTAACATTACTTAGCTGGATACTCCACCGGACTAGATGAATTCTTGTCCTAGAATCCGGTAAGACTAGAAGACCGTAATAAATATATGCTAGAACATAATTACTGGTCAATTGGGGAGAAGGAAATGAATGTTCTTAACTTCTTTACTAACTCAACGTTCGATAGGTAAATGAAAACTTTAATTAATAATCAAATATCTATGTGTCTTATATAAAGATCAAATGTTAGCCCCAGGAAGTGGCCCCTTGATTTTTGAGAACTTCGAGTGAAGTAAAATGAAACAAAAATTATTTTTCAATCTGTAAGATTCATTCAACCTTTCTTTTTTTCATTGCTTAAATCATTTCGATATATTACCTTTTCTCTGGGTTTATCCAACCTTATCTTACTTCTACTTATTTTCTTGATATCCATCTTTCTTTTTCTTCAGCCATTACATATCATTAACATTATGACAGGAATACATAGCAAATTCAGAGGGTAGGGCGTTGGTCTATCACAGTCGATACTGATAAATGTCTTGAGTTCGAATCTCGGGGTCGTCGCGCTTGCTACGTCTAACAACACTTATAAACACCTAGCAATCGATGAGCATTAAGCCTAATAATTTCATGCGGGAATGAAACCTGGATACTTATTTCTCTGTAGCTTTCTTACCATATATACATTTTCATACTACTACTAGCTCTACTAACCTATTAAGCACTGTTGAAGCAAATACGGAATATATATATATATATATATATATATATATATAATTAACATACTTTATATACATATTACTATCAACATACAAAGAACATTTGATGCTCGATATGTTATCATATGGTAGAATAGAGCTTAATACATACATACATACATATATATATATATATATATATATATATATATATATATATATATATATATATATATATATATATATCCTTTATAATATATATTTATATTCATTAAAATATTGTTATTTCCCTGCGCTGATGAGAACCATAAGCTCGAAACAACGTCGTACGTAGGTAAAAACATTATTAAAAATAATGTAATATCATATATATATATATATATATATATATATATATAAACTAAATTATTTTAAAATCATATTTCAAAAGAAAATGTCTATATATTTTTTTTACGAGCATTTATAATTATAGACCTTTCAGGCAGAAAATTACGTTTTTCAATGAACAGTTTTCGAAAGAAAATCCTTTAAATATACAGAAAAAAATATTAAAACGTTAAATTAGCGACTTTTTCTTGTTATCGATCGTATTATTAAGAGTAATAATACAAAATCTTTTATCTTTAAAAAATTGTTTTCCTTTCATTTTTTTCTCCGCATTGTTAATAATTTAAAGCATATGATACTATCTATACAACATACAAGGCTTTTAGCATAACATACTATTTTCTTAATTCAACGCTTAGCTAGGCCATCTGTTTGAACTTTTAAAGAATCGTTTCAATAATGAAGAAAGGGGCAAAATACCTCTTTTTTAAACGTTGACTTAATCCAATCTATCAAAACTGAAACTTTAATATGAAGTTAAACATCAAAAACCCTGTCCACAATTTACATTAATGAAAAGATGTTATCACGAACCTTTGTTATGTTTTTTGCACGTGCATTGTTAAGGTCTTCACACATATAATAATGTATCTCGCTTTCCCTTCTTTTACTGTCTCTCTCTCTTACTCTCCTCATCTCTCTCTATACATATATATATATATATATATATGTATACACACACACACACACACACACATATATATATATATATATATATATATATATATATATATATATATATAATGGTCGTTGGCTTGAAGCATTGCTGGTAAATAAGTTTTTTTTTGTATAGTTTTAATGGTTGAGAAACTTCCAAGACTATATATATATATATATATATATATATATATATATATATATATATATATATATATATATATATATATATATATATATATATATATATATTTATGAAGCGACTGAAGCGTAGGATAACCGTAGTTCTGTTCAATTCATTGCTAACAAAAAAATCGGTTTCAAAATGAGTGTTATGCGAAATTTCGGTGTGTATACGTCTATTGTCATTTCTGTGTGATGGCGGCCACCCACAATGAGACAATGTGTTAAATGGATCCTGAGAAGTTTATGTAAACACAATAAAAGTTCCCTTGAGATACAGGAAAGCAGTTTATATGCTGAAATTTTCAAGAGGTTATATTATTAGTGAAAAGCATTTACAATTCGATGGATAAGATTATTTTATGACGTATTTAAAATGTCAAAATAATTTACGGATGGTATAATGTTTTTGCTATGCTTACACATCATATACTTTAAAACATATACTTTTATACCTACCTATATAAACTATCGCGTAAAACAGTTGAGCTTGGCTAATTTCGCATATATGTTTGCAAAAGTAAAGACTAATAAAACTGAGCTTGGCTAATTTTGAATAATTATTTTGAATAAAATTTAGAAAGACATAGATTAGCAAGTTAGCATTTAACTAATACTTGATAGTATTAAAATTCCGTTACAAGGCTATTCGTTAGGTCATGCTATCTGTCAGCTTCTTATATTATTGCGATGTGATATTTCCTCAAATTGTCTTCTACTGATTTTTTGTTTTCAAATTTCTAGCAGTTAATTTCTTTTAAAACTGTCTACCACAACTTTTTGATGGAATTTTTTTTAAATACTGCCTGAAAAGAGTTTAATTCAACCACTTGTTGGTTAATTTTGCAACGTGAGCTGAGGTATAATCGTGCAAAAACGGGGAGAAACAACTTCTGAACTATCGGAAGTTCTTTTCTAAAATACAGTTGTATTCGTTGGTGTTTATGCTCTCACCACACAGAATTAACCCTCCAATACGAAGTAAGGAAAATGCACTCAAAACTATAATTTCACCATGTTTATGCTTAACTGTATTTTGAAGCCAATAAACCCTTGATCTTCGAAAAGCATCACTCACCAAAGAAAACCGCGACTCATCCGGCCAAATAACTCTCTGAAATCTTTCTGAGGGGAGGATACTATATCCATTAACAAAGCTCATAATATCCATGATATTCATACCAGTCGGAAATACGTCCTCGACAATCAGTCTGACAGTTTGGGCTATTCTGAAGCTGGTGGTCTTGTTTCTGTCGAGCTGAGGTATGGTTATGTGCAGTTCTAGGATGCCCACCCTCCATGGATCTATCTTCTCGCTTTTGGAGAAGGGGTTAGTTTCTTGCTAATATACTGAGGCACTCATACCGGGAATGCCGATGTGGCTGATCAGACATTTTTTCATGCTATAGTGCACTTTCACTAGATTACTGACTTTTCGATTCTCATCTGACTTAGTGTTCATATTTCTGAGGAGAAGATTAAAATCAATCTAGTAGATACGGGGGTGCGAGTTTGGCCTAATCCGTACCATCATGGCATATGTCGTGCTCAAATTCTGTAGCAGATATTGTGGTCATTTTTCATGGAAGGAGCTAAAGCATGAATACTACTTCAAGGTCAAAAACTAGCCAACGATAATTGTCAGGTGGATAGATTCCAACCCAGAAAACAGCAATTATTCCCCCTTCGTTCGAAACATCGCTCATGGAATGTGACGACTAAAGCTTAAAATAAGGGAAGCGAGAGTTACGAGGTTACCTAAAGTAAACCCAAATTCAACTTTACTCACTAATAACGTGGAAAAGGCATGGATGTACAAGCCCCCTCTCATCTAATGCTAAAATAGCAACACGTGTTTCATTGTATACAATGAACTGTTCCGGCATTTCATATGTACTTTGAAACAACCAAACAGAAGAATACCTGTCCCAAGACGAGTAAAATTATCCCCTCAATTAAAACTGTTTTCCAGCACATTCATGCACCCTTATGAAGATGAAAATAAAAATAAAATGATACGGAACCCGACGTCTAGAATCCTTATTCAAATTATGATCAAAATCCATTAATTGATTTTGATTATGGAAAATGTCTGAAACTTTAGGCTTAAGTTTAAAGGGTCTTCAGAAGAAATTGAAATACAAGAAAATCATGGATCAAATTTAATGCAAATCTGAAATAATATAATTTTCAAATGCGAGGGTTTTCTCATATTATGCTCCTAAAACCTTTTTAAATACTTCAAAGGAACTGAAACTAGTGTTAATATTTGAAGAAAGTTGGCGTTATTTTAATTCTGACGAAAGGCCATCATATCCTGTTTTATCTTTTTTGCATAAATAAAATTAAGATAAATTTTGCTCACATTATGACCTTTTACACATAGCATTCGTGATCGAAAGTTAATAATATATGTTAATTTGTTTAGAACTGAATCTTCTACATATAAATATATAAATATATGAATATATACACATAGTGTACCTATCCGGTGTGTCCAGTGATGCAGTTATGTTCTTAAGTTTTGTTTGAAAATTTTAAAACTTAAAATAGAAAACGTATTCCTTTATTTATATATGAGTTCTCCATTTGCTATTTTATTTGTATTTTCAGGTGATTATTTAAAAATGTTTCATATTAGCAGTCTTCTGGGCCAATATAAATATTTTTTTAATACATTTCTACTTAGTTCATTATTATATTCTGAATAACACCGTACAACAATAACAAATGCAAATTGGCTAGTCAGAAACAAAAATTGTTTGTTAGCTTCAATGCTATTTTGGTCTGACTATTAAAATTCGACAAAATATCTGTATACATCAAAATGACAGGTCACAAAATGATGATGTCCCTAACAGATGACGCCATATATTAAATCAAAGATGGGGAATCATCTGGCATAGTAGATGCCGTTACAAAATGATAACGTCATCCATCGAAAAGAGAAATATGGAGTAGTAGTACATGCATCATCAGAAAGTAAGACTATGACCTAAATATTAATGAAATAAATAAATGAGAAAAGTAAACGGAGAATAGCACAACATGTTTCACGGTGAACGCGAATGAGATGAGAAGTAGTGTGAGGAGGGGAATAACATAAAAGAAAAACAGAATCTAATGTAAATATATCAAGACGTAAACCACGCAAGGAAGAGAAAAAGAGGATAAGAAGAACAAGGCAGTAAATAGAGGAAGAACGGAATAAATGTACAATGTACCAACGTTGACCACCTGCGCACGATGAAAAATTGAACAAAATTCATAAGAAAGTTCACACACACCCGAGGCAGATAACTACAGTAAAAAGGGGGGCGAATGTGTAGTTTGACAGCAAAAATAGCGGACAACTCTGGCGTCAAGCTAGCGTCCGCTCTATTCAACCGGTGCCTCGAAAAAGTTGTCCCTCGTTTACATGACAGAAAACCAGTCACTAGTGTAAGTCGACGCAAATTCGGCGCTATTTATAAGATGGTCAGCAATAGGTGACCCGGATGTGTTGACTAAATTATTTAAATTATTTAGTCGGCCCCATAAGTAGATCACATTTCTTATTCCACCTCAAAGTCCTGGGAAGCTATATATATTAAGTCATTCAAACTATCCCTTTGTAAACAAAAGAAGTGGCTTCTAGGACTCAATGTGATCCACTTGTGACCCTCCTCCACATTTTTTTTTCAAAAACTTGTCACTGGTTTTCATTCTACTTTTTAAAAGTTTTTAGTCGTAATGCTTGAATTATTTCCACGTAGTTATTCTGATGAGTGTGGACGAAAGCCGGCTTAGTATATTCATGTACTTTTAAAATTATTTCCTCTCGTATTTATACTTCTTCAATTTCATTCCACCCCCAACAATGTCACACACGTCTGTATTCCTTGCTTTAATAAAATTTTGTACCACTAAAAATGTATTTAAATATATATATATATATATATATATATATATATATAGGTCTAGCCACACTGACAAGTCGTAGAGACGACGAAACACGTGTCTGTTGATAACTATTACTATATATATCATAAGGTAATATATTCTGAGTATTTTTAATGGTAATTTGTAATCATTATTTGTTCTCTTCATACGATCGTTGCCACCGTCTTAAATCATACATTTTCTTTTTACGATGTAATCAAAATATGTTTAATTAGTTTCTCCCGTGTACAAAGCCGAAGTCATATTAGATATAAGCCCCTGAAAACAAGAAATTTACATTGGAAAAGACTTTCAAACAGAGACTCTACTCCCACACTAATGCTTCTAAATATTCTGAAAAACGTTGCATCACCCCTTCCCAGAAACCCCAATATGGGATTTCAAATAGTTAAATACATCCTACGAAATTAAATGGATAATCATTTATAGACAAAAACCTTATAGCCTCATCTCCAGGAATTGCCAACTGTGCACTACAGAAAAATTCAGGATCCTACAACCGATTAATAATTTTGGAACATTTTCAGGACAATTTTACGGATTATTGTTTTTTAAATAACTAACATAATTATATTTAATATGTATATGTAATTTATTTATTTATTTTGTTTGAGATACTTTTAAATGATAATCACTCTCCCTAAATGCAAGTTGGGTATAATTTTCCCTTTTCTAATGTAATGCCCCCACATAGAGAGCGACATATATATTTTTAAAAATTAATTATCCACGAGCACATGCTCCGTCGTTATACAACTCATCAGCGTGTATGAACCTAACTAGATTCGAAACCAGGATAACAGAGTCTGAAGCCTGACCCTCAACAACTGAATCTATCGGTTTTTATAGATGCAATTTATTTTGAACGAAATACACAGACACACACACACACACACACACACACACACATATATATATATATATATATATATATATATATATATATATATATATATATATATATATATAAATGGAAATTGAAGAACAAGAAAAAATACAGCAACAAGTACCAAAGTTTGCAAAATAAATGTTTATTTTTCATTTATTTTTCAGACTTTGGTACTTTTCTTTTTCTTCAATTTCCCGTTCTGATAAAACCTTCTAATAAAGGTGAAACATAGATGGATATTTAATTAATATTTTGGTTTTCCTTATTTCATTTTCCATTACGTCGGAACATTTTCCACATTTTATAATATATATATATATATATAGATTGATATAGATATAATTATAAATATTTGTTTATCTACATACGTATACGTTTCATCCTTTCGGAAATTGTCAGTGTAAATAAAGTTATTCATACCGGACTAGAACCCTGGAACACGAGTTATGTTTCAAACTCAAATTCCGACGTCTTAGCCCAGACGGCTGTCATCAACAACCCGGTAAATCAGCCAGAGATTAATCTTATTTAAAGGCAGCCGTCTTCAAAGTGTTCTACTACTGAAAGGAACCTGCATTCGAGTCACAATAACGGCTGTGTTTATAATACTTGATTTTGGGGCGACACAACTTATAAATATTTGTTTATATATATATATATATATATATATATATATATATATATATATATATATATACATAAACACACACATATATATATATATATATAGCATAATATAAAATGAAATAATAAAATAAGGTGCGAATTCAGGCTAAATATCTCAACGTCGGTTTGTGCTACTCCGATCAAATCATTTGAACCCTTAATTTTGAACATCATGATTTCAACACAACGTGAGTTTATTGAACTTTTTATTTCATTTGGCTCATTTATCATTGTATTAATTAACATAAACATTGGATGCATTTTTCACTGTAATTTACTGCATCGATTGCTGACGCATTTCCCGACTGGATAACTTTTTCGGGTTTTCAGTTCTTTCAATTTTTTCGCTTTTGGACTGTGACTCAATACCTGGATCAATCTTCAATCAACCTCTTGGATATCTTTCCTGAATATGTTTTAAATTGTATGACTTGGATGGATTTTATAACTTTAACAAATAAGTATGTGTTTGGCTTGACATATTTGATGCGTTATGTACTTTTATGTATTTTTGTATATATTTTTATATATTTTCAAAGTGTAATTTGATCACCTGCAGTAAAGTCACTGCGGTAATGGTCCTCTGAGGAGAAGAATTATCTTTGAAAACTCATGAGTTTTTATATTATGCTATTAATGCTCTATCCAGTATGTTGAGCTTCAGTCTTTATCCGGATGTTTAACTAATTAAAAGATATTAGTTGCCTCTTATATCTTTTATTGGATTAACTTCATATATATATATATATATATATATATATATATATATATATATATATATATATATATAGGGGGAATACTCCAAAATGTATTAAGAACAGAAGTGAGAGTGAGTGAGAAGAGAATAATAAATAAACATCACAATAGTGATGGAAAGAATGGTAGGAATATATATTTTCTTGATTTTTCTGTAATTGTTATTGTCGATATATATATATATATATATATATATATATATATATATATATATATATATATACGTATATGTATATATATATATATTTATATATAATATATATATACATATGTATATGTATATATATATATACGTATATGTATATATATATATATATTTATATATAATATATATATACATATGTATATGTTTATATATATACGTATGTATATATATATATATATATATTTATATATAATATATATATACATATGTATATGTATATATATATATCAATATATAATATATATATATTTATATATATAATATATATATAATATATATATATAATATATATATTTATATATATATATAATATATATATAAATACATATATATATATTTATATATATAATATATATAGTATTATATATATATATATATTTATATATATAATATATATAATATTATATATATATATATTTATATATATAATATATATAATATTATATATATATATATATATATATATATATATATATATATATATATATATATATATATATAAGAGATAGACGGGGAGAGGGTGCGTGTTGTGATAATACTCACTTAATTTTAGATATATATACGTAAATAGAAAATAAGAATGTTACAAGAAAAAAGCACAGTACTAAACAAGCAAGAAAGACAAATAAAAAGAAGGATAATACTAAAATTCATGAGAAAGTTGTAGAGAAAGAAACGAAACAATGGTGTCGGAATGAAGACTTATCGATAGATGCATCTGTTGCCTGTTGTCAGTCGTCACGTGATTAGATGACTTCTGATGGATTCATGTCTGAAAGCTAATTGCTCTTCGAGGTAGGAAAAGATGGAAAGATGGTCGAGATACACAAACGAAATATAAGACGGAGAGAGAGAGAGAGAAAGAGAGAAGGGGGAAAAGACAATTAGATACAGATGCGACACTTGTATTTACAGTTCATTTCTCTTTTTGTTCAAAATATCGCAACCGCCCTCTTTTTGCTGCTTCTGTTTCTGTTATCGGCGTCCCTTTGTGTGACATCGTTGATTTCCCCCCTTTTTACTTTAGTATTTAAAAAGTCTTTTGAACAGAGAAAAAACGCCTTTTATACTTTAGAACTTTTTTTCTTATTTAAAAGAAATATGTAGGTCAGCGAAAGACCAAAGGGTTAAACAATTAAGCGCCATTAACACCAACAGACATAAGTACCAGAACATTTCGATTTTAATCACTTTTTAACCGAATTCATATTTCCTCCTTCTTTTACACATTCCTATAAAATTGATCTGGTTTTACACTTGTATAATTTCTAAAGGGTTTTATTCCTTAATTACGCCGAATAATATGCCGGTTTGAATCATCCGGAATGAGCCCCACTCGAGTGTCACATTTACTCACAAAAGTTGAACATTAGCAAATGTATTGACTATGAAGTGATAGTATAAAATCGACTTCGCAATCTAGTGAGGGAAGGTCTCTTCTGTTTGTACAGCTACTTTCGTACAGAAGAGGCGCTTCTAGTCTATCTCTACTCCATCTTTATGCCCATGAAAATTGCTCAACTGTGCTCCAGTCGCTCGCCAAGCCTTGCAAAAAATGGAAATTGCTCAACTGTGCTCCAGTCGCTCGCCAAGCCTTGCAAAAAATGGAAATTGCTCAACTGTGCTCCAGTCGCTCGCCAAGCCTTGCAAAAAATGGAAATTGCTCAACTGTGCTCCAGTCGCTCGCCAAGCCTTGCAAAAAATGGAAATTGCTCAACTGTGCTCCAGTCGCTCGCCAAGCCTTGCAAAAAATGGAAATTGCTCAACTGTGCTCCAGTCGCTCGCCAAGCCTTGCAAAAAATGGAAATTGCTCAACTGTGCTCCAGTCGCTCGCCAAGCCTTGCAAAAAATGGAAATTGCTCAACTGTGCTCCAGTCGCTCGCCAAGCCTTTCAAAAAATGGAAATTGCTCAACTGTGTTCCAGTCGCTCGCCAAGCCTTGCAAAAAATTCACAGCCAATCACTTTCGTTTATTCCTCCATGTGTATATCATCAAATGGAATTTCACTGAACAGTACTTCTTTCCAAGTACTTCACATCTATGAAACACGTTACACCGGGATTGCTTCGCTTCGGGCTAACACACAGTCGAATTCAAATCCAATGTCGATAAATACTTGTTATAAGCTTTCCTCGTAAGTAATCAAATGTTTTTTATTCACCATGATCAATCCTCTCATACTATCCATCATCATTAAACTGATAATATATCCATATCAGTAATACGTATCCTCACATAAATTTTATCATTTATAAGTGGGGATTAATTATTCAACTCAAAAATAAAAATGCATACTTTAAGTTTATATATATATATATATATATATATATATATATATATATATATATATATATATATATATATATATATATATATATATATAAGAAGTGAGGCCACCAACATTTGTAAATTTGAAAAAAAACTTTTTAAATTATTTCAGAATTTTATGATTCTATAATGCGTTTCGAGCATTTTAGCTCTCTAAATATATTCTTTCCGTTTGGAAAATATGGGTTATTTCTGACGATTTGGCGTTTCTGCGCATGTGCATGCGTGTGTGTGTGTATATGTGTTTTTATATATTTTACTCCTCTGTGTCAAAGCTATGTGTTTTTGAAGAATGTGTATGTGACTTTAATCACTACGGTCATCTTCGTGTTTGATGATTACATACATTTTGGTCAGTTTCGCTGTATATGTACACATACATACATACATACATACATACATACATGCATACACACCACGTGTGCCATGCATCTGTTCTATGTATGTGGATGCGTACATGCACATGTGTGGGCGTACATATAGGTGTTTGTCTATACACGTACCCACATTCGTTTTTATATGCCTGCAGATGTGTGGGATCTGTATGTGGTGTAAGTTGAGTAATGATTTGTTCAATGCTTGGTTGAATTTAAATATAAACCTTTTTCTTGTGTAGTGATATATAAATAATCTTGAGTTTGAGAGATAAGCATCACCTTTAATTTACCTCTGCTGCATGAGCGTATATGTTGTTAAACAAATAATTTTCTGTTTTATTGGATTTTTATTTTGCTTTTATTTAAAGCAACTCTATTGTTATATTTTTTGGTGGTGCCTATATAGGATTCGTAGCATGTGATGCATTCTAGTATATTGATAACAATTTGAGAGGAGAAATTAAAGTCTTATTTTTATTTTAAATGCTTGCGTTGGGTTTTTAAATGTGTATAAGTTATCTTATAATATTGTGTCACAAACTCCACATCTTTCTTTGTTGCATTTTATGACCCCCTTTTATTATGTGTTGGTTTAGTTTGGATGAGGTTAAAATGTGCTTGATGCGTCTTGGTTGGCGGTATCTTTTTGTTATTTTCGTTGTTTTTAGTATGTTGAAAAGTGTATTGTTTTGGTTGAGCAGTGTTAGGTTTCTTGTTATCTCTGCGAATAGTTCTGGATTGTTATTGTTGTGTGTAAAAACTTATTTTAATTTATGTTCTTCTTTTCGTTTGTTGTGGATTCGTAGTTGTTCTAAGTGTATTTTTTCTGCTAGTTCCATACCTTTTTGCATTAGTTTGCGAGGGGTACCATCTTCTCGTTTAGGTGTTTCGTAGTTCCTCCAGTCGGACAATCCGGAAGTCTTTGTCACTTTGATTACCTAAGACATTGGGTATTTTGCTATATAAGCTGCTAACATCAAATGTAATTAATCTTTTCCCGAGGTTTACTGTTTGCGGTAAGAAGTTCAGGAAGTGTATGTCGTCTCTTATGTAGCTCTTGACTTGTTCGGTGAATGGTTGTAGTAAGATGCCAATTTAGTTGCTAAGTCTGATTGTTGGATATGTTGGTACTGCTACTATGGGTTTAAATCTAAGAACACTGGGAATAGGGACACTAAAATATTCTGATTTCTGTGTATTGATGGCATCTATTATCTCATTTGATTAGTGTTTCTTAGGCATTTTGTAGAAGTTGCTTGTTTATACTATGAAGTTTGTTAGGAAATCCCTTACTTTCTTTGTTAGTATTTTTTTGTATGTTGGGCAAAATTTTGCGATTTTTGTTGGTGCTCATTTGTTTGTGGTAATCCTTGTTTTCTAGTACCTCTATAATTTTCGATTTACAGTAATATTGTCAATGACGACTACAACACTGTCTTTGTCTGCTTCTTTTGTAATTATGTTACTATTATTTCATATGTTATCTAGTGTTTGGGTTTGTTACAAACTTTGGTTATTGATAGGTTTAGCTTTTCTTTTGTTGTTAATGTTCAAGAGGGTTTCAAAGGTGTTTAGTTCTTTCGTATTGTTGTTTTTCTTTGGTTCTTGATGTTCAAGAGGTTTTCAAAGGTGTTTAGTTCTTTCGTATTGTTGTTTTTCTTTGGTTGTTGATGTTAAGAGGTTTTTAAAGGTGTTTACTTCTTTCGTATTGTTGTTTTTCTTTGGTTGTAGATATTCAAGAGGTTTTCAAAGGTGTTTACTTCTTTTCGTATTGTTGTTTTGCTTTTGTTGTTGATGTTCAAGAGGTTTTCAAAGGTGTTTACTTCTTTCGTATTGTTGTTTTTCCTTTGGTTGTTGATGTTCAAAGGGTTTTCAAAGGTGTTTACTTCTTTCGTATTGTTGTTTTTCTTTGGTTGTTGATGTTCAAGAGGTTTTCAAAGGTGTTTAGTTTATTCGTATTGTTGTTTTTCTTTGGTTGTTGATGTTAAGAGGTTTTCAAAGGTGTTTACTTCTTTCGTATTGTTGTTTTTCTTTGGTTGTAGATGTTCAAGCGGTTTTCAAAGGTGTTTACTTCTTTCGTATTGTTGTTTTTGTTTGGTTGTTGATGTTCAAGAGGTTTTCAAAGGTGTTTAGTTCTTTCGTATTGTTGTTTTTCTTTGGTTGTTGATGTTCAAGAGGTTTTCAAAGGTGTTTACTTCTTTCGTTGTGTTTGGGAAGAAAGTTGATTTGTTTTTTTACTAATGAATCATCTGTTTTGTTTTCGTTATTATTTAAGGTTTCTATTATTCTGAATTTACGTTTAAATTCTTTAAGGGTCTTCTTCAGTTCCGTGATATTACTTTTGGGAATTGGGCAGAATTTGAAGCCCAATTTGAGTATTTCTATTTCCTCATTTGTTTATTGGTATGTGGATAAATTGATAATTTTGGGTTTTGTGTTGTCTAATCTCGGATTGTTGTTCGGGGATGAGTTTCTAAAAAAATGATGAGGTCTGTTTCTTTCGGTTTTTGGGGAATTTTTACAGAATTATCACTTTCTATATATTCTGTGCGTGTTTAGAGGATTGTGTGTTTTTTTTTGGGGGGGGGGGGGAGTTGGTGTTGTACGTGGTATTATAAGGCGTTATTTTGATATACTTTACTGTGTTACTATTGTGGGTTAGAGTATCTTGGCAGAATTTGTTGCTGTTGGAAGTGGTTATGAGATTTGTATTGTGTCAAATTATGTAGGCAGAGATTGTCATATGATGGTTATGTTTGATGAAAATGTTAGTGCTTGGAGTATTTTGATTGCATCCATTGGTGTGTGGGTTTTTGTGGAGTCTGTTCGGTTGTGTGTGGTGGGCTAGAAGGTAATTGTATGAAGGTTTAATCTATTAGTGTGGTGGGTGTGGGTAGGGGCTGTAAGGTTTACTTTGATTTGAATGGTGCTAGTACGGGTTATTTTGTATTGTGGGGTTATTTAGGTAAGAGTTGTTCAGTAAAGGTATTTTGTGGAGGTGTGTTAGTTTGGTGTAGGGTGCATGAGAGTAGATATTTTATTGCATTGGTAGGTGTGGATGAAAGTACTTTGGTTTATTTGTGTTAGGCGTATTAGTAAGTGTTAGTGTATGATGGAATGGTATGAGTGTTTGATATATTATTTAGTGAGTTTAGGTAGCTCTATTTGTTTTGAGCGTTGGTTGAAGAGTGTGCTTAACGAAGATTTGGATTGAATTAATTGAAGGCGGTCGGTGTATGGTGTGTCTATATTGTGGTTGTTTCTTTGCGTGTAATTAGGTCTCTTGTGTATGTATATTTTTGTGTGGTGTGTGCTTTGCTTATTACCTATGTTTTCTGGTCTCCTTAGGGGTTGTGAATGTTGTGTGTGGATGTTTTCAATTGATTGTATTCTGGGTTGTGATTTTGGTTCATGTATGACGTTTGTTTTGTATTTTCCTTGTCGGGTAAGCTACTCATCCAAGTTATTTTTCTTGGATTTTTCCTCCTGCTCTTTGCATTCGGATTCCCAGAGTTCTTATAAGAATTGCTGAGTGGGGGATAATTCTTTGATTCTACTTGAGATTTTATCATCGATTACAATGTATTTCTTTGTGATCTGTATTTTCTTGTCTTCTTGTGTGTCGATTTGGGCTTGTAGTTTTGATATGTTTAGAGTTTTAATTTTTTTTTAGTTCTTCCGTATTCTGTGGGGTTATTTTTCTCTGAATTTGTTTGAGATGAATTGTTTATATGTCAAGAAATGTTTGATATGTGGATGCGGTGTCACTGCTTTTGATTGCATCGTAGAACCCCATTTCATTTTCTTAGGAGGGCTTCCCATGTTTGGAGATTTTTTTTAACGATTCATCGTGAATATATGATATCCTGCATTTTTCTATAAATTCGTGCTGGTGTTTAAATAGTTGTATAATTGTCCTGTTGGCTGGATATAAGATGAAGCATCGTGTCCACTTTTTGATTGTGGTCCGTAATTCTTTCTCGATATGTTTTTGTTCGGTGTTGATGATTTTCTAAGATTCCAGTAGGTCCTTCGAGGATTTCTTACATGTTGGTGGAATTCTTCCGTTGTAGTTATATATAGAGCAGAAGGTAGTGCTATTCTAACGAGAACAATGTGTATTTTTAAGAAGTGAGGCTATTGTGAAAATTTGAAAAAACTTCTTTTTTTAATTTTTAATCTTTTTATTATTTTATTATTTTATAATTTTATAACTCTTATCGAGCATTTTAATGGGTTTGTTTTTAACAGTTTGACGTTTCTGCGCATGCGCGCGTGTGTGTGCGTTGGTGTATGTGTTTTCATATATTTTACTTCTCTGTGTCCAAACTATGTGTTTTTGAAGCATGTGTGTTTCTGAGTTTTATTACTGCGGTCATCTTCGTGTTTGGCGATTCAGTACATTTTGGTCAGTTGCTCCGGTGAAAGTATGAGCACCTTTGAGATTTTATTACGGACTCCGTCGTCTCTGTGTCTGCGCGCGCGTGTGTGTTGAGTGCATGTACAATTTGGTAAGTGCGTTTATTTTAGGTTATGTACATAGGTTTGGTTTGTGTATATAAATATATATATATATATATATATATATATATATATATATATATATATATATATATACAACAAAACATATGTACACAAACCAAACATATATAAACAAACCAAAACTAAAATGTACTCTACACACACACACATACACACACACAGACACACATACACACACACACACACACACATATATATATATATATATATATATATATATATATATATATATATATATATATAACTTAAGCAAAAAGCGTAAAATAAGATATATACATAATTTATTTTTGACGATTTGAATCATTTTTAACTTTGCGTTTTTGTGCATGTACGTACATGTATGCTAATGGTGTAGTGTTTGGACACGTGTTATAAGAACAAAGTTATCCAATGTTAAAATAAAGCTTCTACCATGTAAACCAACTCTACGTGGACACTCTGAGTACTGTTGCACCAACAAAGCTTTAAGGAATAGCGAATGTTTAGCGCCGTAAAACTGAATGATTACTGCTTTGTAAGGTTCTTGAACGAACAGCTAAATGTGAGGTAACCCCTCCAAAAAAAAACAAGATCTACTTGGCTTAGTTAAATGAGGAACGCATAACCCACCGGTGTATTTTATACACTCTGGTGGCAAGCAACTCTAGTTCCCATCATGGGTATAATAGCAAAGAGCTTTAAGGGATCCCAGTAAGCTGTAGTTCACCTTTCTAAGGGAAGTAAATCCCTGATGTAAAAATACAGAAGCCGATGACCCTCCCCCCCCCCTTACATCATGTTGGTTTGCAGTTTCACTTGTTGCTACCTATTTTGCTCTTGCTGGTTTCTGGATCTCAACATTTCGAACCGCGTGATTGGCTTAGCTGTCGTACAAAGCTAAACATCCCTATATTAACCATCTTTGTACAGATACTCTTTCGTGCAATAATGGCTGCCCATATTAGCAGGAACAATAGATATTATGCTAAACGATACTCACTTAAGCTTTGTTGCTGGAATGTGAGGACACTTATTGAAACTAGAAACAGATTTGAACGTAAGATATCAATTTTAGCCAGTCAATTTTAAAGGTACAATGTAGAGATTGCGCCGCTTTCTGAGACCCATTTTACTGGTGATGATCAACTCGTTAAGCGTAATCCAGGCTACACAATTTTCTGGAATAGTAAATGGAAAAACACAGAGACGTTAGGCTGGTGTGGGATTTGCAGTTAATAATCCTTTAATTGACAAGATTGACAAGTTAATTGGCATTAATGAGTGTATAATGAAATTGAGAATCCCCCTTACCGCTGGTCGATATATGAATATCTTATCGGCTCATGCGCTACCCTTGCTTCACCTGAAGATGTTAATGTGTCTGCCTCATACACTTATACCTATTATCACCGGTTTTCCATGTGCCGAGAGTGTAGTAACCCTTGTGACCTCAATGCGTGAGTCGGCTCAGACAATGACATCTGGTTAATATCGCTTTGCTGGAGTCAATGCAAATAGTCTGTTGCTTTTACAACTTTGCAGTGAACTGGATCTAGTTATCACTAACACATTTTCTGGTTCAATCCGCAGTTTGACATGGCTATTTACTTTATTTATGGTATGTAGATGTGGTTATCTAAGAAAAGTTTGCAAGGTTAGAGTAATGCGTGGTGCCAATCGAGATACATATCACTTATTGGTCAGAGCTAAACTCAAAATTTCTATTCGCCGGAAAAATCGTTTAAAAGGAGTCAAAGAACCTAAGCGTATTGCTGTCTCCAAATTGAAAGATATAGTCGTAAGAAGTTACCTCAAATTTGCCTTTGACCAGGTAGATTTTCTGACGGCGATTCGGAGAGAGTAAGAGACATCATTACAAAACAAGTGTTGAGATACTTTTATTGAAGGCTCCCAGACATCGATACTGGTTTGCTGATAACTTCAACCTTCAAATTGACAAGAAACGACAAGCTCATTTGAGACATCTCAATTCTTCATCTCCAAACAGGTCAGCTCTTGCTGCCCACTTCTCATCTGTGAAGAGTAAAGTTCAGCGTTGTGTACGCCAAATAAAACAAACACGAATGGTAGACTGACCTATCCAAGGAGGTACATACTGCCTATGATAACATGGATGTTAAAATGTTTCATGCCCTGTTTCGTCAGGCATATGGTCCAAGGTCTTCTTTAACTACACAACTCCTTGCATAAAATGAGAAAACTTTGTTGAAGACATCAGATGAAATTATGCATCGATGGCATGAACACTTTCGTGATTTCATTCACACTCCATCCACCGTGGATGTGCTGCAGTGGATTCGTCCAGAACTTGATGCAGTAACAACTTTTGATGGAACAGTTAAGTGCATAAAACAGAGCAACGCAAATAAAGCTCCTGGGCTACATGGCGTTCTTGCTGAGCTGTTAAAACACGGTGGTGTGATGTCCATTATGTGGTCTACTTTTTGATGTTGTCGGTATGTTAAGATGACTCAGTTGCCCAAGATTGAATAGATGCCATCCTGATTATGTTATACAAAGAAAAGGGTAAACGGTCAGATTGTAGAAATTACCGTGGTATTTCACTGCTATCATCGGTTGGAAAGGGATTTGTTGGCTCTCGCTAAATCGATTGGAGAAGTATATCTGCCTGAATGTCCTTCCTGCATCCAGTCTTGTTTTAGAGGTGGACGTGGGGTCGTATATATGATATTTTCTTCTAAACAGCTTTTAGAAAAGTGTATTGAACAGCATGTGCATCTTTGTCAGGTGTTTGTGGATTTAACGAAGTCATTTGACAGAGTCAACCGTGAGGCTCTCTTGAGTTGCTTGGAAAATATGGCTCTTCACTTGCTTTTACTAAGTTCAAGAAACTTCATTGTTGTATGAAAAGTCAATGCAATTTCGGTGGTCGACTCTCAGATAAACTCCCCATTGATAATAGCGTTACGCAGGGTGATGTTCTCGCGCCAACACTGTTCTCACTATGTGACAGCTGTGCTCTAGTATGATTTTTACGATTGCGATATAAGTGTTTACATCAGGTTTCGAACAACTGGAAAAGTATTAAATCTGAGAAGATTTAAAGCCCAAACCCTTGTTAGTGATGGATTTTTGAGCTATGATATGCTGATGATTCTGGCCTTGTTCCTGGCACAAGTGTTATAGCGAAACCTAAAGCCACTAGTATTGCTACATTTGTGACCAGGAATAAGATGCCTTAGGCTAGTCACTTTGTTCGGCTTGATGACTGCAGACTCCCAAAACATTTGTTTCATGGTGAAAAAATACCTCAGCACAAGCCCAAAAAACGATTTCGAGATGGTGTCAAGGAGAGTTTGGCGTCCTTTGTTATTCCAGCGGACAAGTGGGAGTCTCTAGCATCTGATCGTTGGCAGTGGAGTGCGCAGATTTACAAGTGCTCTAAACGTTTTGAAGCAGCCAGAGTTACTGTGCGAAACAAAAGAGAGTATGCAGGAAAATGAAACCTTAACCACCAATTGCAAAGATGTGTTGATCTGTGAGGTGTGTGACCAGACTCTGTTATCGAAGGCGTGTCTTGTAAATCACACGACGTCACGTGGAAGCATTTCATCTACAGCCGTTTCTTCTCCAAAACAGGTGCAGTCACAGCTTCACATACTATCGCTGCCCTAACGTGTGTCAATCAGCTGGTGACGTTAAACGGCACATGAGTGTACACAATGATGCAAGTTTCGCGCCATCTGGCTTGATCCAGACCAATGATCTACATGAGTGTCAGGTCTGCCTAAGGATATTTAAATCGTTGGCGTGACGGAAGAGCAATCTGTGGACCAATAGACGCCCATTGTCTTACAAGACGTTGCAGTGATCATATAAATGAAACAATAAAGATAATTATGTTATCTTTATCTTAGATCCTAACGTGATAAGAGAATGCGCGATATAATGGAAAGAGCGTTAATATAAGAAAAAAAGATGATAAACAACTTTAGATGAATTACAATACGTACTAATTCACCAGATATTCAAGCAAGGAATATAAATTGTTTCCATAACTCAGAGATTTTCGAAGAAAACCACTTTTCAATCAGAAAACTAATGTGTTACTGGTAGCCTAAAATTTAAAATATAAAAGTTGTAAACAAAAGACATCTCCAACAAAAGCTGGGTAGAATATACAATGTGTCCATGCAATTATCCAGGAGGTCAATAAGATATTAGTTGGTCATTGAGTTAAAATCCAATAGAGTCAAGATGGCAAGGTCAGAAATCCGAGGTATGAGAGTATACATTAGAATAAAGTAAGAAAACGTTTTTATTCCAATATATATATATATATATATATTTAGGCAAATATATATATATATATATATATATATATATATATATATATATATATATGAGGAATAAAAGAAACAATGTTTCAGACAAAATGTAAAAATAAAAATGGAATAAAGGATAAGCAAATCAACAACTAGCAAATATATATATATATATATATATATATATATATATATATATATATATATATATATATTGTGTGTATTTAGGCAGTATATTTTCATTTAGGCAAACATTATTAAATAACACGAAGTGTTGTTGCTTGATAAGACCTATTTTATTTTTTCTATTTTCCGAATGGTCCATTTAGTGTTTCCGTCAAATTGATGTATGTAAGTTTCTTGTTCAATTTTCTTTCTTTTTTGGCGAGTACTTTCGATTTGATTCGTCAAATCATCTTCAGGCGGTGTTAATTTTGGTTTCATAAAAAGTATATTTTTACTTAATAAAACTCACTATTTCAACTAAATTACAAAAAATTTCAGACGATCCTTCGAAATTTAAAAAAGTTAAAATAAACCAAATTGATCAACTTAAGACACATGTAAACAAGCTTATTACATCCAATAATGCCGCAATCGATAACCTCAAACTCTAAAAAATAATAAGGGATTATAAACCTTGTTACCTATACAGTACCGTAACAATCCATAAAACTAACTCCCCTCTCTGCCCCATGATTTCCCAAGTCACTACCACTATATATCAATTAACTCAAACAATTAATGAACTCATTATTTACCAAGTAAATACAGTGTGAAATCCATAAAACTAACTCACCTCTCTGTCCCATGATTTCTCAAGTCACTACCACTATATATTAATTAACTCAAACAATTAATGAACTCATCATTTACCAAGTAAATACAGTGTGAAATCCATAAAACTAACTCACCTCTCTGTCCCATGATTTTTCAAGTCACTACCACTATATATCAATTAACTCAAACAATTAATGAACTCATTATTTACCAAGTAAATACAGTGTAAAATCCATAAAACTAACTCACCTCTCTGTCCCATGATTTCTCAAGTCACTACCACTATATATCAATTAACTCAAACAATTAATGAACTCATTATTTACCAAGTAAATACAGTGTAAAATCCACCCATGAACTCGGACAGATACTCCACCACCACCCCAGAAAAACAGATAATAAAATTATCGCTTCACTTGACGTTGAAAGCTTATTTAACAATGTTCCAGTACACAAAACAATTGATATAATTATTAATAACATATACAATAACCCATCGTTTCCTCCACTAAAAATTGATCCTAAAATGCTTAAAAAGTTACTATTAATGTGCACAACCGAAGTCCCTTTCTACGACCATAAGAGAAACATCTATACACAAATTGACGGTGTCTCTATGGGATCGGTCCTTGGGCCGACCTTTAGTCATTTTTACATGGCTGACCTCAAAAATAAAATATTTGATATAATTACTAAACCCTTCATTTATGCCCGCTACGTTAATGATATCCTTAGTTTAGCAGACAAAAATGATGAGATAAAAAAACTACAAAATATTTTTCAAAATAACTCTGTACTTACATTCACCCATGTGCTTAATTTTAATAACAAAATTCCGTTTTTAGATGTTCTCATTGACTCTCACAATAACGCATTCATCACCTCTCCTTATAAAAAACCTACTTCTATTAATACATGCAGTTTAAGTTATAAAAGCGAATGTCCATATCGATATAAAATTGCAATGATTAAAAATCTATTAAACCGTGCAAAGCTAATCTCTACAACCAAACAATATTCCTTAATGAATTAAAACACATGAAGCAAGTCCTAATTAATAATAGATTTCACTATTGCAGACGAACAAATAAAATTAATGATTAGAAACTTAGACTATACTAATAATAATCAGCTCAATAATTCCCACTACATCAATCTACTCTACTGTAACTAAATGCATCCGAACTTTAAATTGGATGAAAAAGTTATTAAAAATATAATACATCGCTACATAACCCTCATCAACTCTGCTAATAAAATAAGATTCATCATGTATTACAATAAAATGAAAACACATTAGGGAGAACCAATGTAATATATCAGATTCAATGCCTCATGGGAGAATGTATCTTCGACAATAACAAAAAACAAATTCTTACATCGGTTTCACAACCACAACACTTTCCCGAAGATTAACCTTACATCTTTCTAACACAAGCTCCATTTTCCAACACCTAACAAAACATGACTGCCCACTTCACAAGATAGACACATACTAGTTAAAAATACTAAAATAATACACCACGATACTAACACCAAAAGATTAAACATTCTTGAAGCCCTCTACATAAAAACTAAACATCCCACAATCAATAATGTGAATTATGAAACTATTCATAATATTTTGAAATGTCTAACATAATAATAAACGTTACCAAATTCTTAGCCATTAAGCAATTATACGTTTGAATCTTGAACGCGCTCAGAACGTAATCAAATTCTTAACAGTGAAGCGATAACACTTTTGAATCTGGCACGCTCTAAGAACGTAATCACGCTCTCATGTAACATCTCAATATTATAGACGCTCATTTTAAGCTGTACATGTTATGTTAATAATGTTATAATAATAATAAAAAAACTCAACAGTAAAGGCATATTTATTATTCAGTTTAAACAACGAGATATAGTCAGTTGGTTAATTTATGATACGGATTTTAAGTAGATTTCTATTTCTGTCTGAATTTAAGTGAAGGTACCTCGTCATATAATGCCTGAAAAAAGGGGTGATTAGACCACCCTAGTTATTAAATCGTCGCTGTCTGCTTCTTCATGAATATCCAAGCTGCCAAGAAAACCCCCAAAGAATATCCTTCTGTCCCACAAACGAAAGACGGAAAAAGGTGTAATGCTTATAAAGAATATGAAACGACCTATATTACACACAAATGTCTTGTCGACATTTACTTTGTTTTACTGACAAGAATCTTATGTGAAGTATTTTAATAGATAAACCGTCCACAAAACTACACCAACATAGCTTATATATAGGTAAATTTGTATTTTCGACTTTACTTTTGAGCGGAATAAGGCTAGATAAAATATATCTTTAATTTAATTTGATAATAAGATTGGTTGGCGTTTAAGAAACAAAAATTCAAATCGATGTTTAACATTTTATATTTAATCAGCTCAACAGTTTCCATTCTAGTAACTAATTCATATTTGTTTTTATTTGAACTGCACTTTATCAAACATATTCTGCAGACAAAATTATTGTCATCAACAAACATCGCCCATTGCCGTTTATTCCAAAATACTCTCGCTGCTGTCAGATTCGTGTTTAAGAAACTAACAGTTGTTTGCCAAATTCCGGGCCATAAAATAGACCCTAATTGAAAATAAATAAAGAAAAGGTCGTTCCAGCTTTAATAATAATATCATGATAATATAAATAAAGATTAATTGGATAAATAATTAGTAATTCGCCTATTACTTAGTTTGCAAATTAAAATAAAGTATTGCCTCTAACATCCGGGTGGTGATTCTGTCAATGGACAGGTCAGTCCTCTTTAGTGAAGGGATTTTTTTTACTAAAGCGTCATCGTTTGTCAAGGCCCAGATGCCGCCTTGAGTTTTTCTGTTCAAAGACCGAAATCTTGATGTAGGTGGCCCTGAACGTGTAGGGTGAATTTGCTGCAAAGTTATTTGCGAACATTTGACTTCATCAAATTCTGAGGAGATAACGTCTGTTCCATTAATGATGGCTAGGATATAAGTTTTAGATATGTTCTGGACTCTGTTTGTTATTTTCCAAACCTCGTGGGAGCCAAGCAATTGATCGGCCACTCTGGATTTAACGGGTTAGGCATAGGACCTTTTTACCGCTTTCTATAACAATTATGCAGTGGTTTCGTGCAGTTTTAATGGTGAAATTGGTTCTAGATCATATATTACGTTAAACTAATTTGAAATAGTTGTTCCCATGGATCAAAGTAACGGCATGTTCAGAGGTATCCCATGGCTGACTGTTTGGTCTCTGTTGGTATACTTTGAAGGGTATAACGCTCTCAATCCCAACGGTCAACCTCTCAGATATATCGGATACGATGCAGAGCACATTTTCCTTTAAAAATGGGTATAAAAAGAGTTTCAAATATGAAGAATCTTAAGCTGTTCCAATCAGCCCTTAAATATAGATACACTCTGCGGTGGGAAGAGACATCAAAGGACTTGCTGAATTTGATTTTGAACTTAATTGAGAGAACTGAGTGGTCGAAAGATCCCAGAGGAGACAGGACAGTAGATATACACTGTAGAATCTGATGGGCTAATGCCAATTTCGCACGGAAACAACACGTCACATTTGGTCTCCTGTAAATGAATTCTCACCGCTTGAAAGTTGGAATGTAGCTCCTAATTTGGGAAAACGAAACTTGATAGTAGGAATCTACGTTAGTATTTAGGGCCATGTGGTGACGCTTGAGCTTTGTTTCATGACTAATGTTGGAACTGTAACATTTGTGGAAGAGATCAACAAAAATGTTTAGAGCAGCACGCAGATAGAATGAATAAAAAAGGGTTACCTTTGTAAGTCATCGAAGAAAGAAAACCCGTAGGAGTTTCCATTAATATGACATCGATATGCCCCAACAAAGACTACTGCATGGTCCCGATTCGTCAAATAAAAATACAGCATCTTCAATATGTTTTCATCTCCTGATACGACAGCCTCTTTGGGAATTACTTCAATGTTCGGATCTTTGGCCTATCAGGCGGATAACGTCAATTAAGGTAAAACATTTACTTCCAGCACCCTTATTAGTGATATGACAACAACAGTATATAGAGAAAATTACTAAAATAATTTCAAAATACCGCCCACACTAAACAACTGCCGACTGAGGGAACATCATTTTCTTCCCCCTTTGTCAGAAATATCGCTCATGGAGAATAGGGACTAAAAGACCAAATGGGGGCAGCAGGAGTTACAGGGCTGCCGAAAGTGCATCCACAGTGCATGTTCTACTCTCCATTAGTTGGGCGAGCATAACGATGAAGGAGTTGTACGAAAAGAATATCACTCACTAGGTATGTATTAGTATGAGTTTTCTTGTCTTTACAAATAAAAATAGAGGATACGTTCCTCTCTCACATTTTTAGGTGCGAGTAGAACTATAAAGCAACGGACTTCTGGTATCGCGGATTAAAGACAAAATAACATATCTTAATTAGTAAACATTAAGAAGTGATTACAAAGAGAAAACATGGTAATAGCGGTTTACCTTACAGCCTAACAGTCAAATGTCGCTTGTTGGCCCTATATTGAATTTATACATTTTGTAATAAATACTTATCTTCATCTAACCTTTTAAATATGTTCAAGTTAGCACAGGCAATTATTTGTTTACTGAAGCGTTTTTGATTTTGATTATTTCTCAAAATATTCTAACTAAATAAAACGGCTTATAGAATTGCGGATATAAGACAGAGTTCGAAATAGAAATTTAAATATGAATAAAAAAGTAAACATATGTTGGCTACTTAGAAATAAAAAAAGGAGTAATAGTGTTTTAGCTTACAGATTACTATGCAGCCTGAAAGTCAAAGGTCGCTAGGTGGCACTCGATAACAAAAGAGAGATAAATTTAAGAATTTATGCATATATATATATATATATATATATATATATGTATATATATATGCGTATATATAGATTTTTTGTTTATATATGATACGTAGGTCAGATTTAGGTGAGCAGATTAGTCTAATGGATGGGTTTTCCTAGAAAATTTCTTTTGTGGTCCTTTAAGGTGCATCTCGGGGTTAAGACTTATGTGTAATTAAGGATATTTAAAGATGTTAGTAAGGATTTAGCTTCATTGTTTATGCTATTGAGAGTGCTGTTAGAGATATTTTTATAAGATTTGTTGAGTTCTATGTAGATTAAACTTCTTTGGAGTCAGTGTATTTCAGTTTAAAAAAAATAAACATGTTTTTATCGATTACACCTTACATTGAACAATCAAAGATGAAATAGAATTGTCATGCGCACATCTTTATCGCGTTTCCTTCATTTATCTTATATATATATATTGCGTGTGTGTATTTAGGCAGCATATTCTCACTTATGCCAATATTGTTAACAAATAACAGAATTCGTCTGTTTAATTATTCCATTTTTTTATTTATTTCCATTTTTGTATAAAAATCAACAAAATTAATAAATGTTCCATAGGGTTCACAGGTTTCACGAACGTTTTCTATTCTTCGTCGAATAATCCTAAGGTGTCAAAAGCAAATGAACAAAAAAGCTGGAAAAAGAAGAGAATTTTTAAAAGACGGTGGGGGAAACGAGCATAGAACGTTTGCCGCATTGTCGCAGGAAGTCGTTGACGATTTAAATTCAGCGACGCTGGATGGCATCACAGAACAAAATTGAAAAACGTTAATCATTTCAATATTTACCACTGGTTTCATATGTGATGTTGTTGATTTTAGGTTGTTATGTTTTTATGTAGATAGCTTCGAGTATACTTATTGACCCCTCTAATAAATCGTTTAACACTTCCACTTATTACAAAAAAACAACCAGCTTTAATTCTTGTCTTTTAAATTTCAAGAGCGAGTTTCCCTATCGCTACAGGATAACTATTGTTAAAAATCTATTAACCCGTGGCAAATTAATTTCCTCCTCTAACAAAATACTATTCATTAGATTAAAATATATAAAACAAGTACTTATAAACAACGAATTACCTAATTATATCGTTGATGAACAAATTAAAATTAATGATTCGAAACTTAAAAAACACCAGTACAAATAATAATAATATTCAACATTACAACTCAAACAATATTAATATATACTATTGTAATCAAATGCAACCAAACTTTAGATTAGAAGAAAAAGTCATGAAAAATTTTATACACAGATACATATCCCCAATTGACAATAACAATAAAATTAGACTCATTATTTACTATAAGAAATTTAAAACCCAAAACTTTGTAGTGAAAAAAACTATTCCTCCCCAACTCAAACACCACTAGAAAGAGACACTGTTGTTTATAAGTTTAAATGCCCTTTGGAAGGATGTAACTGCCATAATAATAATAAAGATAATA
Organism: Sepiola atlantica; assembly: GCA_963556195.1. Taxonomy (NCBI): domain Eukaryota; kingdom Metazoa; phylum Mollusca; class Cephalopoda; order Sepiida; family Sepiolidae; genus Sepiola; species Sepiola atlantica. The sequence continues at coordinate 57,160,849 of OY744529.1, read as the reverse complement.
GCTGCATTGGTTTTACAAGCACTACCCTATCCCGCCGCCTCACTACGCAACGCATCTTGTAAACTCTAGCTTAATTCAGCAACATTTACAAAAAGATAACTGCTCTCCCTCTGATTTAAGACAAATTCTAGTTAATAACACTAAAATTATATCTACAAAAATCACAATAACCTAAAATTAACAACATCACATATGAAAGCAGTGGCAACATTTTAAAATGATTAACATAATGCGATTTTGTTCTGCGATGCCATTCAGCGTCGCTGAATTTAAAATCGTCAACGACTTCCTGAAACAATGCGGAAATGTTCTATGCGCGTTTCACCAACGTCTTTATAAAATTGCCTTCTTTCTCCAGCTTTTTGTCCATTTGCCTTTGACACCTGTGGATTATTCGACGAAGAATAGGAAACGTTTGTGAAACCTGTGAAACCTATGGAACATTTATTCATTTTATTGATTTTAATACAAAAAAGACCATCAGAAAAATTGAAAAAATATAAAAAGTATAATTAAACAGACGAATTCTGTTATTTTTGACTATGTTTGCATATATATATATATATATATATATATATATATATATATATATATATATATATATATACATATATATATATTATATTGTATCTGTGTTGTTATATTTATCTTTTATTTATAGTATTGAGTACTTAATATTAATAACATTTAAATACATACCATTTTATTGATTTTTCAAACATAATTGTCTATTCCAATTATGAACTTTAAACACGGTATATAAATGCACACACACACACACACACACACACACATATATATATATATATATATATATATATATATATATATATATATATATACATATATATTAGTGGCAGTGGTAGCGATAGCCATTGAGCGAAATAAATGCTTTTCTGCCTTTTGTTCGTGCCCTTTTATTTTATACATATAATTCTTTATTTGTCTTGTCGAATTTCTGACTTGCTACCTGCCCGTTTATATATCACTCATATTTAATATTCTCCCCTCAATGCCGATCTGACTCCGGCTGAAACAGTCAAGCTATGGAAGGCGCCACTGCTCTTATAAATCAAGATTGAATGAACTAAGTCAAGGTAAAAAAGAGGAAGTTAGCAAGTTTGGCATTGATATTCTTTTCATTGATATGCTATCTTTTATTGTAATTGATTATGTCACCATAAATGCGTGTGTGTGTGTAATTGTTTATCTGTACGTGTAGGACGATATGCTATTTGTAAATGCCTGCATGAAGGTCGATTCAAGCACATGTTACCTACTGAATATATATAGAGAGAAATACATAAATATATATTTATATTTATATATATATATATATATATATATATTTACATATATTTATATATATATATATATATATATATATATATAAATATATGTATATATATATATAAATATACATATATACAAGTGTATGCGTGTGCTGGCTAATATATAAAAGAATAGAAGAAACGCATTGCAAAAATTAAATATTTATTTATATGTAAATATATATACACACCTATATCTACAATTAAATATGTAGAGTAAATACAAGTATACAAGCAAATATGTATACACACACACACACACACACACATATATATATATATATATATATATATATATATATATATATATATATATATATATAAATGTATAAAAACATAAATATATACGTATAGAAATATAAAGAAAAATATATGCGTACATATAAAATAATAATTTTTAGTATGATATACTTATATTATAAAATAATATAGTGTATATATATTAATATCACAATATATAACACATGAGTAGAGTTTAGTCGTGGTATAAAATATACTTATGGCATGGTTTCACTCCTTGAATGTATTTCTCAGGAGAGCTGCAGATTTGATTACATTTGGAACAGAGAGAGAAGGAGAGAGAGCGATAGAGAGAGAGCGAGAGAGAGGGAGAGAGAGTAGACAAAAAGATTCTTATCGCGTATATTTTATTCAATTTTGTAGGAGAGCAAGTGAGCAGAACACACCTGTAAAATAGATGTACCTATTGATGAAAACAATTACTGGACAGTTGATTTTTTATTCTGGACATTAAAAGTAGACGTTATTAGGAGTGTAATTACGAACTCCTTTTTAATAAAGCAGAAATGTTTCTGTGTAGCTTTTTTGTCATACGTATATTTTATAACAATATATTTAAATATTTTTATATATATACATATATATTTATCAATTAATTGTTTTATGAATTAATTTTTACTTTCACGTACATAAAAAGTAATTAATGAATATATATATAAAATAAAAATTGATGACACATCCGATTAAGGGTGATTAAATGCCGTACTCTGCGTATCTTTAACCGCTTAAGAAGTGAAAAAATACTAAATAAACACAGAGAGAAAAGAGAGAGAGAGAGTAAGATAATTATCACTATCACCATCAGGGTCTCTGATCACTCCTGGAGGAGGAACCCCTCCCTGGTTTCCGACACCCTATTGGTAATAGTAATTCAGGGGTTTTGCCATAGTCACCACGGTAGGCACTGCGGATTGGCTATGCTATTTGTTCATAGCAATCTGTCCACATACAGCGCTTGGTATACCCAAAGTCACTCATCTAATACTGATCAGGCTCAACGTTGCTTAAAATAATACTAAATATTAAATGTGAGTTTATCAACGTTTGTTTCCCCAAGGCTTTTCCTTATATAGTTTTATAATACGAAATGCAAGCAAGTAAAACATTTATATTTCATCCTTGACCTTTTGGCTAAGATCAGAGTGTAGTATCTGTTTCGATAGATGCTACACTCTGTAGATCGGTACCGTATTAGCCATCGGGCCTTCATTCTGCTCGTCTAAGACATTGCCATGTACAGTTCTAGATAGTACACCCTCCCATACTTTATACCTTGTCTTTCAAAAGGGGTTATTTTATTTCTACTCGCCTGAAGCGCCCCTACCGAGGAATACTAACGGGGCTGCTAAGGCATTTTCTGTAGGCCAGAGCGCTCTGATCTAATACTTTGACCTTCTGTCGAACCTCCAGGAGGTAAATGACTTGGTCTTATGGTTAAGACGAGAGTGTAGTATATTTTCTGATGAACGTTGTAGACCGGTACCGTTTTGGCTCTCACACAGGAAATCAATGATTTCTCATCGACAACTGGTGGCATTCCCTGGAGTCTGAGTGACAACAAATCTCCTCAGATTTTCAGTATTATCTACCTCTTTTTACAAATACTGGGGTTATTATTATTATTATTATTATTATTATTATTATTATTATTATTATTATTATTATTATTATTATTATTATTATTATTATTATTAGCCGATTACTAGCCGAAATAGCCTCCCTACGGTCGTCTATTTTTGCTAGGCTGCCGCGTCGGAAATGAACGCTCACCAGTAAACCGATGGAGACTCAGTCATATTTCGTGGGTGGGTAGACATCGATTTTCTATGTTTCTAACCAAGAATATTTTTAGTTTAAAAAGAAATAAAACATGTTTAAAACATTTTTTTACCCACTCTCTCCAAAAGTTTTTTTCACCCTCCCCCAAGAATACTAATATTTTCAGTTTAAAAAAAAGGTCGCCCCCCCAAATTTATTTTTTGCCCTTATCCGTAATAGTAATATTTTCAGTTAGAAAAAGAGAAAAAAAAAGAAATAATATCTACCCCCCCCTAAATTTCTTTTTGTACTTTTCCCCATGAATAGTAATATTTTCAGTTAGAAACAGAAAAAAAATAAAAAAATTTTTACCCCCCCACCCCCAAAAAAAGAAAAGATATTTGTCACCCTTCCCCATGAATAGTAATATTTTCAGTTAGAAAAAGAAAAATGTTTTTACCCCCCTCCCACCAAAATTTTTAATTTTACCCTTCCCCATAAATAGGAATTGTATTTAAGTTAAAAAAAAAAATAAATAAAAAAATTTTTACCCCCCCCCCTAAAAATTTTTTTTAGTTACCTTTCCCCATGAATAGTAATATTTTCAGTTAGAAAAAGAGAAAAAAAAAAAATTTTTTTTACCCCCCCCCACCCCCCAAAAAATTTTTTTTGTTACCCTTCCCCATGAGTAGTAATATTTTCAGTAAGAAAAAGAAAAAAAAAAAAAAAATTTTACAGCCCCCCCTCTCCCCCCCCCCTCACCCCCCCCCCCAAAAAAAATTTTGTTACCCTGAATTGGGATGTTACCCTGAATTGGGATGTTTTCAGTTCAAAAAAAAAAAAAAAAAATTTTACCCCCCCCAAAAAAATTTTTTGTTACCCTTCCCCATGAATAGTAATATTTTCAGTTAGAAAAAGAACAAAAAAAAAAATGTTTACCCCCCCCCCCCCCGAAAAAAAAATTTTTTTTGTTACCCTTCCCCATGAGTAGTAATATTTTCAGTAAGAAAAAGAAAAAAAAAAAAATTTTCCCCCCCAACCAAAAAAAAAATTTTTTTTGTTACCCTTCCCCATGAGTAGTAATATTTTCAGTTAGAAAAAAAAAAAAAAAATTTTTTTACCCCCCCCACCCGAAAAAAAAAAAAAATTTTGTTACCTATCCCCATAAGTAGTAATATTTTCAGTTAGAAAAAGAAAAAAAAAAAAATTTTACCCCCCCCGCCCCCCCCCCCAAAAAAAATTTTTTTTTTGTTACCCTTCATCATGAATAGTAATATTGTAAGTGAGAAAAAGAAAAAGAAAAAAACATTTTTTTACCCCATGCATAGTTAAAATAATGTAACCAAATTAGTAGGCGCCTCGGTCATATCAAAGAACTAATGTTTAAATATGCTATTGAAGGCGCCTACGTCATATCAAAGAACCAGTTTTGTTATTTTTCCAAAACGGTTACCCATTTAGTAATGGCCGAGATATTTGTTGCTTAACTTCCTATTTACAATAAAACCCCTTTGCTTATAAACGTAATGAATGTAAAGACTGATAATGTGAAAAGATCCTCTCAAAATGACGTCACTTCCGGTCCAACCGGAAAGATGATTCAGCAATTTAGGTTTCCTTAATGGTCACCGATTTATGAATGGCTTGGATATGCCTTGTTCACTTTTAACTTATAGTAAAAAACATTCTCGGTACAACGTAATGTAAATAATGAATGAAAACTGTGAACAAATCCTCTCACGATGACGTCACTACCGGATAAACCGGAAGTATGAGTCAGCAATTTAGTTTTCCTGAATGGTCACCGATATGCCTTGTTTACTTTTAACATTTAGTAGAAAACATTCTCTTAACAATGTAATGTAAATAATGAATGAAAACTGTGAAAAAAATCCTCTCACAATGACGTCACTAAAGAGGGGAGGAGAAGCCTGGGAGGGTGGACCTCCTAGAAATGCAAAGGACAGACTCGTAGACCGGCGTAAACGAAGACCCGAAGGCCAAGACAATAGCAGTGAAGACCCGAAAGCCAATACAATACCAGTCTATGTGGTTCAGTATTCATCGGAACAGATACTACACTTTGATCTTAGCCAAAAGGCCGAGAAAGACTTGAAATTTTAACAATAATCGCCATTGGAAGTATGGTTCAGGAAACACGCTGGTTGATGAAGAAAATGGCTTTAATTAATTGTATGAATAATTTATCTTCATATAACCTTATCGGAACCTATTGTGAATACATATGGAAACTTGATAATAGCAGTTATAAGTGTATATTTGTAAATATGAATTTAATTGAAGGTTAAAAGGAATGTATTATGTAAATGAGGAAGCCCGTCTAATGTCTAAACGACGTTTATTAAGGGTATAAAAGGCTGTTGAAATCTATGAAATTAAGTGAGGGTTCTTGCCACGTTTACACTTCTAATCGCAAATAGTCATACTGGAGTTTCGGCTTCAGACAGACAGACAGACAGATACATAAACTCCATTATTAATAGATTATTATTATTATTATTATTATTATTTTATAGTAGTCTCAACTTTTGGATGTCTTTAGTTAGACTTTTCTATTTTGAACATCAAGTCAATTCCCTGTAACTTTGACATTCAAGCTATTCCTTAACACTTTCGCTGTTCCTAACAGGCAATCCTTGTCAAAACTTGAAAATAAATTGTCTGTTCAATCTGTTTAAGTAATTGATGGTGGCTTTTCGCTATAGTTCCAAGCGTTCCAATTACAACAGAAATCACCTTTACATTTCCATAGTCTAACTAATTCACATTTTATATCTTTGATATTTATTTATTTTTTCGTGTTCTTTCTCTTACACTCTGGTATCAAATGGGCAGGCTATATCAATGATTAAGCAAGTTCCCTTGTTTTTGTTTGGAAAGATTAAGTCGGGTTTTGAATGTTCAAGAACCTTATCAGTCTGTATACGCATGTCTAAAATAAGTTTGACATTGTCGTTTTCCTGTACCACTTCTGGCTTATGCTCACACCACTTCTCATTGTTGTCCAACTCATAAAGTTTGCATATAGTCCAGTGTAGTACCTGAGCAACTTTTTTATGTCTTCACTTTTTATCCTGGTGTTGTGCTAGCATTGGGCATTCAGATACAATATTTCTTCCCTTTCATTACACAATTGGCATATCGGTGATTCTGCATTTTTTCAATGTAATGATTGATTGACCGTGTGCGGGTGGCTTGTTCCTGGGATGCAATTAAGTTGTCTCGGTAGATCTTTAGATATCACCCCTAACCAACAAATTCCAGTTGTCATTTTCTGTAAATGCAGTATACACTGTGTAGTTTCTTTCCAAATAATTTTAACCCTCTCTCTCTTGTAACATTTTAATCTTTTTCACCCCAGTTCTTAGTATTTTCTTATTTAAACTTCACTAAGAAGAATCTCATTACTTTCAGAAATATATTTATATTCAAAACATCCTTCATCTATATTGACATCTTCACCACTAAGTAGATTTCGACAACCTTTTTTTCAAGGTAGATACAATCGATCTGCATCTATTTTCTTTGCAAAAGCTCCATAAATCGTAGTCATTTTCCGTGTTTTAGTATCCAAACATTTTAGTTCATCTACATTCCAGTCAAGTATACCTGCAGTATATCGAATGATAGCTACTGCTCTGGCATTGATAGCATAGATTGTATCTCGACTGTGGAGGTGTGATTTAAAAATACTCCTTACTCTTTTGTTGTACTCAGCTGTGACCTGTTTTTATTTCCTTGTTTTTAATCTATCCGCCTCTAGAAATTTCAAGTATGTGTAGCCTCTCTCACTATCTACATTCTTTATCAGATCTGTTGTTGGGAGTTCAACACCATCTGAATAGACGAGTTTACCCCTTTATTTAACCAGAATGGCACATTTAGTCATGCCAAATTTCACTCGTATGTCGTCAATAAATAATTTAACTGTGTTCATTGCGCATTAAGTTGGGCTTTATTCTTTCCAAAAACCTTAATGTTCCCCATGAGTAGTAAGTAGTTGAGTGTAGGAAGTCCTTCCCCAAGTCTAAATCCTGCATTCACATTACGTAAGAGAAGTGTCATTGAGATCAAACTAATGACTAAAAGCAAAGGGGAAAGACTATCGCTCTGGAAAATCACTTTTCTGATTATCATTTTATCCTATGCAACACCTCCCTAAGGTTAGTTGGTTTCCCAATTCTTCATGCTATTCTTTAAAGCTGCTTAAATGTTAGGGGGTTATTCCGAAAATCTCCAAGCATTTGTGTATCTATGAAAGAGGGACCATGTAAAATGTGTTCTTATAATACACCGTCCCCATGGAAAGTTTCGCCGGGTTCTTTTACTGATCTGAATCTGGTCTTTGGTGCCATGTGATTTTTTCGCGGCCTTTCCGTTCCTCAGACAGCAAATTGTTTTCGTCACAATGACCAAAAATACTTTCAGCCAATATGCTAGATAACAGTTTCTGAAAGGCTAGTGATCGGTCTAAAGTTTGTCACCTCACCCCCTTTTGTTTTATCTTTTATGATCAAGACTGTGGTGTTCTTTGTCAGCCATTTAGGGAAGCTACATGTCGTCAAACAGCAATTTATCATTTCTGCAAGACGTGGGTGACGAGCCGGTAAGTTTTTGAACCAGTATCTTTGGACTCCTTCAGGTCCAGGTGTTTTCCAATTTGAAAGCGTTATAACCTTCTCTTTCAGCATCGCAACGGTGACTGCTATATTCGTTTGTCCTTCTACTCAAGAGGACACCTTCCTTACAATATATCTGATCCATTCTGTATCATTTTAATGTTTTACTTCCTTTTCCCAAATGCCTTTCTAGAATGCACTAGATTGTTGAGCATCAGGTATAACGTCATTCCCTCTTTCAATCCCTTCTAGTTGTACACAAATGTGTTTCTGGTTGTTCTTAAAGAGTCTGTTTTGTCGATACAGTGTCTGCAACGACCCATTGTTTCAGTTATTCAATTACACAATGTAAACCTTTTCGGTGTATGTCAAACTTATGGATTAGTCGTTCAAAAGCGCTCTGACTTTTGAGTTCGCCATTTTCGAGAGCTTGCACTTCACTAAATATTTTCTACGTTTTTTTTTATCTGACCATTTAAACGTTTCCTCCACCAGAGCTTTTTCTTTATTTCTTTTCTCCGTTTTTCTACTCCGAGTAGATTTGATACAGTATTGGTAGCAGCTGTAATAACTTTATTACACTGATCAAGGTTATTTATTAATAAAAATAACAACACATCATTCATTTTAATCGTGACAGTTTTAAGTATTTTCTTATTGGAAAATCTCAAGTTCGGCAGTTGTTCTAAATTGCCAGCTGTTAGCTTCTCGTCTAACAATCTGAAAATATAAATATCTTCTTCTGTCATTCCATGTTCTATCATATGTTTAACGATTACATTTGTTAAAAACGCCTGCTTACAATTAGTTACAGTATTTTCGCTCTCAGAGTTTGTTGTTGCTTCTTCCATAGAATTTTCTTCAACTACACGAAGTATATTTATCTCCCCAAGCTCGTTTAAGTTTTCTCTCTCAATTTCCATTTTTAGTTCTTCAATTTCAATAGCAGATAACAATTCATTAGTTCTAATCACCCAGTCTTGTCTTGCAAGTTTTTGTTCTGATAGTTCAAACAGGCTTAGCTCATTCCAGCTTTGGTGCATTCGCTGTCTATATCATCTCTTACGAAGATCACTCTTCAAGTAACATTTAATCACAATTCTATTTAAGGCTTTATTATAATTAGTTCTAGTTTAAGTGTTAGTGTTTCGAGGGTTTTGCAGGATGATTACTTGCATGAATTCTTCCTTGGTCCGGTCTATGAATGGTACATAGTATCTTATTAGTGCTACTGCTTAGGTGTTTATTCTTGTTATTAGATTCCTGCTATATACTTCCGTTTCAAGGAGTTTTCTTGTTCTTCGTAAATATTCTATTCTAATATTCTCTTTCATTCCTATAGATTTGATGGTGTTTGCTTCAAGAACTCCAAGATATTTGTAGCTATCCTGTTCGCATAGCGCCATCATTTCCTCGTGGTTAAGCAGTTCCATGCCCTTTGTTGTCTCCAGTTTTCCACTTTTTATTTCTAGTAGTGCACACTTTTCTATTCCGAATTCAATTTGAATGTCCTAGCTGCAGATTCTAGTTGTATTTATGAGCTTTTCCAGTTTTTGTTTTGCTTTTTGCAAATAGTTTCAGGTCGTTCATGTACATCAGGTGGTTTAGTATTTGTTGTATGTCTGTAGCCGTTTATCCAGCATCACATTTTCTAAGTATATTGTTGAGTGGCATCCTAGCTATCATAAACACTAGTGGTGATAGGACATCATCTTGGAAAATGCGTTTTTGTATTTTTATCACAGTCAGGTGTAGTCCTCCGGCTGTCAATTTCAGTCTGTATGTTTCCATTGCTTTCTTAATAAGATTAATAATTCTGTTGGGTATCTTGTATATTTTCAAACATTCAATTTTCTATGCTTGAGGGATTCTGTCATAAGCATTTTTGTAGTCAATCTATGCCACGGATGTGTTTTTTTCGTTTTTTTACCATCCTTTGGGATATTTTGATCGATGCATAGAAGATCATGCGTCCTTCTTTTCCCTTTACGCCGTCCTTTTTTTTTCTTTGGGGAGTTATCCACGTTTTTTCAGGGATTGGTTGATTTTTTCTCTCAGTTGTGCCGTCAGGATTTTCCACATTGTTGGTAAACAGGTTATTGGTCTGTAGTTGTTTGGGGTCGTTCTCTTTTTTGCATCATTTTGTATACGCGTGTCTTTCCTTTGGTCATCCACTCTGGTATGTCTGTTTTGTGAATACATCCTCTCAGTTTGTGTTCTAGCCTTAATGTAGAGTCGTGATTTTTTAAAACCAATATTTATCTATTCCATCATGTCCTGGTGCTTTCCAGTTTCCAATTTACCTTAGGGTGTCCTTAATGGTTTCTTTAGTAATTTCCGTTTCTGTTCTATTTTCTTGTAATTAATTTTTCATGTTTTTCAACCACTTGGCATTTTTGTGGTGTATTTTAGGCTTTTCCCATATCTTGCTCCAAAAGTGGTTTGTCTCTGTTGGGTCCGGTTGTTCTGTCGTTATTTGTTCTCCGTTTACGTTTTTGTAAAACTGGATTTCATTGTTTTTAAAGGTCCTGTTTTGTTTTTGCTGTTCATATTTGTATCTATATCGTCTCAGTTTGCCCTCTATTGCTGCTATCTTCTGTTTTATTTCTGCATGTTTCTTATTCAGTCTTTCCTTGTGAACCGGATTTCTGTTCTTCCATCTTTACCTATTCTCTTTAATCCTTTTTACGGTGTTGGCTTCTTTTCGGAGTTTTGTTATCTGAGTTTCCAGTCTGATTTCCCATCCAGACTTTGTCGGTCCATTCTTTTGGCCAGGCTTTTTTTCTTTTTCTATTTTCATAGTTACTGATTTTGCCCCCGCATATATCAAGTGGTTTAGGTTTGTAATAGTGTATGTTGGAATGTACGCGATTACTTTGTTTACTGCCTCTGTTTCAACCTTTAACTTCTTCTGATTTTCGTTCGTTAAAGATGGAAGATTTGTTTGGTTCTCGGACATGTATCGTTTGATGTTTTCTACTTCCCTTGCTTCTTACTCTGTAGGTTCTACTTCGGTGAGTTCTGTGATTTCGTAGTCTTCCACCTTTTTCGTTACAGAGTTTATATTTTATCTGTCTTCTTCCTCTTGTCATTCTAATAAATCGCCCATGTAGCTGTTTCTCTTCCCACTTTTTCTCGTCTTGTTTCTCGTGTCTATGTTCCATGTGTTGTGTATTTTGACGGTCTCTATTGCTACGGTGCTTAGCCTTTCTTTATTTTTTCAATCCTTTTTTGTTCTCATTCAAACAGTCTCCTATATTTACCTGTCCGCTTCCATTGCCTTTCCTTTTCACGTAGAGTCTGTCAGCATCATCATTCGGATGTAGTGCATTTTTCATGCTCATTAGTTTGATAGTCTTATGATCAAGATTCCTCAGTTTTTATTTTGTCCAGCCTTTCAATGTTTTAGAATATCTTTCTAATTATATTTCACAGGTGTCTATTCCTATTACTTGATTCCTACTATATAATTTAGTTTCTAAATATTTTCTTAGTCTTTTCGGGTATACTTTTCTAATTTCTTTTTCATTCCTGATGGTGTCTGCTTTCAGAACTTCCAAATATTTATAGGTATCATGTTCGGCTCGTGTCCTAATCTCTCCTTAGTTGGACACTCCTATACATTCTGCTGTCTCCGGTTTACCCACTCTCATCTCAAACAGTGCACAATTGTTCATTTTGAATATCTTGGCTGAATATTCAGTTGTGTTTCTTTTTTTACTTTTTGCAAATAGTTACATGTCGTCCATATACATGTGGTTGGTTATTCTTTCTTCCGCGTCAGTAAACTTGTATCTAGCATCAGATTTCCTGAGTATGTTCTTGAGTGGCGTCATGGCTATGTCGAGCACTAGCAGTGATAGAGGATGTTCTTGGATCGCCTCTCTGTAGTTTTATCTCAGTTAGGTTTCGTCATCCATCTGTCTGTTCGAGTTTCCATATTCTAACCTTATCAGATATTTTGTACATCGTTAAGCACTCAATTATCCATACTTGAGCGATTCTGTTGTAAGCTTTCTTGTAATCGATCCATAGTATAGCTATGTTATTTTTTTTCTGTATTTTACCTCTTTCAGGATATGTTGATCTCTGTATAACAGGTCATGCGTCCCTCTTTTACTTTTCCTTAATCATTTTTGTTCATCGAGATGTAGTTCTTGATGATTTAGGGAATAATAGATCTGTTTTGCACAATTGTGCTGTTAATATTTCCCACATGGTTGGTAAACAGTTCATTAGCCTTTAGTTGCTTAGTGTATTTTCTTTTCCAGTGTCATTTTGTATTATTGTCGTTCTTTCTTTACTAATCCATTGTGGTATGTCTGTTTTGTTTTCAGATTTTGCATTAGCCTTTAATGTAGGGTCGTGAATTTTTAAAACCGGTATGCATGTATTGCATAGTGGCGTGGTGCTTTCCAGTTTGCCATTTTTCCTATGGGTAAGTTTCTTTATTATTTTCACTTTCTATTTCTTATTGAATTTCCTGAAGCTCTTATTTTATGTTTTTCATCCAGTTTACATTTCTATTGTTGTCTGGTCGCTTTTCCTATATCTTGCTCCAGAAATGATTTGTTTCTACCGGATTCGGGTGTTCTGTTCTTGCGCTTTCTCTGTTTACGTTTTGATGAAATTAGTTTTCATTGTTTTCAACATTTTTATTTTGTTCGTACTGTTCTGTATCGTCTTAGTCTCTTCTCTTTCACCGCTGTTTTTTTTTGTGTTTTAGTTCCACATGGTTTTCTTTGTAAGTCATATTTCCAATTTGCCATCGTTTTCTGTTCTCTTTCATCCAATTCACAGCTTTAATGTATTCTTGAAATTCGTTGATCTGGGTTTCCAGTCTTATTTCATATCCAGGCTTTGTCTGTTCATTTTAAGGTTGAAGTTTTGTTTCTATTTCTAATGTAATACTTACTGATTAGGCCCTGCATAAATTAAGATGTTTAAGTATGTTATACTGTCTGTTGAAATGTATAAGAGGAGTCTTTTCAGTTTTTTTTGTGGTTTGTAATTTTTATTTCTTCCATTCTTGGTTCCTTAGTGATAGGACATTTCTTTTGTTCTTGTTCATAAATTGTTCAATGATTTCTACTGCTGCTACTTTATTTTAAGTTATGTGATTTCGTAGTTATCGGTCTCCTCGTTATTAGTGTTGATTTCTTTTTTGTTTTTTTTTATTATGGAAATCGCTCCAGACAATGCATCAAGCCACTTGATTTAAGGAGCTAACAAGAACGAAAGACAATTATCGCAAAGACAACAAATGCCTATAGGCCTTAGTCTTAAAAAGATCAAGGCTACAGGTAGGAGGAGAACAATTCACAGAAAGAGAGTTCCACACGCCTGTTGTTCATGGAAAGAAGCTACTTGATAGGAAGTCGTATTAAAATGTATTATAATAACAGCGAGTTTATGAAGATCACTAGATCAACGAGTCAAACGAGCTGAAACAAAGGAAGCAGGGAATAAATCACAAAATTCTGAAGAACACATGCCATAATAGTATTTATAGAAAAGGCTCAGAATAACAACATCACTCTGTAGGAGTCAGGGTACAGAGAAAAAGAAAGGTTGGGTTCAATGGAATTACAGATACGTTTTTGCACCTTATCAAACATACTCAAATATAAGAGAGATTTACCAGCCCACATATGCAAGTCTTTTATCTGTGATTTTTTTAATTAAGGGATATTTCTTGATCTCTTATATTATTTATCTCTCGTTGATTTCCATTAGTTCCAGCTCTGAGAACAAACTTTTCTTGAGGATATGCTATCCTTTCTTCTGAGTAGACATACCCCAAAGATTTTTGATTCGCTTCTGATAGCCCTTTTTCGGGGTTGCTTCTGGAGTACCACTCCTTTACCAGTCTATTTTCTTTTGTAGTCAATTTTTTCCCTATGGTTTCGTGTGTTATATTAATCAGATGTACGTTTCTTATTTGATGTGTGTCAGTGTTGTATCTGGAATTAGAGACGTCACTTAACTGTTTTTGGTTCCTGATATTCTTCTTCCTGAAATTAGAGGAGCAAACATTCAAATGATGTTAGCTCCTCTAATTGTCCAACGAGAGAGTACCTGCCAATCATGATACTCAGATATTTCTTCACTATCCCACTGAGGTTATTCTGATTTTTTGACATTTGCATAGTTTCTGGTGTTTGTGGCAACACCAGACTCAGGCTTATTTACCTGTGATCCTGTCACAGGGATCGTGTTTATCTCTTATGAAAATTAAAGATAAGGTAACCTATCACAAGTACGTAAAAGAGGGGCAGTTACAGACGTGACAGTTACGCAAAAACATCGCCATTAAGTATTTACTTAGTATAAGTCTTCGTGCTACTTCTAGATAGATTTCCCTAATTCTTGTGAGAGGATTTAGATGAGTAGTTTAGTTTGATCCTTATTTCAATAATTCTAGTTTACTACAGATCTTTTTTCGTGATTACATCGCGGGATTGCCACTCTTGGTCACATTGCCTTTTTAGTTGGATTAAAAGGAGAGGGTCGAAATGATAAAGGTTTAAGATATTTGGTTTTCTTTAAGTTCCAATGTTAAATGTTCAATTTTAAGCTGTTGTTTTAACAAACTAGGAATTTCTGTTGAAAAAATTGTATTTGTCAAGCGCCGCTAAACTTTTAGCAAAATGTACCGTTTTTATTAACGTAGCTAACAATATAAAAACAAAACAAAATAAACAAATTAATTTAAATGTAATACTTGCTACTTTACCACAAAGTTTATTATTATTATTATTATTATTATTATTATTATTATTATTATTATTATTATTATTATTATTATTATTATTATTATTATTATTATTATTATTATTATTATACGCGTAAAAAACGTGTTTACTTAATTATATTGAATATTGGAATTATATTGTTATATACTTCACTACTTTAGTCTTCCTTTGTACATAAAATATATCTTCATGTTTAATACTTCCAATTACAATTTACCATTAAACAGCATCAAATGAAATGTCTATACTATTTAAATAATGTTAACATCGAAATGATCAATTGTTATCTGTTAGAAATTTACTAATGCAAAAGTATACATTAACTTCTAAATTTGCCAATAAAAATATCATCATCAGCTATGTGTGTTAGAAAGTAATAGTTTCCGTTTACATTAGTTTATTATGTTAATATTTTCTCTTTCAAATCCCACCGTCGCAAAGCCCGATTACAAATATCGTATTTAATCCGTAAATAAAGGGAAACAAATTCGAAAGTTCAGTAATGTTCAAGCACTTTGATATTTGATGTTATCCTCAAATGAAAATCAAAACAAAACATCTGAATTTTAAATTAATAAAGAAGAGAAAAGGCAATATATCGTTCTTGATCCGTTTTCTCTTCCACAGGAGGAAAATAATTTACTGTTAACGTTAAAAATGGAGATGCGGTGATTTTCCTGTCTTTAAAAAGTGATGTTTATGTATTTAAAATAATCGAGTGTCTTTAAAAAAGCCCTGAGTTTCTGTCCAAGACATTGTACATTTTGACGAATGAAATCGAAAGATATATTCGATTTCATTCGTAATAATGTACAATGTTCCAGACAGAATCTCAGATTTCTTTTTAAGACACTCGATTTTCCCTTCTCTCTTTCTCTCACTGTCTCTCTATCTCTCTGTACTAAAAACCAAACAGAACTTCCATGAACAAAGTTTTTTCTAGAGCATCTGATCTATGGTACCAGAGACCAGGAGACTGTTTCCAAAACGACTACATCATGGTCACCTTCAAGTATAATGTAAAAATATTTGATGAGCCGTTCTCTTTAATAATCAACACCTGTTAAGTAATCCCATCCACTGTTTTCTTGTGTTTTCGCGATGGTGGCGATCATCTTCCAACTGACGATCGTTTTACCCTTTATCCTCGATGTGCCTGGCCTAGATAAGCGGTGACCATTAGTAAAAGAAATGTGCATTATATTGATCGAATAATGTCTTTCAGTTTAATGTCTGAATTTCTTGCCCAATAAACTCTATTTAAAATTATTGCTGCATTGTGATTGTTGTTGCTAAATGTTACCATCATTATACAAAATGGACCGTCAAAGGTTTATAAATAAATAATATATATTTTACTGATATCCTCTCTAGAAAACCATATTTCACTGATGTAAGATAAGTATTCTGAGATATAAAAATGATTTATATGAATGACCTTAATAAAAACTTGACTTTCCCATTGAGATAAAGTTTACAACGACCTGGTTTATAAGGTCAATAGGATATATATTAGACATTTTAACTTCTTTCCAGCATTGAACCATAAACCCTAACCCTAACCCTAAACCATTTAATAAGTAAGACTATGCAGAACTCATTATATTACTTCGTTTCTGAAAAATATAATTCTACAACATCGATTCAGTGAAGGGAACTAATCTTGTTTTTCTCGAATAGTCTTCATATTTCTAATTCGAATGTGAATGTTTAATAGTCTTCATATTTCTAATTCGAATGTAGATGTTTAATAGTCTTCATATTTCTAATTCGAATGGGAATGTTTTAAAGTATATCAATTCTTTTAATCTGTCATTTTTTCTCGAATAGTCTTCATATTTCTAATTCGAATGAGAATGTTTTAAAGTATATCAATTCTTTTAATCTGTCATTTTTTCTCGAATAGTCTTCATATTTCTAATTCGAATGTGAATGTTTTAAAGTATATCAATTCTTTTAATCTGTCAGTTTTTCTCGAATAGTCTTTATATTTCTAATTCGAATGTGAATGTTTTAAAGTATATCAATTCTTTTAATCTGTCATTTTTTCTCGAATAGTCTTCATATTTCTAATTCGAATGTGAATGTTTTGACGTATATCAATTCTTTTAATCTGTCATTTTTTCTCGAATAGTCTTCATATTTCTAATTCGAATGGGAATGTTTTAAAGTATATCAATTCTTTTAATCTGTCATTTTTTCTCGAATAGTCTTCATATTTCTAATTCGAATGAGAATGTTTTAAAGTATATCAAGTCTTTTAATCTGTCATTTTTTCTCGAATAGTCTTCATATTTCTAATTCGAATGTGAATGTTTTAAAGTATATCAATTCTTTTAATCTTTCATTTTTTCTCGAATAGTCTTTATATTTCTAATTCGAATGTGAATGTTTTAAAGTATATCAATTCTTTTAATCTGTCATGTTTTCTCGAATAGTCTTCATATTTCTAATTCGAATGTGAATGTTTTGACGTATATCAATTCTTTTAATCTGTCATTTTTTCTCGAATAGTCTTCATATTTCTAATTCGAATGTGAATGTTTTAAAGTATATCAATTCTTTTAATCTGTCATTTTTTCTCGAATGATTAAAATCTATTTCATGATTTACATATGAAGTAATTTATTGAATAGTGTTTGTGTCCAAATATGGCTATACATTAAGTGAAATATACGATTTTTAGCATATTGGCTCCACATATCGTAAATGGCAAGAGTTAAGAATATATCGGGAGAATAAAACGCAATCATTAGAGCAGAAAGCCCACCCGACATCTGAGGACCTCCACAGTCAGCTATCGTAAATGTAAAATGAGCTGTAACAAAGCGTTGAGTTCATAAACATTATATGTATTTATAAATAATTTGTCTCTGATAAAATCATTTTTTGTGTTTTTCACTATATATAATGATTTTCGAATGTCGAAAATTTCACATTTCAAGCAAAACATAGTTTGTCACTAAAATACTACAACAAATTGTTTATATGTCGAAATGATATACTGATAAGAGTACACTAACAAATGTGAAACAAAATATGAAAGTTTATTTGCAAAAGAATGAATATTCACTTAGTCTTTGTTTTTAAGTAGAAAATATGCTGAAACCGTATTAGTTAGGAATTACTTTATATTGTTGTTGTGTTCGAAATTTAACTCATTTGTTGTCATTTCGGGTTCTCTTGTCTTGATCGGCCGAAGAAAACAAGCGTATAATTAGACAGTTAAGTTAACATGGCGATATAATTTTGGTATTCAGAATATTTATAATAAAATGATATTGATGTGTGTACATATTTATTTATCTATTTATGACTGTTAGAAATATTGAATTTGGTAGAAATAATCAGCAAACTAGGGAAATTGTCATGAGGGAATCACCCACCAGTTAATCAAGGATGTTGCGTATTTATAAATTATATCTATATATTTTTCCTCATGAAAAACGTCTCAAGAGAACTTGACCGACCAGCTGAATCTAATTGTTTGTTACCTCGGATTTAATGAAATTTTAACGACGATAGAAAATTTGTATATTCCTTAATTAAAGCTAATTCCGTCATTTTAGGACCCTCAATTGACAAAATCAATCTTATTCTGAAACGTCATTCCTGGAACTTTTATTTTCATCCAGAAGGATTATTTACTGTATTTTGTGTGTTGGACAAATGTGGACATATTCAAAAAAAACCAATGGTATAACAGTAATATTAAGGGAACACCTTTGGATGATTACTTCAACTAGTACATGGTTGATTAGTTACTATTTGTATCGAAATGTACCGGATACCATATTTTTGATTCAATAAACTCATCATGTATCATCTTACGTAGCTGGGCTCTTTAAATACTAAGCGATAATCATCCAAGAAAATTCCGATTAACTTCGTGTTGATTTTAGCCAATATGTATAATATGAGATCTTGTTACATTAGGTGCAATTATTTTTTGACGAGAATATAGTTAAAGAAGTGAGGAACTACGAGAAAGCACACAAGAAAACCATACATTGAAATTAGAAGTTTAATTGTTTTCCTGATAGGCATTTGACGGTGATTTTATTTTATTTATAATTTCCAAATCTCTGGAGAATTTTGCTTGAAATTTCAAACTATTCATTTGCCTCAAAGAAATGACAAAAAAGAAAAGAAATAATAAAGAGGATGATTTAGAAAGGGAAAATAAAAATATATTTATTAATATTATTGACATTCTCTGGAGACTCTCCGCCCAAACATTACGTGTGCGTTCCCTACGGATATCAACAGTTTACAGAAAATTACCAACAATTGTAAAAAAAAAATCCAACTTCTACTTAGGCTATGATAATATGCACAGGCTCACCCCAATAAACGAGTTATATTTACTAATATATATATATATATATA
The DNA here is from genome assembly GCA_963556195.1 of Sepiola atlantica. Classification (NCBI taxonomy): domain Eukaryota; kingdom Metazoa; phylum Mollusca; class Cephalopoda; order Sepiida; family Sepiolidae; genus Sepiola; species Sepiola atlantica. Next base: position 57,141,676 of record OY744529.1, on the reverse strand, counting down.
TATATATATATATATATATATATTCACAAACATACACACATGTGTATATATATATACATAACAATAATGAATATGTTTTATATTAAGACATATTTATTATTGCCATAAAGCTCTACCTAAAAGGATATTCAGCACTTTCCGTGTACAATATACGCTGTCTTTATTCAGTCCGATTTTGAGAAATTGATTTTAGTATTGTATATATATATATATATATATATATATATATATATATATATATATGTATATATATATATAGCTTTATAGGAGAAATAACCAGTGGCTAGTTACTTGTATGAGAGCATATGTATGTTATTATTTAAATAGATACCATACAGTAGTTTGAAATTCCATAAATACCTTCGGTTTCATAGATACACTAGAAACTAAGCACGCAAGGCTAAATATGCCATATGTAACCAATTCTTTATTCGATGTTGTGACAGTGTAAGACGCTTCAGTCAGTCTAGGGTAACCCTTAGTTGGGAATACGCATATGTTTATATATAGATAATATATTAATGTGTATAAGTTTTGACCTCGTTCTAAAACCTTAGCTCTGTTACCTTAGTTTACAGTGACACTGAAAGTATCGATCGGAGATCAAACTGATGTGTATTGTTCATTGAAATAATATATATATATATATATATATATATATATATATATATATATATATATATACATATATATATATATATTTATATTTATGTTTTAATTACTTCAGTCAAAGTTCTCAGAAATCAAGGGACCCCTTCCTGAGATACATAGATATTCAGATATTCCATTAAAGTTCTCTTTAACCTGTCAAACGTTGACTTAGTAACGAAGTGAAGAACATTGAATTTCGTCTCTCCAATTGACCAGTTAACTATGTTGTAGTATATCTTCCTTGTCTCTTGGCCTCACCGGATTGCAGGACAAGACTTCATCTAGTCTGGTGGAGTATCCATCTTAGTGCTGTTACTTGAGGTAACATTACTTTGAGAAAGGTGCACCATTTCTAGTATGAACCAGTGCATAGCTGTGTCGAGGGGATCTTATTTGGGCTTCGAATACTATGTTATTTTTAATATTTGGTTAGGGTTTACTTGTAAGGTCAAGTATTCTCATGACAGGTTGTACTGACAAACCCCTTGTATAGAGAGACTTACGGCACTCGGAGACAGCATCTAGTAGGCATTAAAGTTCTCTCCGGTAGTCATTCAAGTTCTCTCCAGTAGGCATGCACATTCTCTCCAGTAGTCATTCAAGTTCTCTCCCATATATATATTTTTGGTTCACTTTATTTCAGTCGAATTTCTAAGAAATAAAGGGGGCCCTTCCTGTAGCTAAACCTTGATCTCGATATTAAAGTACTCTTTTGCCTGTCAAATCTTGTGTTAAGTAAAAAAGGTAGAACATTTATTTTCATCTCCTTAATTGACCTGTTAACTATGTTATAGTATGTATTTCTTGTGGTCCCTTGGTTCTACCGGATCCCAGGGCAATAATTCATATAGTCTGGTAGAGTATCCAACTCAGTTCTGTTACTATAGGAAACATCACCTAGAGAATGTGAACCATTTTTCGTATACGCCAGTTTGGATATCTATGTATATATATGAATTACAAAATTAGAAATAAAAAACATTTTCGTTTTAGATATTTTCTGACAACTTGTCAAAGAAGTACCGTCATAATTATTTGAAATTATTCTGACGTTATTTCATAGAAAGAGACAGTAATAGAGAGAAAGAAAGGGTAACCGAGAAAGAGAGAGAGAGAGAGATAGATATATAGATAGATAGATAGATAGAGAGAGAGAGAGAGAGATTGAGATAAAGGGAGGGGGAGAGGGGAGAGGGGGATGATAGTAGTTGCAGGAGAGGGATACGTACAGATCTGAAAAGAGAGAGGAGATTAATTTACACATATTTTATTAAATTAACCGTGGAATATCCATTGGTCATGTTTTTTTAAAACAAAGCCACATAACAAGATCAAATACAATTTTTCCCAAATACAAATTTATGTGGGATCAAATGGTGTTTTTTTTAAATTTTGTATAATTCGATTTTCCAATAATATAATAGTGATCTGCGTTTGCACCGGCAATCCGGAGACATACAAAATGACGTTTTACGCTTATTTTAGTTATACTTCGAAAATTAAAAAGTATAGAAATAAAAAATAACAAAATCAGAATAAAAATTGCTATACCGAGTTCACTGCTGAGAACAAGAGCACAGAAGGACCATTATTTATTCCCAGGTAATACCGGATGTGCCTGTTAGTCACACACACACACATGGATGTCGGGGATCTAAAGTTCATCTAAGAATGTATGTGACTTTAAAAACAAACATTGAGAAGAAAGATTTTCACCGCTTTCGGCAATCAGATATTTTAGGAATGTGATGAAAAAACATCAGTCGCACCTCTTTCTGCATCTATCTTCTTCACATATACACAACCATATCTATATATCTATAATAAAAATCTGGTGTCTCCGTCTATCTTTCTGTGTTTTTTTGTACGTCTCTTGGTCCGGGGACACAATTTTATCCAAACTCTATATCAAAATAAAATACAATTCTTAGTGCGTAAAATTTATACGCCGTATCCAATAGTGATATTAGGATCTTTTACAATTAGATCACTCAAGTCATCCATAAACTTCCAAGCACAATGTTTTATTTTATTTTAGCAATAAAATAATATTAATTAGAAAGCTAATCTAAAGTTTAGGAGTTAAAGCAGGAGTACACGAGCTTGTTGATACACCTGCGAGCAATGCCGGCGTCGACTGCGAGTATGCCATATTTCGATAGCATGTTCTCGCATAAGCGAGCATCATTATTAATCACAAAGAGTAATTGATTCGACCAATTTAAAAATTATTCTGTTCAGCTTTTCCGATGATTTTCTATTGTTGTAAAGTAATTAGTAAAGGAGATATCCGATCCCAGCATTTTCAATCACACGCTCACCAAATTAAACGATTTATATTTACATCACGATTTTGGTTGTAAAGTTTCACAACTAAATGCCTGATTATATTTTTGGACGATCGAAAGCGCTGTCGACGGGAATATAGTTTACTAGATACTTTACAACAACAGTAAATCATCGGAAAAGCTGAAACAAATGCTCTCGGGATTTTAGCATGATCTTAGTTTGAGATATAAAAAATAAGCATCTGTGTTTGGTTCTTTAACACGATAAATCAATCTATTTAAAAAAATTTAATGCTGATACAATAATCAAACCACTTAAAGTCATGTAATGCTGAAGAAAAAATCAACTCATTAAAAGTCGTGTAATGCTAAAGAAAACAATCAACTCATTAAAAGTCGTGTAATGCTAAAGAAAAAAAATCAACCCATTTAAAGTCATGTAATGCTGAAGAAAAAATCAACCCATTTGAAGTCATGTAATGCTAAAGATAATATCAACTCATTTAAAATCATGTAATGCTGAAGACAAAATCAACTCATTTGAAGTCGTGTAATGCTGAAGATAAAATCAACGCATTTAAAGTCGTGTAATGCTAAAGAAAAAATCAACTCATTTAAAGTCATGTAATTCTGAAGATAAAATCAACGCATTTAAAGTCATGTAATGCTAAAGATAAAATCAACGCATTTAAAGTCATGTAATGCTGAAGATAAAATCAACGCATTTAAAGTCATGTAATGCTAAATAAAAAATCAACTCATTTAAAGTCGTGTAATGCTAAAGATAAAATCAACACATTTATGGTCGTGTAATCCTAAAGATAATATCAACTCATTTAAAGTCATGTAATGCTGAAGATACAATCAACGCATTTAAAGTCATGTAATGCTAAAGATAATATCAACTCATTTAAAGTCATATAATTCTGAAGATAAAATCAACGCATTTAAAGTCATGTAATGCTAAAGATAAAATCAACTCATTTAAAGTCATGTAATGCTAAATAAAAAATCAACGCATTTAAAGTTATGTAATGCTGAAGAAAAAATCAACTCATTTAAAGTCATGTAATGCTAAAGATAAAATCAACACATTTATGGTCGTGTAATGCTAAAGATAATATCACCTCATTTAAAGTCATGTAATGCTAAAGATAAAATCAACGCATTTAAAGTCGTGTAATGCTAAATAAAAAATCAATTCATTTAAAGTCATGTAATTCTGAAAAAAAAATCAACGCATTTAAAGTCATGTAATGCTGAAGAAAAAATCAACGCATTTAAAGTCATGTAATGCTGCAGATAAAATCAACGCATTTAAAGTTATGTAATGCAAAAGATAAAATCAACACATTTATGGTCGTGTAATGCTAAAGATAATATCAACGCATTTAAAGTCATGTAATGCTGCAGATAAAATCAACGCATTTAAAGTCATGTAATGCTGAAGATAAAATCAACTCATTTAAAGTCGTGTAATGTTAAAGATAATATCAACTCATTAAAAGTTATGTAATGCTGAAGAAAAAATCAACCTATTTTAAGTCTTGTAATGCTAAAGATAAAATCAACTCATTTAAAGTCGTGTAATGCTGAAGCAATAATCAACTCATCTAAAGTCGTGTAATGCTAAAGAAAAAATCAACTCATTTAAAGTCATGTAATGCTAAAGATAAAATAAACTTATTTAAAATGATGTAATGCTAAAAAAAAATCAACTCATTTAAATTCGTGTAATGCTAAATATAAAATCAACCCATTTAAAGTCGTGTAATGCTAAAGAAAAAATCAACTCATTTAAAGTCATTAAATGCTAAAAATAAAATCAACTCATTTAAAATCATGTAATGCTAAAGAAAAAATCAACTCATTTAAAGTCGTGTAATGCTGAAGAAAAAATCAACACATTTAAAGTCATGTAATTATGAAGATAAAATCAACCCAATGTAAGTCATGTAATGCTAAATATAAAATCAACCTATTTGAAGTCGTTTAATACTAAAGATAAAATCAACTCATTTAAAGTCATTAAATGCTAAAGATAAAATCAACTCATTTAAAGTCATGTAATGCTAAATATAAAATCAACGCATTTAAAGTCATGTAATGCTAAAGAAAAAAATCAACTCATTTAAAGTCGTGTAATGCTAAATATAAAATCAACTCATTTAAAGTCGTGTAATGCTAAAGGAAAAATCAACCTATTTAATGTCATGTAATGCTAAATAAAAAATCAACTCATTTAAAGTCGTGTAATGCTAAAGGAAAAATCAACCTATTTAATGTCATGTAAGGCTAAATAAAAAATCAACTCATTTAAAGTCGTGTAATGCTAAAGGAAAAATCAAACCATTTAATGTCAAGTAATGCTAAATAAAAAATCAACCTATTTGAAGTCACATATTATTTTTTCTCTGTAATAGATATATCAAATCTCAGCGCGATTTCCTAGTAATTCCTTAACTATAATGCAAAGTATAGTTAGCTTAATTTCTGTACAACGCAGCAAGCACTGTTTATTCCATAAATTCACGTAGCTTCGGCATTAGTTTTGACAATCCATTTGCGGATCCAAAGGAATTACATTGTACATATGCACTTAAAAAGATTGGTTACCGATATTTGCAGGCGATTCGCCGTATGGGATATCATGCCTTTATTGGACATAAATATTACTTTTTATGATCTATATCTCGTTTGCAAAAGAAATCTTCTTCCATTATAAAATTACGAAATCCTTTACTAAATATATCATACCAAGTGCCTCTTATGCTATTTATTCTATAATATATCATATCTAGTGTCTCTTATGCTATTGGTTCTGAAATATATCATACCTAGTACCTCTTATGCTATTTGTTCTATAAATACATCATACCTAGTTCCCCTTATACTATTGATTATATAAATATATCATACCTAGTGCTTCTTATTCTATTGATTCTATAAATATATCAGACCTAGTCTTTTTATGCTATTGATTCTATAAATATACGATACCTAGTGCTTCTTATGCTATTGATTCTATAAAAATATCATACCTAGTTCCACTTATGCTATTGGTTCTATGAACCAATTAGCTATATCCGGTCCGCTCCGAATAGTTTTCTAGACTGGTTCATTATGAATGCTTTTAGTTTGAATGCGATGTTAAAAACGTGGCAATAGCAGAGCATTTACCTAAAGAAAATATTTTTACAGGTTATTTCGCGGGAAATATGTTTCAGGTAGTTATCTTTGGTCTATCGACTTTATCCACATTCAGTTATTTATTATCGCCTAGTTCTATTTAGTGTCTTAATGAAATATGAATGTATGTTGTTCAATTGCACATTTAAAACTGTTCATTTGTATCGTAGTAAATGCCTTTCCTGCTTTTGTAGCGTAGCCGTATTTTTAACTACCGGATTATTTTTCCTGTTATATTCTACAATTTTGACACTGCTTATTCTTAGATGAAGACTTTTTATATAAGTGTATTTGTTAACATACATTACAAAGATTAATTTCAAGAGAATGACTATTTAGTCAGTATCACGGCGTAAATTTATTATGTGTTGATATTCTTCAGCGATATTTTATGTCAGCTTAAAATCTTGGTCTATTTTTTCATAGTAGGCGTGATTTTATTCAAGCGTCTTTGTACATATCTCAATTGACTTCGCTGAGTTGGAATTTCTCACCCTCCCTATTAAAAAAACTCTTGAAAATATAGTTACGGCTTCTGTATCCTTTTTATATCAGATAAAAGCATTGTAATAGTCTGTTGAAAAGTGAACTCCTTGCGCCAAAAATAGTTATTAAGAGCAAACTGTTTCCCCGAAATAAAATGTCTCCTCTATTTGGGGCATTATGTTATTAGCGTACTTTTAATGTTCAATAGCTCAGATTTTTTCAAACAATAGTCGAACTTTTTTATCGTCAGACAATGTAGAATAATTTCTTTTCAATTACTCTGGTCACTTCTATTGAGAAATTAGTGTTTAGAAAAATATTTCTCCTGTTTCGAGGGTTTCTCGATGCTGTACCTCGAGTCTTTTTTTGTGTCTGACTAAAACTTGTTTTTGTTCGCGTAAGTCAATACAAGATTTTTTTGCCGCAAATCTGTTGTATCGTTGTCTGAAAGTTAAACACTAATAAATACATTCAATATTTAATGTTGGAAAACCACCCTATTTTAATATTTATTTGCAAATAAAAAATGCAAAATTTGCACAAAGTCCAAAAGATGCAGTTGAGAAAAAACTGTGTTTATTTATCGTAAGTAACTCAGCAAAATAAATGCAATTAAAACGCCTCAATCGTACTAATCATTCATCCACCATTCATTAAAACCAAATCGTCCAATGAGCCTATATATATATATATATATATATATATATATATATATATATATATATATATATATATATATATATATATATATATATATAGTGTTCCCTTGGGGGATTGAACATTTTTATATAAAATTAAGGGATTAAAATAACAGTGTAAAAAAGCCGTGTTAGTATAAGATCTCCACACTTCTTAGATGTGTCAGATAAACATATTTGTCATTCGAAAAGTTGATGCAGGGTTTTCAAGCTGTATTTCACTTACTTACGAAAAGGGACCTGAATCCATGACACACCAATCTATTTATTAGCTAAATGGGAAGGGAGATAGGAATTATGAAACAAAAAGAAGGACTGAATAAAACATTGGACTTATACATACTTTAGCTAAGTTAAAGGGGGATATAAACCAATTAAACTGGTCTAATATGTTAAAAAAAACAATCCTGTTCGTTTAAGAATCCCAAAAACTATTACGCACAATCAACGCGAAATAACATGCGAAACCATCGTCTGTCACATGACACGATTGCCAACCTTTCACTCAACTTTCATCAAATTTTGCCCGTAAAAGTTTCACCTTCCCCATCTTAATTCTCATTTTTTAATTATATTGAACATTAAAAATAAGTTGTAGTGGGGGGGGGGTAAAGGCTTTATCCCCTTAATATTCAATCTTTCCTGCAGCTCACTATGGCTTCTAAGCACAGAATCACAGAAACTTTCTCGTTATCCATCATTGAAGTCTAATTGCAGCAAGCAGATGTTGCTGACAGGACAAGGAAATGTTCATTCAGTATGTGGACCATGTAACTTTCAAACAACTCACACAACCGCCAAAATGTATTATAGTGTTTAAAAGGTTTGGTCAATATGCTATCCTATTAATCGTGCCGGACACAACTAGATGTCATAACCTTGCCACCTGCTTAGAGTTTGTTGCCGAGCCAGTGAGCTTTTTGTGTCATCAGTCAGATGTTTGGTGCCTCATATATATCGGGATATATATGATCAGATTCGTCAATCTTACTGTCTCGAACGTTCGCCCTTAACATAAATCGATATACCGCCTTTCTGGAAAACAGTTGCGTGTCGGAGAGGCTTTTTTTAAACCCGCGAGAGTAAATTCAAGGTTCGTCGACACTCGTTGTTTCGTAACATTGACGTGCCTTCTCTTCATCGGAGGGCACACACGTTAAAGCTGGGAAAGTTTAATTAATGTCTTCTTTTCAGAATTCACAAATTTGGTAGACGTAGTATAGGTGAAGAGTATGATTACGAATCTGAACTCTTACTTATTTTAGACCGCTTACGAGTGGGTGTATGAAATATATCTCGCGAAGTACTTATATCACCTTGCCAAAATAAAAGTACGTGCTAAGAGCCTGTTCTAACGGAATTGGAGTGGCAGAGGGGAGTGGAAGCACTGAAGACGATATGGAAGTAATGGGTAGATGTGCAGAATACACACCTACGCACTTTCCTTTAATTAAATTTTGCTACGTGTCCACAGACTAGCTTTGGCCATAATATCTTTTTTCAACATTCTGATCATTTTTTCTCAGCTTTAGATCAAGATCAACCCAGAGGCCTAGTTTTTTGCAGGACCCATCATTTAAGCCAAAGGGTCGACTGCTCGAATCTTGACACTGCTCGTTACAGACACTGTCACGTTGCTGTCATAGACAAAGTATTCTAACGATGTACAAGCACCTGCCAACTTAATCCGTTGTAGAACTGGATTCACACTTAGCCGGTGAAGGAGAAGTACTTAAGCATAACAAATCGGAAAAAAGTTGGTATTCTTGACCAATGAATCAGGACAGACTGAAAAGTTGCGACCTCAATCAATTCTATCTTTACCAGCGCATCGGGGTTTAGAATACAAAAGGCGAATCCAAGAAAGAAACTGTGGGCCAAGCTCGACTGAAGACAATCCAGTTACAATGGTTACCCCTATTTAATGCTTAAGATTGATCTATGTTTATCAGCACTGTTTCTCAGTCGACTTTTCTAATGATCAGGCATACCATTTGCAAATCACACTGAATAGTCATTCCCTTCCCGCACAAGTTGTTCGAGGAAAATCAAACTAGGCAAGACATCCTGTGGATGGTCGGCTATTGTTGGCAAAATCCATGCCAAAACTCTGTGTTTCAACTAAAATTACGTATCATATATTCACCATCCTTGCTCTTACTAAGCAATTTCATAATGCTCCTAGTAAAATAATAAAGATTAGGGGTTAAAATTCAGTCAGCAAGGGTACAAAATAGACGACAGTCTTAAATGCATTCATAGTACACACCATTAATTTCAGAAGACTTATCCAGCCTGACCTATTTCAACGTCTATCAGACTTTTTCTTCTGTTTTGGTTTCTTCAAGATGAGGAAGATGTCGGCCGAATAGGCGTCGAACTAAGCCATAGACAGACCAGGTTCTCTGATCAAGACCTCTTGTAAATGAGAACGGAATTCTTCTAATATACGAGGTCTGTCTAAAAGGTATCCGACCGTAGGTTAGAAAATTATTTCAAATACGTGACCGGGTTGGGACCCTAATCCTCTTCAAAGTAGGCTTCGTGTGTTGCACAAACTTAACCCACCGATCCATCCACTGCCGGAAATACCTCTGGAAGTCTTCTCTTAGAACGGTGTGTGCGAACACAAGGGGCCTACTTTGAAGGAGGTTAGGATCCCAACCCAGTCACGTATTTGAAATATTTTTGTGGCCTAAGGTCGAATACGTTTTAGACAGGCCTCGTATTTTTCTTTGTGCCGATCCGTAGCATGTCGATATTCAACTGTAGGCAATCGAGCGACAATGCATGAGGCATTAATTTTTACTTAGCTCGAATTACGAACCCCTTGTCTTTACTAAATCACGAGACTTTTTATTCCGGAATTTAGCGACAAGATCATCACATTGACAAACTCACAAAATGGGTTAACTTTCTCATTAGTATAAATACCCTATAAAGCGTTACCATCGCAACGTAAATCGGGATTTAAGACCGCGTTCCAGTTTCCCGCTAAAAAACTTAATGGCGTTTATATATGTACAGTTTAATCAACCGAAAAAAATAACACGCTATTGTGCGCATAAACTCCGATAAGCCGCAATACTTTATATTTTATAGTTACAAATAGAACGCAGAGTCACCCTTTGTATCTGCGAAACAGTGTCGCACGAGCAATAAAAAACACCAAGCAAGATAAAAATATGCTGAATAGAGTCTAATATTCTAGATATTACACCTACATATTAACTCGAAATAAAGTCGGTTTCCTGCAATCATCCTATATTCACATCAATATATTGAAAGTGACGAGAGACTCGGAATCTGCGAGTGTTGGCCGTGAAGGCTTTGCTAATAAGACTTTCTAATTTGAGTGCCACTCTGGCGTCTTAGAGTTGGGCTCCCGAAACAAACATTGATGAGATCACCTTATCGACAGACTGTTCCATAAATCTTAACAGTGATATCCTAAACGAATGTTAACTTTAAAAATGCTGATGGGGACCTTCCTTAAACAACATTTTATAAGTTTGTAGAGTAGTTCATCTTTTCAGATTGCACAAGGAAGCGATATATAAAAAACAGCGTTTTCCTCCTCTAGCATTTTCCACATTAGTTTTGATTCTTCCTCGATTTGACAAACGTTTCCAATTTCTTTGCATCTGTGACATTTTGATAGTTCCGAATAACAGCCCATTTACTCCTTGCACGGTTAGGGGTAATTTTCCAGCGAATTTCGTGTGTGTTTATTGTTTCCACTTGGTCTTCAGTCAAAGTGCATACTTGCCTTAGGACGAAAAATTTAGGTATTTTCTTCCCTCTTTCAACAGATGAACTCCCTTGTCTCTTTGAGCCGTTGAGAGTAGCCTGTACATAAGGGGAAAGAGTTATGGGCATATCAGTTTTTATAGGTGAGGGGGGAAAGGTGCATTTGAAGTGAAACAAGACGTTTACTTTAGAAGTGAGGTGCATTTGAGAGTGTAAAGCGAAGTAATAAAAAGGAAAATCATTTAGAGTTGCACACTTTTTCTTTTAATGACTGAGGGAGTTTAGTTTGTACTCCCAATGTTGGAGGAAAGTGGTCGGGGGGTGTAACTTTAGGGGTAGAACGACGATTAGACACATTTGGTAAAGACATATCTTTTTTTACGTTTTTGTAAATAGAGGTTCGTCAGGTTTTAGAATTTTAAGGGATTTTTCCCGTCTAGGTTTATTCTAAGTTTTGACACTGGTCTCTCCTTTGTTCATCACCATTGCATATGATTTGAGGGGAATGTTTTACTTGTACTAGGTTCCATTCTCTTCTTTTTCTTTTGGAGTGATTCACCTCTTTTCCTTTGGAGAAATACGAGAGTTTAATAAATTTATTTGAGCCATCTGATAGGTAGCGGCTATTTTATAGTAATAGAGGATCTCGCTGAAGTAGTCGCTGATGGGAGCTCCGGGGCACTAGTATTAGGTCAGATCTACTAACTCCCCACACCCTTGGTCCAATAAGATTCCCGACACTACGTCAAAGGTGCTCCCCGTCCAATTTCTTGGGTTTACTATCCTCCCACGCCACGAGACTAACAAGCAAGTCTCCTAACTGCGACACTCACTGGGATCCTGTCTTCAACTTTCCCTAAGGGTAGAAACGCTTGACAAACGCTTTTTTATTTAGCAGTATGTTGCACTTCCAGACTCCCAGTAGATTCTCACAAGAGATAAATGAAATATCTCAGTATTCTATAAGAAAAGCCTGATGTGCACACACTGTACATAACTCTGGACCACCTCAAACACAAATCATGTGGTTTTTCTTCGTCCTATATATTTACCCGTAAAAGAAAATAATTATGATGATTTCTGATTAAGATAATCTGATAAATTTCCAATCTGCAATAAAAAGAGGTGTTTCAGGTAGTATATCCTTGTCTTCTAGGAATCGAATACCCGCGGTTGCAATCAATCTCGTCACAATCTTTTTCTTGTGTGTGGGGACTCTAATAAGTTTTCGAGGTTTTCATCCACTACAAACATTATAAAAATGTGTTAAGTTATCTTTTATAGCTTCGGAAATTCTATGAGTAGACCCCTTTTCAGTAACGAGATTTCCACACTGCTTCTTTTTGTTTCAATGACGTATCTGATGTTAATTGTGGCCGATGGAGGCATCCCACTCGGAAGGTTCTGTTTGGGTTGAAAGAGTAGGTTAAAACTGATAATCGGATTAATCTTTTCAAATCATTTAACAGTTAACTGTTTTGTGTAACATTGTATGTACATAGTATTGCCAAATTATCCACGGTGTCCGAGTACATGTGCGTAAGTCCCCTCAAGACGTGGTATCAATTTTGAAAAAAGCTATACAATTGGTTTCAAAATGACTCTTACAATCCTCTTCCAGACTCAGACTTTTCAAATTTGTGTGACTGGTCACAAAAACCTGATTTCAGGTGGTTTTCGATACATGAGAAATTTCAGTGACAGTGAAAGTCGTATTGCATGTGTAAATCGTGGCTACTATTCCTTCATTCGCTCGCTATCTCAGTCTTGGAGATCCAACAATTTCATTGTCTTTTCTTTGGTGTGGAGATCCCTAATGAATCGTTTCACTGTATCCGCATGTCGTCCAAAATTGTCCGCAATATTACGAACAGATGTGCCTTTAGCACTTTCCTTGAGGATGAAAGACTTCTCTTCCCCTTTCTGATAGCGTCTCATACTCGCATTGTTTTTAAAGAGGAGAGAAGCACATAACGTAGTTCACGTAAACATTGTCGAATCTTCAATGAAATAAAATAAACTACATTACCCAGATATGAACACCTAACAATGTTGTCGCCATGTTGAGAAAAACAGATGGAAAATATTTTAGCAAAATCAGTTCACAAAATAACGAGACATCCCAAATTTCACTACCTAACTGTTAGCATGGTTCTGGGTCCAAACAAAGAACCCGTTTGCAATTGTTTTCACTTTCTGTTTATACTTTTTGAAACACGAATCCGTCCACTATCCTACCAATAAAGTAAATAATTTTCGTGCAAATTTCCGTATACACTTGTAGACACATAACAATGTCGGTCTCTCGTTTTACACATACGAAAACGCATCCACCTACACGCTAAAAACTTACAGAACTCATCCTAAATTTACTCTATTCGGTCCGGACCTCTATTAAAAATAAAGGAAGATTATTGATCCCATTTTCGCTCACACGCAATAATTCATAGTAACTTCATTTTTTAAAATAATTATATTCTACCGTCGCAGTCATGAAAATAAACTGGTTCGAAAAAATATGAGAAAAGATTCTAACAAGTGTAACGGAATTGGTGTTAGGTACATAGGGTCCGAACTACAGGGAAATGGTGGTACGTGTTACTTGTTTGTGTTTTAGTAACTGGTAAGAAGTTTTAAAAGGATTTTATTTCAACGAGTAAAATCTAATGTTAGATCGATCTAAAGGGTAACACGTTTCGGGTATGGAAGACGGCCTTCTTTCGGTTTCTTTTGTCTGAAGAAGGTCAGAGAGTACAACGGTCGAAATGTTGTGACTATAATAACCACGGGATGACTACCAGTCTGAGATATGTCAAAAGAAATTACAATCACTTCACCCAGTTGAAACACATCTTTACAGCGAATACCACATTAATCTTTCACAATGCTGATTGATTTCTCTGAAATGTAAGTCACAATATGTCTCATAATTCGAATAGTCTCCACGCCTTTTTAGTCGACGTCTGAATGGTGCTATTCCTTTCGATTTTTCACCCCTCAAATATTTCACTGCTTTTCAACCGATATTGTGCTGTTATATAGGCTAAGTAGCAAGTCGCTACGATGAACAGACCCAAGAAAGTTATCGCCAAAAGTGTGACTTTCACATTTTCCGTCAACCTTTGACAATTAAATGTTAGACTATTACCGATATTTTCACCAACTTTCGTGGCGATTAGTCAAGTGATGTGGACGCTAAGCTGTTACAAACAAACACACAACCATAGTGACAAACATAACCTAATTAGCGTAGGTAATCATGTTGTTTACGGGGGGTCGACGATGTTTGACTCCACCTAATTTGTATAATAGTCTAAGTAAGAATCAAATACAAATAGCCAAATAATATGCATTTTGCTTTTAATTGCATTATTGTAAGATAAAAAGTGTCCGTTGTTTTTCTTGCGGTTGTAAATATTTTGAACGCGGACGCACAACGAAATATGCATATTCAATCACGTCGTTTTATAAGAAACAATCCGGACATGATTATACAATATTACTTGCTGATTTATTCGAAAAATTTAAATTTTAAAATCAAATGCATGCATTCATGTATGATATATTAGCCCTTGTCTACGTTAGGTAATAATAGCTTATAATTATGATCTCACATTTTAACCGTTGATTTGATTCGGCCCTTCCTGTCATCGAACATATCGTGTGAATGTCAACGGTGATTTGTCAGCTTAGGCAAGTGCGAGAAGCGGCGTCCCTCAAAGGTCAGTCCTTGAACGGATTCGCTTCTCTCTCACCATCAAGCATCTACCCGATATGCTGGAATAGAATGTCTTTCTCTTTCCTGATGACGTGAAAGTTATTGCTTCACAAGTCACGAAGGAACGCTGCAAGTAGGACTGAATCAAATCTGAAAAGAGTCGTTAGACTAGTAGCTACCTAGAAACGCTTTAACGTGCATTCATTTGACAATAGGCGCCCCTCCTGATACTTTATCAATTGGTTTACCAGCACAACCACTGGAGATAGTGTCATTCACAAAGGATTTCGATGTGCTGATCAACACCTACTAAAAACCATCAATCCAATGTATTGCTGCTGCAAATAAAGCACGAAATATTCTCATCCGGCAGATCCTTTATCAATCTGGCTATCGACGTATTCCTCCTATACTGCAGTATGCATTTCAGGCTTGCAGTTCGTATTTAAAAAAAACAAACATTATTCATCTTAGAACACGTATAACGCGTGGCCACGAGCATCGTGAAGGGACTTTCCATGCTTACAAGGAACGGCTTCTGCGGTTGAACTTATTTATAACTGAGTCGTCAAGACCCCAGAGCGATGGCCTACTCCTTGCATAGAACGCCATCAACCGGAAATCTATCTCTGGGTGATCTTTTCATCCCGACGCCATACAAAGTAGCCACGATCAAGCTGGACTGTCAGCCAGTTCGGCACAACAGTTGAAAGGCCGCGTATTATGCCTGCATTGCTACTCGATGGAACAGATATTTTCAGTATGTAGTTCAGCAGCTCATTACAAGCTATTCAAGAGTCTTGCCTAACAGGTTTGAGCATGCGCATACGTGTACATAATTTGATTCTCGTACAACTCGCCGTGTTTTACATGTCATTACGCATTTTTCCGGTTTTGTTTCCAATAACTTTTGATTTGATTTGATTTGAATAACTATATAAGAAATCGTCATCACGAACTGGGTCACATAAACGATGAATTTGTTGCTATTAGAACATTGCATGGGGCATGTAACGCGTGTAAAAGGTAAACCCAGTAAATACCATTTATAATAACATTTGATTATTTGTTATTAAAACAGCATCAAAAAGCAAATGGGCGGTTACTATGTGACACCTGTTTTAGTTAAAACGTATTTTAAGAAAATACCTTGAATCTAGACAGTTTCTACCCACACTCTTGGATACATCTATTTTGTAATTAATTACCCTTTTATTCTCCATAGCTGTAAGCTTCCCTTTTTATTTTAGTTTAATCGAACAAAATCCCCATACTGATTCACGGTTAGGCCCCTCGAAAATGCAAAATGGGACAAGCAACAACAGATATTACTATTTGATCGTTACGATAATGGCCAAGATTATTTACACGCTTTCTACTTCAGCAAAGTTAGGTATTAAGTAAGTGTAATATGGAGGGATCAAGCTCTCCAAATAAGGGAATTTCTGAGTAACTGTCCTGCGAGACGATATTCTGGTAACTAGCTGCCGAATTCATGTTAAAATTAAGCATCGTGAAATGCCAATCAGAAAAGAAAGGTGAATATCACATCGATTAATAGTAACCGGTTTGTTACCAAGTCAGTGGCGATGTGTACACAGCCAAGGACACCTACAAAGTTACTCGTAACATTCCAAATACGTTGACTTGTAACGTTATATTTATATGCCTTACTATCAAATCTCGCGTGATCACTGCGTGATTTGAACGGAATTACGGCACGCAATTACGTCTATGTAGCCTTATAATGACGTCATCTTGTTAGCTGTGTAAGAGAGAAACCGAACTTTGAGCAGCTTTTAATCATATACCTTACTTTATCTAGAAAGTAGGTAAATTTATTTCACAAAATTATTGAAAGAAGCAGATTGTCGAATTGTTTTAACAGGACGCGCGAGCATGCGCAGTCGTGTGCACTAAATTCATAATTCCGAATGTAATTCGAAAATATTAATATCTCTATGCATATAAAGTGTATGTGTTTATATATTAGGATTCTTTCCTAAACTAATTAACCGATCATTGTAAATTTTGGAACACAGCTGTTAGTTAAATTTAGTCATACAAAAAGGGTATAGAAGGGTGGAAACCATTCGTAAAAATTCAGATTCATATAAATAAAATTTTAAAAGTAGATATTAGACATCATAAAATAAATATTCGTCAAATTTCAGTTTTTTTAATAATTTCAATCGTTTTAAAAGAGCATAATATATACACAACCTCCAATTTGAAAATTAAAATGTTTCTGATATGCATTGAATTTGATCCATATACATTAGACACAAATTAAACATGATTCCCTGAATTTAAATTTAATTTTAATACTTGAATTCTAAACATTTTCTAGGATCAAAATCATGTAATGGGTTTGGATAAAAATTGCAATAATGATTCTAACATAAGGTTTAGTATCATTATATCTTGATTTTAATGTTCTTTAAGGTATATAAAAGTGGTGCAAAACTGTTCTTTTCGATTAATTTATGTTACCCGTCCTGATACGTGTATTACTCTCGTGTCTTTATATAAATCTATAAATCGATATACAAAATACAAATCAATTTATTGAGACAAATTCTGTTTTGTCTGTAACATTGAAAAAAACACTATTATGCCATATAGAATATTGATTTACTCCTCTCCGGGAGTTAGGCACAAGGCCAGTTTTTATCTTACTCCCATAAGTAAGATGTGACCCAAGGTCGACTCGGGAAAGTGGGGTTTGAAAAGCCAGCGCCCGAGAGGTGAGCACTCTGGCCATTAAAAATTGCCTGCGCAGCCCCGTCGGCATTCCCCGGTAGGGGCGCCTCAGACAGTAAGCAATAAGCTGGGAGGGTGGACCTCCCAGAACTGCACAGGACAGACCCATAGACCGGCGTAAATCAAGCCCCGAAGGCCAAGACAATACCAGTCTACAGGGTGCAGTATCCATCGGAACAGATACTACACTTTGATCTTAGCCAAAAGGTCAAGAGAATAGTAAGAAAGAAACGTCGGCTGTCACAATTCCATTTTACGTGTTGATGTGAAAGAAACAAGTATTCTTCGTTTTTTTTAATTACAACATTGTTTTTTTCATTTGTAGGATGACAGCACATATCCGTGCATTTGGAAAGCAATTAACCCAATTAAAATGTAATTAGCAAATGTAATGTCACTTATTTACCGATTGAATAACATTTACTCTATTAGGTGTTGTCACTGTGGAACTTTAAAGAAAACATATTAATACAGTAAGAATACTAGTCACAAAAGATGCCATTTTAACAGAAACATCATACTATGATAATACTGACTTTTATCGCCAAGTGCAGTAGCTAATGTGTGTGTGTTTTCGGAGGAATAAGGAAATACACAATAACTGAATCTATCTTTATACTATCAAAAAGTTATGGGATTTTTGGAGTTTGTCTGTTCGAAGAAACATATGATTGCTTGATAAAAAGGAATATGCAGAATACACATTACTAAGATAAAAGCTTTTACGATATCAAATAGGGAAAACACAGCTTGTTTTCCTTTTTTGTTCATAATAACTGTACAATTCAAAAAGTTTTATTAAAGATATTTACCCGCCGTTGCCGTTTGCTAAGATGCTTCACTCCGAGTATTGTTAAAACTTGGCATACCCGAGTTCGAATCTTATGTAAGTGTAAATGCTTTTTTTTAAAGCTGGGTATGTGTTTAATAAATTTAAAGAAATAAACAGAACATAATAACATAAAAACATTACATAGATGTTTTTTAAACTGAGTGACTTTTTATGATTTGCAAAAAGTTGTCATCTAGAGTATTCCGAAATGCTAATAGTGAATAAGTGAATAATTATTGCTTAAAAGCATAATTTCTAATGTTTTTTGCCAATAAAAACCAATACGTAAATATATTTAAATAAACATAGAACTTCTTCAGAGTTACTTACTCTCCCATGCAAAAATAAATAGCGAATTTTTTCCTTGAAATTTAACACAATCTTTCATTTGATAAAAGCGCTAAAGCTAGGTGGAGATGTAAATTGACATACCCAGAGCGGTGTTGGTACAGTACATAGTATGTCAATTTACATCTTCACCTAGATTTAGCGCATATAATGTAGTTTAGCTATTAAAAAAGTTAAAATTATTTAAAGATATATTAACAATTCATCAGTAAATCTAAATATAGTAAACCCAAGTTTAAATAAACGTTGGTAATATTGCAGTATTGTTAACATATGAGAAATTTTAAAAATCAACGGAATATACATCAAATATATTTTACTAAACGAAATAAAATAACATTTTCTACCGACGTATCTACTTTAAACGTTCTGAAACTTTTGAAAGTTTTTATTCTTTCAAAATAAATTGCACTATTTCAAAGTTTTTCGTTCAGCTTAAGCCTCACGTGATCAGCAATTTTGGTGTTAGTGTGACGATAAGCCACACAAACCACGATAACAAATTATGATTAAATTCTACTGAGTTTAGTATTATTTATTTATTATTTGTGTACAATTTATCGCCTGTTAACTATTCTGCAATATTGTATAAATGTTACGAACGAAGTATAACGTATCGAGTCCGTAACAATCTAACGGAAGATTAACAATCGTGAACATTGATACAATAACTGTAGAGCAATAATGAAAAGCAACCCAAACATACGATCATCTTTATTTTGCTTTAATGGCGTGATATTTGTTCTTTGCGATTCACTAAATTCAATCATACCCGTTTGCTCTTCTAATCGTAGTCAAATGAATATTTGACCTGCGTCAATATACAGTGAACCCCCATTTTTGATGGATCTAATCTCGTTCAGGGTGATGCCTTTTCATTGTCTTTTGATCGCTAGCTTTGGTTTTGTATAAGTCAATATATCTCTATAGAATGTATTATTCTATTTAACATATTTACTGACATTAATATATATATATATATATATATATATATATATATATATATATATATATATATATATATATATATATATATATATATATATATAAAGAGTAAGAGAGAGAGAGAGATGTATACTTTGTTACATTCATTTACTTTCATAGCTGCAAACGTATGCAAATATTTAAATTATGCGCACGGTCGTATATGCCTGAAATAGGGGATTTTATAAGTTCCCATCCTTTTTGCTTCTAATCTCTCTCTCCCTTTGTCTTTCTCTCTCTCTCTCTCTCTCTCTCTCTCTATATATATATATATATATATATATATATTTATATATATATATATATATATATATATTTATATATATATTAGCCTTAGTGCTACAGTCTCTTTACCGCCGGGGAGTCAGGGTGGCTCAAGAACTGACCCATTTGCACGTGATAGCTAGATAACAGACAAGCAGTAAAAAAAATGTGAGCAGAAGCGGGGTGAGAGTAGGGTGAGATGTATTGTTGACAATACAGATGACACCCAACCGCAGACACTTCCAGAAAACGGGTCTGCACCCATTGACTTTTCCCCTGTCATTACCCACCAGTCCCCACCTGAAAACTTAATCTTACCCACGCCCCCCTCCTGTCCAAGTTTACCGTCGACGGCTTCATCGGCATCATGCCTGAATAGGCCAGGTGTCATTTGGTACGATATGTCTCTCCTCACCCGTGCCACCACCTCCTTCTCCTAAGGCTTTCCCTCCTGACTTGCACCTTTCCTCTTATTGAGCTCTCTTCCATTCTTGTTTCATTTCTTCTTTCTTCCTTTACTCATTCGAACACCCCCTCCCAACCTTTTCTCTAACTTTTAATTTGTTTCTCTGTTAAATTCTTTATTTCCCATCTTAATGCTATTATTCTCGTCTTTTAACTTTTCTGTTTTTCATTATTTTTAATTTATTATTTTTTACGGTGGTTATTTCTATCATATAACTATGTTGGGAGCTATCGGATGGAATATTTAACAGCATTTGATTTTTATAGTAATGTTCTGTGCAATCAGTTTTATTTCTTTTGAATGTTGAGAAACTAAATAATGAAATAATGTTTCAAAATTGAAATGCTTAAAAATTAGAGTTTTCTTTATCTTTCCTTCTAAATCGCTTTGTTGTCTCTCTCTCTCTCTCTCTCTCTCTCTCTCTTTCTCTTTCTTTTTGGCTAGGAGCAAAGTGTAGTATCTGTTCTGATACTACCCTTCATCTGCTTTGTCTTCTGTCAGTGGATAAGTTATTCTAGTGCAATTTTAATTCTTATCTCAATCCAGAGTGTCCCATTTTGGTGACTTTGATTGTGCCACATTATAAACCACCCTTGTGTCTAACTCTGCCCTCATGGGGAGTCAACTAAATTGTTTATGTATTTTCCTCTTGTCAATTCCTTTATTTTTATTAAGCAACATCTGTTTTTAGAATTTATTCACTATTGTCTCACTGTTTATCTTTTTCTAGAGTCTAAATTCCTTTCTTTCCTACATTGTAACCTGTATATTTTTTATTATTATTCTCAAGTTTGTATTTCGTTTTAATTTATTGGCAGGAAATGAATGACATCCTTGCGTAGCTTTTCTACCAACCCTGAACTCCATATTACCGTTTCATTCTTTTCTTTTTATATTGCTCTCATTTCAATTTTAAAGTTATTAATAACATTTAAAAACACCTCTTCTGTGCTGTTTATAGATGTCCGACACGGATGTACATCACAGGTTTTTACTGTACACCCATCCAATACAACCTTTATTAGATTCCTCATGAAACCTCACTTCAGAAAAGTTGTTTGTTCTTAGTATAGGGCTTTGTTTTCAACTACATCACTCGACAATAAAAACAGAGACATGATAAATATAGTATGAATTTATTAGATGCAGCCATCGCATATTGCTTACCGCCCGCCACTCCGAAGCTTCCACTTATTTACTTGGCCCTGAACTCTGCCTGTACAATGGTCTTGCGAGGCGATCGGTAAATATTGCCCTATGTTGTAGTTTCCTTAAGTTACGACCGAATACGACTGCATTTAGAAAACGAGGTTTATTTTGCTTTACGTAATGGAAGATGCTCATCTTCATCAACTTTATATTACAACATAGTAGCTTAAAGAAATAAAGCTATTTCACTGTTTGAAAAACAAATTCTAAACAATTATGCGGTTGTAATGAAATATATATAAATCTTAAAGCCTTACTCTTTTTTCTTGGCCTTTTGGCTAAGATCAAAGTGTAGTATCTGTTCCAATGGATACTGCACCCCCATAGACTGGTATTGTCTTGGCCTTCGGGGCTTGATTTACGCCGGTCTATGGGTCTGTCCTGTGCAGTTCTAGGAGGTCCACCCTCCCAGGCTTCGCCTCCCCTCTTTGGGGAGGAGTAAGTTTATTGCTTACTGCCTGAGGCGCTCTTACCGAGGAATGCCGACGGGGTTGCCCTGGCAATTTTTAAACCCCACTTTTCCTGACCCAACCTTGGGTCACATCTTACTTGTGGGAGTAAGATAAAAACTGGCCTTGTGCCTAACTCCTGGAGAGGAGTAAATCAATACTCTTTTTACAGACAGCGGTTTCCTCAAATGATTTCGGTAGACAGATTGACACTATCCGTTTGCTTTGTCGTTTAATGAAAGAAATAAAGGTTCCCAATGAAGACAGATATTACTATAACTAATTATTGGGTTTCATTTAATGTTTTCATTATATATTTTTAATGGGAGTTTTCATTCAACTTTTTTACTGGACACATCTTTAGTATTGTTATGGCATTCTTTCTTTTCTTTGTTTTCTGTTGTTAATCACGAGTTTATGAATAATTCATATTTCATTATTGCATTTATGACGGATGTGACATCTTTTATTTCTTTAAAGATTTGTTGACAGATTTTCATCA